>JAJEJO010004617.1:252160-442584 GCA_020662805.1 Glaucomys volans
AATTTTTTATGATATTAGAATTACTCTGATTCAAAAGCAAAAGACAATAAAATATTTTAAAAATATTAAATACCAATATCTCTCAGGAATTCAGATCCCAAATCCTCAAAGAAATATTGGCAAACAATTTCACAAAATACATAAAAAGAAGCATTGGCCATGACCAAATGGCTTTTATTCCAGGTTTTCAAATTGGGCTAAACATTTAAGCGTCAGTGTAATATATCAAGAGCCTCAAAAAGGAAGTCAAATAATCACATCAATTGTCCCACAAAAATAAGTTAACGAAATCCAATTCATGATAATTTTTTTTTCAGCAAGTCACGAATAGACAGAATTACCTCAATGTGGAAAGAGAATTCATAAAAACACCTACAGGTAGGGGCTGGTGATGTAGCTTAATGGTACCCTGCTTACAAGGATACAGGAGACTCTGTATTAGATCCCCAGCACCCAAAATCAACAAAAACCCTACAATCAATATTATACTTGATGGTTAAATTTAATATATTATACATGTATTGACTTGAAAGTCTCAGAGTAAGAAAGATGCTGCCTGTCTTCAAATTTGTTCATAGATTTAATGCAATGCCACAGGCCCTGCAACAGCCATAACGATTTTTGACAGAGGGGAAAAAAAAATAGAAGAAAAGAGAATAATGTAGGAGGAATCACTCTACCTAACATTAAGTTTTACTGTGTAACACATATGTACATAACCACATCGCTGTTGTCAATAGCTTTTGGGAAAGAGCAGAGAACAACACAACTCCCTTTTCACAAGCAAATTCATCTATGGGAAACACACTTTCCCAGAATAGTAAAGGCTACAAAGAATATTCAAAAGGCAATGTAAGATGTTGACTGTAGGTGGGGCATGTGTGTTTTTTGATGGGATGGTCAAAAAGGCATCTATAGAAGGTGACCTTAGAGCTGAGAGACCTAGATGGAGCTGAGACCTGAATGACTGAGGAGAAGCTGATCTTGTGAAGAGCCTGAAGAAGCACAAGCTAGGCAGATGAACTGTGATCTGATTGCTATTTCTTGCCCTTCATTTACACCTGTCTGTAAAGTCAACAAGGTCAGGGACCATGCCCGCTGTCTCTCTGCTGGATTTAGTCAAACTTTGCAAAGATTAGACAATCAGTAAATATTTCTAATTAGAGAATGAAGAGGAAGGGACTCTAAGCACAAAGGTGCCTTCATGAAAAGTTTTGGAACTGGCTCAGAAAGACTGGAAAAGAGAAAAAGCTGTTTTAGGCCAGTTGGATCCAACAAAGGCAAGGCCCAAGTAGGAAAGATGGGCAGTCTCAAACAGGTGAATATAACTTTGGGTGAACAGGAAACAGCGCAAAAATGTAAGATGACTTAGTTTTAGTGTTAAGATAGAACTTAACCTTTGATAACCAAGCCATCGGAGAAACATTGTAAGTTTACAAACAATAAATAGAATAGCAAAAAGGAATTTAAACAAGACTATTCTGGAAGGTGTGAATAGACTGATAAATAAAATTGTAAATTGTGATCTTCAATTGTTGCTGTCATGATTATATAAAAATAAAAGTTATTGAAATGATACAAAATAAACCAGATTGCATCCTAATATTTTCAAGAATTATTCTCAACATTCCTTATGTACTTATTTATTCCTCACATCCTCCTATAAGGTAAGTATTATTTTCTACTTTTACAGGTGGTAACTAAAGCAAAGAAAGCTAAGAAAATTGCCCAAATCATCCCAGGTATTACGATGTGGAACTGAAAACTATATTCTCAATACTCTGTGCTATCCTTCAATAATAACCTTATGGAGGTAATGGAATTTTGGAATGTTTTAGAAATGGAGTGGAAATGGATATTTGTACTCATATACAATATTTCAAATTTTGGTCCAATATTTGTAAGGATAATTTCAGCTGTTTTTTACCAAATATGATCTATTAATTCTTGAACAATACCATCAAGAACTTGATTATTAAAATAAGCAAAACGTAAGAACTTCACTTTTCTGTATATATTTTCATTGTATTCTTTTTACAATTTCTCTTTTATCTAGGGCCCAATTTAGATGTTAAACATTTTCCCCTGAATTTCTTTTACATTCAACTATTATTCTCTAACAATCTGTAGTGGTTACTCTTTGGGAAGTGTTCTTTTGATCTTTTTATTTCAATTTTGTTGAACTCAAAAATTTTTGAACACCTTCGATTTGTACTTTAAGTATATAATTCTACTTAAAAATAATGTCCTTAAATTAAGGAAAATACCCTTGAAATATTGCTTAAAAACATGCTCTTCAGAATTAGAATACTTGCTTTGGAAAATCACCACTCCAAAAAGCATATTGCTAAATACCATTTATTGACTTAATTCAGGAGAAAAAAATATTCTCTGGTAATCCAATACCATTCTTCACTTCTTTCTGCAAAAAACACTCATGCCTTTATTCTTTTTACTTTCAGATATTATGTATAGATTCCAGTTGAATAGTATGTCAAGAATATACTTTAAAGCATTTTACAACTTTTTTCTCATATTTGACTTGTTATTCATAATCTAATCTTATAATTTTCAACTATTATGAAAAAGTAAATTATTCACAGAAAACCTTTTGTGTGTCTCCTTTCAATGTGTCTCTTTAATGTGGTGTGATCTAGTCATAATTTTCTTTGAGGAGGTTAATACTTGGGTACTAATTTTTGATGTTCTGCAAATACTATATTGATTGCACACCATAATGTTTAATCAGCTTTTCTAAGCAGAGATGCTCTTCATCTTTTATATTCTATAAGATGTTTATCTTTAAAGAGTCAGCTATACTGAAAATCATTGTACTTTGCTTTTTCCAGTATGATTCCATAATTATTGATTGTCAGATTACTTTTAACTTCCTTTTGTTAATATATACTGCATCATTTAAAAGTATTCATTATGTTAAAAATTCCCTAAAAGTAGTTCATTATATCCATTAAATCTTTTCCCCTAATTCTTCTATTTCATATTTTTACATGAATGCTTATCAAAAACCAAATTGTACAATAAATTTTCTGTCTGTTAGTGATGTAATTAATCACTAAGCACATTCAAATGTAGAATAGGCGAGAGGTTATAAGATCTTCCGTCCTACTTTCCATGTTTTAAAAGTTTTCCATGCCAAAGTAAACTAATATCTATGACGCTAATTCTGCTGAAATTTGCAAGGCACACACCCTAATGAAATCAATCACTGAATAACCACTCATGTTATTTTGTGACTTTTTTTCTGAAATGAAAAAAATTGACTTACAGCCCCAGATCACATACTGTATTTCAAGAAGATTGTATGATTTCTAAATGGGTAAATTAACTTTCATGGCTAGCAGTCCTGTAGGGGAAACTCAAGCAAAATCTATTTGGAAATTTACTTGCTTTACATATCTTTGCCTTAGCTCATTGATTCATGAACTTGAACAAAGTTAAAATAGAAATAGGGACACATTAAGCTTCTCTGAGTCAGTTATTCCACATACCCTTAACCTTAATTATATTGGTTTGCCCTTCTCCTGTGGCTATTAAATATTATAGTATGCAAAACTATTCCTGGGACTATTGACAAATATGTCAAACCTTGTCTTCATCAAAACTGATCTAAGTGTTCTGCATCTTGGCATGTGTAGTCAGCTATAGGCCTCGAGGTCAGTTTCATGGAATTCTGTGAAGTCAAAGGATGAGGGCAGAAGCCCCTGAATCTCAAACAGAAAAATCAGTTGATGTACTCTGCCTCTTTGAAGCTAGCTCTTGTGATCACAAGAAACAGAAATGGACTTTATCATAAAGAGATGTATTAATCTAAAATCAACCAGGAAAAAGAAAACACAGTCATTTGAACAGGAAAAACTTTAATAGGAAGAATTATCACACTCTGATAGGTGAGTAACTATCAGGATGTGAAGAGAACTCTGCAGGTTAACATAGGGCTGGGGTTGGAAGGAAAATTCCAAGGGGGTGGGAAATTAAACTTTGCTGGAGAAGGTGTACTTGCAACACTTCGGAAAGTTTGCTGGGTCACTCAGGTCAAAGCTGGTTCACTATGTGTGAAAATAGGAAGTAAGTTGGTAGAAAGCCAATGTTCACAAGCAGGTGTATACAGAGGCAGTGGAAGAACATGTAGGTTACAAGAACATGGGGTTGTGAAAAATCGTCCTCCAGTCCACAGATGAAGTAAAACTCTGGCAGTTGCACAGAATCTGGAAGAATCTTTCACCCTCCCTCAGTGTCTATCCTGTGCCCACTACTGGCACAATTTATCCTGTGCTTATGATGATGGAAAAATTCTTGGAATCCAGTCTATTATTGTACTGAAGCTATCAAAGGGTGAATTTGGAGCTGAGAGTCAATAAAGTGACAGTTGGCACAGATGAGAATGAATTGAAATGACAGTGTAAATTATACAGAATCAAGTCACGCTTAAGGACCAGTTCCTCTCTTTCTATTTCTCTGTGTCCTGAGTTTTACACAAGTCTTCTCTCTGTTCTTTTATTATTTCATCATTCTTGGGTTCCTTCTTCATAATTTTATCCTGTGTATCACCTTCCTGGTCTCTTTAACTTCTGTCTGTATGAGACATTTCAGCTTCAACTTCCATTTATAACAGGTGCATTCCATCAGTTTTAATTACTCAAGTTCTTGAAAGAGAAAATCTATAAAACAAGGTTCATTGTTTGGCATCAGACTTTGTAAGCATATAGAGTAAATGTCCCTGAGCCTGCTCCTAGTCTGTTTTTTGCACACGGAGGTGGATCATATAGTATAAAGCAGCCCTGATTTTGTCAGCTTTTTTGCTGCTGTGACTAGAAGATATGACCAGAACAATTTTAGAGAAGGAAAAGTTTATTTGAGATTTCAGTTTGTAGTTAGCAGGCTCCATTCCTTGGGGCTCAAGGGGAAGCAAAATATCATGGTAGAGTGTGGAGAAGAGAAGCATATCATATGATGATCAGAAAGCAGAGAAAGAGACTCCACTCACCAGAAACAAAATATATATCCCATAGCCAAATCCCCAATGCCCACCTCCTCCAGCCACACCCTACCGCCTCCAGTTACAATTCAGTTAATCCCTATCACCAGATTAATTCACTGATTGGGTTAAAACTCTCATAACTGAATCATTTCTCTTCTAAATCTTCCTGCATGGTCTTACACATGAGCTTTTAGGGAACACTTCATATGCAAACCATAACAAACTCTCAGGAAAATCTCTTCAGAAAGAGCCTTGAATAGATAGTTACCCATTGCAAATTACTGTGGGCTGAAAAAAAATGATTGATGATGTCTCTGTTAGATTTCAGAGGAGTGAGTGTGTGTGTGTGTGTGTGTGTGTGTGTGTGTGTGCGTGCGCGCCACGTATGACCTGAATGTGTTCCCCACCCCCACCAGTTCATATGTTGAAATCCTAAACCTCAAGGTAAAGGAATTAAAAATTAGAGATTTGGGGAGATAAGATCTATGTACAAAACACTGATGAATGGGATTGGTACCCTTATTAAAGAGATCCAAGGGAGCTTCCACCATGAGAGGAAGAAAAAGAAGGTACAATTTATGAAAAGAGTGGGCCTTTACAAAACATCTGCCAGCATCTTGATCTTGAACTTTCCAGCATCCAGAACTGTAAGAAAATAATTTATTTTGTTCTATAAGCCACCAAGTTTACAATATTTTATTATTGTACCCCAAATGTACTAGGACAATATATCTACATCTTTGTGTATCTGGTAAAATTGTTCACAGAAAAAAAAAACAACAACTGTACTCAAGCAATTATATATTTTATCCCTTCTAGATGTTATAAACTTCATTCATAAGATGAATTAATCTCATAAAACATTTTTTGTTGTTTTCACTGGATTGCCTTCAAATTTTTTCACGATTTCTCTTTTTGGTACATCAACATCAAAATGGATCTAATGTGAGCCAAAATAAACCTTTTCTTTTTATAAAAGAAATGAACTAATAAAATTTATGATGGAAGGAAGAATTATATCCCAGTTCTTTTTTGTCACACTTTTCTGCATTACTCAATATCATTACAGCTGTAGATGAAGTAAACACAATGTAAATCAATTTAAATAAGAAAAGGAAATGTGTGAATTCATAGACTAAAAAATATTGACTTCAGTTACTGCTGGATTTCCAGACTCAGTGTCAGTCATTCATCCTCAGCTCAGTGTTCTTCTGCAATGGCCTCATTCTCTGTGGTTCTTCTCTACGGAATATTCCTCACTACTCCAGTATATTTGTTAAACAGTGCGATAGCAGTTGCAAGCAGTGGTTGTTGTCAATAGGAATGTCGGTCAGCAATGGAAGCCTAGGGCCATAACTGCCAAACTTCCCATATAAAAGCAACAAAACTGTAAAAAAAAATAAAAAGTTCTTTTTCTCACATTCTTATCCATGCTCTTTGACTGGTATATAGATAAGTGATCATCTTTTTAACCGAAAAAGCAGCTAATTTGCAAACAAATAAGAGTTCATTATGTATAAACTTTTAATAATTAATTTGGATACACACTGGATGCACACTTTACATAGTCTGAACTGGGGTTGAAAAACATTTTGTTTCCTTATTGCCTCTCTACCATCTCTTGCAAATATACAAGTGGCTCTCAGTCAAAGGTGATTTTGGCCCTCAAAGGGCATTTGGCAATATCTGGAGTTATTTTTAGTTATCACAACTGGGTTGGAAGATGCTACTAGCATCTAGAAGCATCTAGCACCAAAGTTTCTACTAAGCACCCTGCAACACACAGAACAGACTCACAACAAATAATTTCTGGCTCAAAATTGTTCTGAAGCTGAGAAGTCCTGTTCTACATGATCATGCTTCCTTCTCTCTCCTGGCCCTCTATGCCACATATATCCCTATGACTCAGTCTAAACACACATCCCAGGCAGCCAGTACCAGTACCAATAGGGATCATAGTTGTTGTACAAATGAAGCTTAGTTACTCTCTACAACCCATTAGGAAAATAATATTAGGCTGAGTTCTTTTGATTACAAATGACATAGACCCAATTTTCTTCTTTTATAACCAGGATTGTTAACAATAAGAATGTGCCTGAATGAAAAGGACCACTGGATATGGGGATGCAAGTGCCCATAGGCATCCTCTGCATCACTCAACTGTGCTCTTCTCAACATGACATCTTTATTCTTCACCTTCACTTTAGATCAACCTAAGACAGTTCATGCTTTATATCTTATAGTCACCAGGAGAAAGAGATGAACTTAGTATTCTGAATGCTAATTCCAAAAATCCTGACACAGGATTTTGAACAACCTGACCTAAATTGGATGGTCACTTTTGGATTGATAAACTATGAGAGGGCTAGAGAGGTATTTTCCAAAATGTCCCCCTCTCCCTCCCTCCATAACCATATGTATGAGAGAAATCCTCAGAAGAAGGGGCTATTGGTCATCAGTCTCATACATGACCATTATAATTGGGTGGCAGGATATCAAATGTCTGGATAAATTACACAAATTTCTGGATAATTTTCTCATTCTCATATGCAATAACTTGATTTTAAAAATAATTGATTGTCTTGGGTAAAAAATACCTCTCTCAAAGTTCTATTAATTATTCTCCTTAGTATATCACTTCTTTTCTACCACAGCCTCCCACCCATGAAAGAATTAAGTCATGTAAAAAAATTTTGTGAATTCAAAATGAAGAAAGCTTGTTCAAACTGCTATAAAACCGGAATACTGGGGTATTTTTGAGAAATTTAAATATTTTTAGCACCCAACAAGCCCAATCAAATAACCTTGATATTTTAGCTAATAGATAGAAAATAATTGAAATGAGTATGACAAAAATGCCAAACTGCCAGTATCTAAGACTGAAATTATATGGTTTATAATGAATATACAATTCAGATTACTGGCAATGTATCATGAATTTAAAGCATTTGTTTCTCTTAAGAGAGTATTTTTCTCTGTAACTAAGTGCATCATATTCACTTGTTTAGCAAATCCTTCTTGTGTCTTTTGGGGATTAAAAATAAAGTTCTATGCAACCATACTTGTCCAACATATTACAATTACTGAAATAAAACTTAGAAACCGTCGAAAAACTTTTATCATGATTTTTCTTATAGATTGTAAGATGATATAAGCGTGGCTGCTCCATGGAAAGAACAAACAAAAAATGATATGGCAAAAGCTCCCCCAGGTATATCAATTTCACGTATAAAGAAGAAAAAAAAGACATTTCAGACAAGTATTGTGTTCCATATACATTAATTGACACAGGCATCCAGTAAGCAAACCAGCATTCATGGCTCGATGAACTTACTTAAGGTGAAATATTTCAAAATAAATCAATATCTGGATGATAATTATCTTCATGATAATTGTCATTAATCATATAATTTCATTAAAAAGGAAAATGCCTCCAACATCCAATCTAAATCTTATGACTGTTTAATTTGATGATGAAGTAAGAAGTCAATTCAATAGTGTGCACATGACCTGAGGAAGACCAGGTAAGCCATTTCGCTGTGAGGTGAGAACAGGCTGTCATTTATAAAAGCTGTCAAAAAATTGTCAAAATTGACATAAAAACCAGAAATAGGTTATATATTGCCTATTAGCCTAGAGACTCAAATTCTTCCAAATGCTAAAACTTTGCCCATCTTGGTTTCCTAATATGACAATGCTGCCTGGAGGACCCCATTTATATTTAAAGATATTTTATTACACTTGTTCTTCAATATGCTCAAATACATAAATACATAGCAATTGATTCAGTTTCAAGTAGGAAATAAATTAAGTGATAAACTTTATATGTAATTAATTAACATTTTGGGAGAAGTTATTTAAGTTTTTAAAATTATGAGCTTAATTTGGAATAGGTGTAATAAAACATTATTTTGAAAGGTATAACAATTTTAAAATGCCATTTGAGCATCGTAATTACATAATGATTCTTTTTGCAAGAAAGAATTCTTTACTATAAAAAATTAATTTTTTTAACTGAGTAGATTGAGTTATATAAACATTTACATGTGTCTTCATTCTATCACTATAAGGAACCACCCTCTCCTGTAAGAATCCTGCTTTGTCCATTTGGAATGAGGTGGACACAGTATTTAGTCCATGTGGTTGGGGAGGAGGACACCACACTGTTTAGTTCATATAGTGGCCTGAGGTGGAAACAGTGAAGTTTAGTCTATGCAGTTGCAGGGAGGTGGATACCTGTTCTCGGGGCTCCATGGGGATACAAATGAGTGAGGCTAGTCATCAAAGTGTTCTGTTCATCCAGCTACCATAACAGATCAAAGGTTGTATCTGTGATGCAAGCAAAGTCATCTCCAGTCTTGCTTAGAACTTCTTTAAGAGCCTTATGGGAAAGTACAATTTTTATGCAGTTGCCATAATAGCAAGATCTGAGTATGAGCTTCTAATGGCAATGTTTTGTTTTGCGAAAACAAAGCCAATCCAAAAAAAAAAAGAGGTTAAAGTTAGTTAATCAATAGGTTAAAGTAGGGGGGTCCTCAGTTGAGCCCTTAGAATCAACAGTACCTGCAGTATTCACTGGGAAAGCAAATCCCTTCTGTTGTTTAAGCTAGTTCAATTTGAACTTCTATTACATGCAGACAGAATCCTGCTGAGTACAATTACCAATTAAAATGATCAAAACATAGATTTCTACAAAGTCTATTCAATGCAATGTATTGGATTATTTAATAAATGGCTTAAAGCAATTTAGGGGGAATGGAAATATTTTCTCATTGTGTTTACTTCATGTTAAACTCATTCTCTCAACAACTATTTATTGGATGCCGACTATGTTTCTGACACTGTGTTGTTACTGGAAATAAAGCAATGAATATAATTTTCTAAACTTACTTTGTAAACTCATTATAGTAGACCGGCATACTGTTCAAATCTCCCTTCAGTGGGATCATTTCCTAACTGCCAAGAATGCTAGCTATCAAAAGTCTAGACCTCAACACATCCCCAGGAATTGCCTTTGACCTGAAGAGTCTTCCTGTTTCAAGTTACAGCCCCTAAACCATCCTTCATCAGTGATTGGTTGGTAGAGGACAGCAAAGGCTTCACAATTGCCTCAATCAGTACTACATGGTAGTTCCCATGATCCATGGTGAATATATTCCACGATCTATCTCCTATATTGATGACTGAAATCTTCAATATTACCAAGCCCTAGATGTTTTTGCTATATGTCTGGCAGTGTTGCCACATGGTAACAAAGTTAATGTGTCCTTTCATGCTTAATGTCCTCCTTTACATCACTATTCTTGCACTCTGGAGCCATCATTAATTAAAGTAAGGGTTATTTGAACACAAGCACTTTGATACTGCAACAGTCAATCCGATTATCCAGATGGCTATGATGTGATGACTAAAGGGAAGGTAGTATTTACAGAGCTGGTAGGCTGGACAAAGGGATGACTCACATCCCAGGTGGGAGGGGGCAGGATGGCATGAGAGTCCATCACACTCTTCAAAATGCATTCCTTTTAGAACTCTGAATTGTTTACTTCTGAAATTGGTTATTTAGTATTTTCTGACTGTAGTTGACCACAGGTAACTGAAACTATAGAAAGGAAAGTGAAATCTTGGGAAAGGGAGGACTTCTGTACTTCGAATGGCATTCTAACTTCCAGAGTCCTTTCCTGGAGTAGAAGAGCATTCTTTTATCATTTCATCACAGTTTAACCTCCTCTGGCCAACTCAGCTACCCTCACCTTTCCCAAAATAAACCTCTTATCAAAAAATATCTGTTTACCAAGGAATCTGACCTATATCACTCATTTCATCATTATTAGATGTTTTACAGAATCTGTATGATATTAAGGAATGTGTTATTTATTCCAAAATTATCCAAAGATATGTGGGTGAAATAAAAACATAAATGGGAAAGATCAAACTGTACAATTTTTATGAGGAAATAAAAGATAATTTTTATGAGCTTGAAGCAAGAATGATTTCTCAAAATCACTAACACTAAAATTATTTATTCTTTTGTTGTTGCTGTTTCAGTGCTAGAGTTTGAACCCAGGGTCTCATGCATGCTACGCAAGTGCTCTATCACTGAGCTATATGCTTAGACCTAGAATTTATTTTTTGATTATATTGAAATTAAGAATTTCTGTTCAACAAGAAATATAAAAAATAGGTAAAAATAAAAACTAAAAACTGGAAGAAAATATTTGAATCATGTAAGAATTACTTTCTAGAATGTTAACATCTCCACTTTAATAATTTTTAAAAATCAAATAACCCCCCGACACACACACACAAAAAAAGATCAGTCACTTAAAGTTAGAGGAAGAGTTTGATGTTAAAGTCTTTAACCTCACTAATGCTCGGGAAAATGCGTATTAAAACCAAGATTTGATAGTGTTTTACTCATTACATGGACAATACTATTTCTGAAAATTCTTCATTCCATAAGGATGTGCTGCACTGAGAATTCTAGTAAACTGCTAGTGGGAATATTAATTGGTATAATCACTTTGGAAAATAATTTGGTATTATTTTGCAAAATTGAACATAAAACAGTAAACTATGTTCTAGCAATATTCTTTTTTATTTGCTCTTAGTTATATATGATAGTAGAATATATTTTGGCATATTATACATATACTGAGTATAACTTCTGATTCTTCTGATTGTACATGATGTAACCATATATGCACATAGGATAGTAAAGTACCATTCATTCATCTGTCTTTCCAAATCCCCTGTCCCCTCCCTTCTCTTCTTCTAATCTGAAGTACTTCTATTCTTCCCTACTCCCTCTCCCCCATTGTGAGTTAGCATCTGCAAATTAGAGAGAATGTTCAGCTTTTGGTTTTCTCAGATTGGCTTATTTCACTTCTTTCCTAAGAAGTGAAATTTCAGATTTGACTTTCTTCCCTAAGAAAATTTCCTAATTTTCAGATTGGTTTCTTTCCTAAGAAAATTTCTCTTAAATGCATCTTGTGATTCCATTGAGTGAACTGGCATGATATTCTCCAGTTCCATCCATTTACTGGCAAATGCCATAATTTCATTCTTGCAATTCCATTTTTTATTCACACTGTAGAGACTTTTATGTGTGTTACAGGAAATTTATTCTTCACAAGAATTGTTCATGATAGAAAAGGATAGAAATAAATAAAATGCCCATGAGCAGAACAGGTAAACAAACAGAGATTGCCAGTTCATGAAAGATCATACAACAATAAAAATGAATTAATTTCAGCAGTACAAAGCAAAGTAGATAGTTCATCTACTTTGATCATGGCGTTGAGTTAGAAAAAAATTTTAAATAAAAAAAACTATGAACATATTCTTTAAGAACATGTTTATTTAGTAAAACTAGTTTTGTGCTTTTTTTAAAAAAAAAAAGGAAAAAAAGCAAGGGAATAATAAATATAAAAGCCAGGATGATGCTAACTTCCAATACAATAACACAAGGTTTGTACTGTCTAAAGGGAGACAGATCGTTGGTATGGATAAATTTCAGTTCTTGAGTTGGAATTAACAGTGTATTCTTTTTATTACTATGCTTCATGTTTTACACATATATTGTATACATATCCTTTCATGAATACTAATATTACATAACTTTTTAAAAAATTGCTCACATAATTTGGATACCAATTCAAACAAACTACGTATATAAATATATTTTAAGGGAAAGTCATAGAAATTTGAACTCTGACTAAACATTGACTGATATTAATGGATTACTGGGTTTTTTTAGGTATGAATGGCATTATGATTATTATTTTTAAAGTTCTACTAGAGACATACACTGGAGTGTTAACAGATTAAATAATTTAATGACTGGGTTTTGCTTCAATATAATCTGGAGACTGAAGGGAAATAGGAGGAACGAGACTGGGCATGAGCTGATCATTGCTGCAAGTGGGTATGAAAAGCAAAGAGCCTCCCATATTATCCTTTATACTTTGGTATATGTTGTAAGTGTCCTTAATAACAAGAACGAAAGTAACTTTCTTTCCTAAGAAAATTTCTCTTAAATGGCTCTTTGGATTCCATTGAGTGACCATTATTCTATGTTTAAAAATGCCACCTTTACAGAAAGGCAGTATCAGTTTCCTCTCCTGACTTTCCTTTTTGTCAATACTTTATCCTACTCCTCACTGGTTCAAACTAAAACTGCTAAAAACGATGCACTTTATATCAATATTTAATAAGCTATCCAAGTCTCCTGCATGTTTTCTATCAGAATGCCTTCTGCTTATCTTACCTGTTTTTTTGAATGGTTTGCTCCACTTAAAATTTTCATCAATTCAGAAACTGCAAGTGTCTCTCATTTTAGAAAAAAGTTCAAACTTCTTTGATTGGTTTTTAAGTCATCCCCAACTGGTCAGTTTTGCCTTTCTAAATGCTCATTTTACTCCATCTTTTACAAACTCCTCCATTCCACAGACCCCTACATGCATTAGCGCTTCCATTCCCATGTTTAAACTCAGCTAGTTAAATAGTTGATCCTTTCTAGTCCAAAATGTATTCACTTTCCAAATAGCTTTTCTTCACCTAGACTTCGCTAACTTTCCCACTCTTCAGCCCCCTCACTTCTTTCTGAAGCACTTTATGACTTGGCATTTATAATGTCATACCCACTTGGTTTTCCTTCCAATTCATTGATGTATCCTTCTTCTTGGGTGTTCTTTCTGACTTGTTTTTGTTCATTGTTTTTTGTTTTTTATTTCAAAATATTTGAAACTCAGGATTCTCTCATACTTCATTTCTCTTACCTGCAAAAGAAAGCTCATCAGATTCCATGTTTATTATTTATCCCTTGGTGACTTCCAAATCTGGATCTCCATCTCTGGTTTTTCTCTGAAAATTCAAAAGGCAGAACAAATGATTATTCTGCCTATATTAGCCAAACTTTGTTTGGGAAAATATTAACCACCATAAGCACTTTCTTCAGAAAGTGACTTAATTCAGGCAACTGAAGAATGATATAACCATTGGCAGAGCTGGGAAAGTCACAACTAGGGTCAAATCAGAATTCGCAGTGAACACAGAAACCACTGTCAGTAGTTATAGCTACTTGCAGCATTCAAGTGTGTGACTCTCAGGAGGCCATCTAGAAGCCACTGAGAGAAAAATCCCATGTCTTCCATCTCCAATGTCTGTGTATGGCCTACAGCTCCCAACAAAAAATAATGGCTTCTCCTTTTTGCTCTCCTTCCCAATCTCACATGAGAGTTCTTCACTGGCAAAACCTGAACCATTAACTGCCTACATGTGAGTCTGAGAAAGAGATCCATGTTTTCTATCATTCCCCTATAGAAGATAATTTAAAAAGGTGGAGAAAGCTCTTTACTTTTTCCCAGTACTGGCGATTGAACCCAAGGGTGTGCTGCCACTGAGTTACCTCCCCAGCCCTTTTTATTTTATTTCATTTTTGTATATTGAGACAGGGTCTCTCTAAGTCAGTGAGGCTGACCTCAAACTTCTGATCTTCTCTCAAGTTGCTGGTATTATAGGTGTGCACCACCAAGCCATATTGAGAAAGGTTTTGAGTATCAATATAATATTTAGGCACAACCAAACTTTCACTCCCCACTCTTCCTTACTTGGTAAATAACATCCAGTAGTTCAAGACAAATTCAAGGATTTAGCGTCCATTTTCTTCCTTCCATATAGAATTCATACCCAATCCATCAAGTTCTATCAATTCAATCTCTTAAAACAATCTTAAGTCTCTCACATTTTGCCATTTCCACTGACACCTTCCTTGTCTAAGCCGCCATCATTTCTCCCTTGGATGCAATAGCCCACTAATTAGTAGTCAATTTTCCAATCTTGCCTAACCACAACAAATGCAACCAAAATGATCTTTTGAAATGTAAATGAGATCATGCTATTTATTTTTATAAAAACTTTCTGTGATAGCAAATTCTACCTACAGTATAATCCAAAATTCTCATTTAGGCATTTCTCTTAGGTCTCATAGAATACTGCTCTACACCTCAACCCAAACTCTATAAGCATACTCTCAGTAATTTTCATCAAATTTACCAAACTTATTACACTTTAGCTGATAAGTGTAACATATGCTGCTTTAACCTGCACTGCTATTCCCTAGTACTGGTACCATTAGTTATGCACATTTCAGCTTAACATCCATCTCAGAGGGACTATTTCTACCAATATAAAATAGTACATACCAAACTCTCTGCATAACATACATGACCATCAGAATATATTTTTGTATTTGTTTATTGTTTATCTTGCACTCTAGCATTAAGTATTACACAAACAATGATCTTGCTTATTTTGTTCTCTATCATGGAATATTTCCTGGAAGAGTGAATAAGATTAAAATTGCTTAATAAATATCTATTGAAAGACTGGTCACCTTAGCATTCATTGTGATAATTTTAATGTTTCTAAAATAATTGTGGTATTTCTTATGTCACTGTGCTTTACTGAATCCATTAATCTTTTTGCCATAACTTTTCCAGGACTCTTATAATGCCTTGTTCATATCCTCTACTAAACAGGGGTCCTCAGGAGACATTATGCAATGCATACAACACTACCACCTTTGTCACAGATGGTGCAATGGAGGTATGTCTCAAGACAGTCAACTCCTAGACCTGCCAATGATTCAAATTGTAAAGAAGATTCTCTTATAACATCCATATAAGAGACAGAGAAAAGCAAACAGTAGAGAGAACTGAAGCAAAAACTTTGTGATACATAGTGCCAGGAGTGTGGGAGTGTGGACTGGAGGGGGAACAAGGACTCCATTCAACCCAAAGCAGGAGGGAATAGAAACCGTCAATCCAGAAAAATATATTTTATTTATTGTAAACCTGGATGGGAGAAAGAAGAGATAGATCTCCCAGAGCTGCTGAGTAGTTCGTTGTTAAAGATCTACAAATTCATAATTCCTTGAGTTGACTTGGGATTACCACAGATTAAGCCTTGAAATTCCCATCTCCCTGGATCCATATCCCCAGAGTCACTCCCTCACAACTTGGAGAAGCTTGGCTGAGTTTTCTTTTTACAGTAAATATACTAAACTACATAGTTGATTACTCTAATGTCCATATTTGTGTCTTTTCATTCTATCTTTTTGTATATTTTTTGTAGATGTAGGTGGACAGAATGCCTTTATTTTACTTGTGTATTTTTATGTGGTGCTAAGGATGGAACCCAGAGCCTCACACATGCTAGCAAGTGCTTCAGCACTATAGCTGCAGACCCAGGTGGTTATTTCACCTTTTTTCAACAAATATTTATTTTACTATTGCTACCCATTTCACAATGTACTGGGTTTTAGGTCATATGTCATCAAAAAAAAAAAAAAGGACAAAAACAAATCCCTTCTCTGAAAATTATATTACAGAAAAGGAGATAAATCATGAAGAAAATAAATAAATCAAATGTAGTTTAAGGTAGTGATGATGTAAGAATAAAAAGAAAATAAGACAAAGAGAGAGGTTATGGAATCTTAAAAGAGAGAAGAGGGATGATTTTAGATGAATTGGCCAGAGAAGGCCTCAGTGAGAAGGTTGCTTATCAGGAAACCTCAAGGAAAATAGGAACACTACAATGAATGTATTAGAAAATTCTAGGCAAAGGGGGAAATAAACACAGAGACCTTGTGTTGGAAAGTGTCAGGTATGTGGAAAGGAGAACAAAATAAGTAAGTAGAAGAATATGGAGGAATAAGGTCAGAGAGGCATTGTGGGCACGGCAGGACAAGAGATGAGGAGTAAGATGAGAACATGCAGATCCTGACAAGCCCTGGCAGGCCCAGCACAGCTTTTGGCTTTTCCTGTGTGATCTTTCACTAGAAGATCATGACCAGAAAAATGTCATGCTCTTGCTTACGTTTTGACAGGATTTTTCTGTCTGGGAGCTCAGGAAAAAGAAGAAAGATGAGTTAAGAGGCCGCTGCAATAATTGAGGTAAGAGCTGAATGATTGTTTAGACCAGGGTAGTGGTCTTGGGATATTGAGAAGTAATCAAATTATGTAGATATTTTGAAAAGGGCACTAGAAGGATTTGCTTTGGGGTGAGTGAATGAAAAGACTCAAGATTCATGTCTTAAAATGGGAAGACTATAGGAGGATTTGTTGTAGGGTTGGGTAGAGAATAGGTATATCATAGCTCAGATTTAAGTTAAAGACACATTAAATTTGAGGTGCTTATTTAGTTTCCAAGAAGAAAAATCTAATAGACCAGGGAGATAAAGAGATTTGGACTTGTGGGGAATTTTTGGAATGGAGATAGATAAATTTATTGTTAGCTTGTGGTTTGTATGATGTTTATCAAAGTGGAGGAATAAACATAAATTAAATGGTTAAATGTGTGGCTCTGGTTTCAGAATTTCTAAATATATTTACTCTATTTCTTTTTTAAAAAGTATATTTATTTTTAGTTTAACTTTTTATAAAATGCACCTTTTAAAAATCCCTCTGGGGAGTTTAAAGGGCATGTTAATATCTATTTTAGTCTCCAGATTGTGGTTGGAGAGAAATAGTATCTACTGTATCATAAATTTTTCAGGCAAGAATAAAGTGAACTTTTAAAATATCTCATCATCATCTCTCCTCTCTTTCCTCATGCCTTAACCCCACTCAAGAAGTTCATGTAAGGTACATAGTAAGAAAAAGTAGTTAGAAGACCTTGGGTCACATTCATGTACAAATCATAACCAACATATAATGGACAAATGAAACAGGGTATGGCTCTTCCAAAATAAATAATGTAAAAATAGGCTTATTTTAAGTCCACTATTTTTTAGAATTTGGTTCATAATCTCTTGTTCTGTTGATTTCTTTTGTTACTGGTGTCAGGACTTGCTTTTCTTTGTCAACATTCTTCCCTCATCTTCAGAACCCATGTGGTGATTTCTCAATGCTCCATAAAGCTTTTTTAAATTTAATGGTTTTACATGTGGCCTGTTTTACTTCAACCTAAAACAATTTCAAAGAAAGAAACAATACCTTAATAATTACCCAGAAATTTTTAAACGAAATTTTTTTTTCTAGTGGACTGATGCCCTCAAAAGTAGAGACTGATTGATGTCATGTTGCAGTGCCTCAAACCCAATGTTCCATTCAAATATTTTTCTTTTTTAGAATTTTTAAGGAAACTGATTATTTTCATGTTTGTTTTATAAGAACAATATTGTCTAGGAAATTAATTAACAAAAACATGCAAATAATACAGACTTTAATATTAAAACTACCAAGAAATCTAATCATCCTTGAGAGACTTTCATATATGCAACTTCAATGACAGTCAACGCTAAGGAAAGATCTTGCTGACTGCTCTCTGGCAAGCACACATCCATCCACACCACAGAGAGTGTGTCCTAAAAGATCATAAAACTTTCCTTTTTGGTATAGGGTCAATGTTCAGGATTATATTGGTATATGTTATTGGAAGATAATCACCCTCCCACTCATAAAACAAATTAAATTCAATCTATATATTTTTTAATAATGCTTTTTATTGACCTTACTTGCAATATCAATATAATGGTTTTTGAGGAATATTTTCCCCAATTCTTATTTTTACTTTGCCTTAAAAATGATTTTGGAAAAAAAGAAATCTTAGCAAAATAATATAACATTTATTTTATATAATTTTTTCTATTATATTTTACATATCACGTTTTATATAATGTTATTATAAAATTATGTATTGTTATATGTGCTTAAATATTATATATGTTATAATGCATGATTATACAATATAATAACAAACAGTCATCAAATATATTTAGAAATGTTTAACATCTCTAGAAATTGGGAAATGAAAATCAAAACTAAACTAAGATTTCATTTTACTTCAGTCAGAATGACAAGGATCAAGAATACAAACAGTAAATGCAAGCGAGGTTGTGGGGAAGAAGGAACACTTTATTGGTGGTTGTAGACTACTACAACCACTCTGGAAAGCAGTATGGAGAATCCTCAAAAACCTAGGGATATAAAGACCATATGACCCAGCTATCCCACTTCTTGGTATCTTCCCTAAAGATCTAAAATCAGCATACTACATTGATACGACCATCTCAATGTTTATAGCAACACAATTCAAAATAGCTAAATTATGGAATCAACTCAGATGTCCATCAATAGATGAATGGATTAAGAAACTGTGACACACACACACACACACACACACACTCACACACACACAAAGGAGTTCTACTCAGTCATTAAAAAAAACAAAATGAAATCATGGCAATGCTGGTAAATGGATGAAAATGGACAATTTGATGCTAAGTGAAATAAAACAAACTCAGAAACTGAAAGATCAAATGTTTCTTGCATATGAGGAAGTTAGAATAAAATAATGGAAGGGAGGGGTAGAATAGGATAACAAAGATAAAGCGGGAGATTAGTAATGTAATAAAAGGAGATCAAGAGACAGATTGGAAAGATAGATAAGGGGAGGCAGTATATAATGATGAATTCTTAATAAATCGTGTTATGTGCATATACAAATATATGACAGGGAACTTCACCTGTATGCATAGGTAGAAAGAACCAATCAAATATAAATTACTACATGAGTAAAAGGAAGTCTAGTCAAGTTGAGGAAGCAGAATGGGAGAGGGGAGGGATGGGAAGAAAAGGGGGGAGGGTGAAGGAGAGGGGGATCATGAACTGAAATAAAATTCCATGCATGTATGCCACTATGTATTGATATTTTAATTTTTAAAAAATGATTTTAAAAAATCTTAGCACAATATAATAACAATACAAAACACAAAAATATCAGAGATTTTTTTTAAACTTTTTTCATGTCATGAACTTTTTTGGTAGTCCATTAAAAAATAAGTTTTGAGAAAAAATGTTTTGAAATTCATAAAACAAAATATACAGATTTGTAATATACAGATTTACATGGTATTACTAGTCTTCAAATCTCTTTGAATTGTGTGACTCATAAACACATTAAATAGGAAGACTTAGCAATATGTGATAATCACTAAAGCAATGAGGAACATAAACAGTAAGTTATGATAACACCAAGAGCCTTAATGTGATTTTAAAATAGCTCCTATTTCTATTGGTGATGAAATTTTAGGTAATGCTTCTACTGTTGTTACAGTAGAACATAATTAAAGGAAATGCTAAATTTCTGTTGCAGATTAATGAGAATAAAAATTAAATTTTTCTACCCAAATTCACAAGGACCTTGAAACTGATTTATGGACACTGGGTTGGTAAATCTGAAACCATAAAACCCGGATGTAGAAATATGTTTTCTTAAAAAATGCCTTCCTTGTAATAGCTGCAATTTGTAGTATCTTTCACCTAATGCTATGGTTTAGATATTAGGTGTCCCTCAAAACCTCATGTGTGAGACAATGCAAGAAGATTTAAAGGTAAAATGATTGGGTTATGAACCATAACCCAACAATGGTAACTGAAAGCAGGTAGGGTATGGCTGGAGGAAGCAGGTCATTGGTGGTGTTCCTTTGGAGTTTATACTTTGTTCTGATGATAATGATAAGAACAGTGCTCGCTCTCTCCCCCACCCCTTTCTCTCCTTCTTTATGATATCCTGAACCACTTTCCTCAGCCACATTCTTCCACCATGAAGTTCTGTCTCACCTCTAGCCCCCAGGAATAGAGGTGGGTATCTATGGATTGAGACCTCAGAAACCGTAAGTGCTCAAATACACTTTTCCTCCTTAGAATTGTTCTTGTCAGGTCTTTTGGTCATAGTAGCAAAAAAGCTGACTGAAACACTAAGTCATATCGCTTTTTAGTGGACACAGCTTTGATTCCTTCCTTTTCTTTCTTCCTAATTCCTTTGACTCAAAAGAAAAATTTTCTGAATGTTAGTTGCTTGACCAGTTGGGAAGCAAGCAAAATGTCTCATTTTGTCAATTTACATGGCATGACCAGAACCTAAAGTTTAGGTTAGAAAACCACAGATCAGATTCCCTATTTGTGCAAGCTATATATCTACTTAAATTTTCATTTTAGGAAGATCTGCAACTTCCCTGGACTACAGTGCCACAGATTTTGCTTTTAAAGAAAGGCTGAACCCTCACCTACTAATACAAATAAGACCTTGTTGAAAGAAGAGATTAATATGGCTCTCCATTTCATATATCTTGATCAGATGCTTTAAGATAATACATAAGAAATTTGAGATGGTGAAAGCTTAAGTGATTTAGCCCTAAATCACAATTATTCTGCAGCTTAATCTCAATCTGAATTTCTAAAATTTAATTCAGGGATTCTATGTTCAGTTATATTATATAAAAGATTTCATAAATTATTTCTTCAAAGCATATAGGTTTAGTGAAATCATTCATTTTTTCTCTTCTGATAATTGATTACTATTCATCTTCTATATGAATAATGATGAATCCAAATTAGTACTTAAGAGATTCATATCCTTTATTGCATTAAATGTAATTGATCTACTATGACTCTTTCTCAAAGATATACAGAAGTGTTTTTCATGTCTGTGAGTACCAGAGGGGTTCCAAATAACTCTTTCACTATAGACCTGAAATGTACCCATTCCTTTGGACATTTCATACAATTAAATTATACTATGTTGAAACCTGAAAAGAGTGTGGAAAAATCAGATAGGAGAGTGAAATAAAATAATTTAATAACAGAAAAAACAAATATTAAATTCAGGATGAACAATTCAAGGATTGGATCCTCTTCTGAAACCTAATCAGTAGGGATCCAAGTTTCCAAATAGAACCTATTTGGGGGCTTCTACCATTCATGAAATTAAGATCTTCATATGAAAATACCTTCAACAAATAGTGTTGTTTTTATCAGTGCATTATAATTATACATAATAATGGGCTTCATTTGTTATATATTTGTCCATGCATCGAACATAATCTGGTCTTTTTTTAATATTGAGAACTGGTACCAATGATTGGTAACCTAAAAGCAGTGTGAAATGATGTCCACTATAGAAAAGCTTGAACACATTGAATGATTCATTCATTCAGCAGTAACTGTGACATTCCTATTATGTGACTCTTCTTAATGCTGGGAATATGGCAATGAGTAAGACAGACAATATATGCAATAAACAAAATATTAGATGTTAATGAATACTATGAATAACAGCATGAGTAAAGCAGGAAAAGGGATAAGAAGTAAAGTGTGGTGCTATTTTAGATAATATTGTTGGTATAGGGAGATGCATTAAATGTACCCATCAGTAGACTGAAGGCTAAAGGAGCAACAGGTCAAAAATGCTGACTGAGAGTCTATCAAGAAAGAGCAAAATGACCATTTTTGCTTGAACTGAGTGAAAGAATGGGAAATGAGGTCATGATTTGAAGCCTATGTTAATGATGTCTGGTTTTATTCTAAGTCTGACAAACATATTTGGAGGTTTTGAAACAGGAAATTGATTCAGTCATTCTTTCATAAATATACATGTGTATAATCTTTCTAATACTATAACAAAACACCTGAGATAATTGACCTATAAAAGAAAAGGTCTAGTTTGTCTCATGGTTTCAGTCCAATTTAGACTGACCCCATTTTATTTTTGCCTGTGATGAAGCAGCCCATTCTGGTGGAAATGTGATCAAGTGTTTCATCTCATGTTCAGGAAGTGAAACAGTGGAAGAGGAAAGGACTGGAGTCCATCTACCCACTTCAAGAATATGCTTTCAATGAACTGAAGACATCCCCAATAATCCCCACCTCTGAAAGATTCCACTACCTCCCAATAATGTCATGCACTAGAGATCAGGTCTTCAACAAACGAGTATTTGGAGAATATGTACCTGAACCATAGCAATGTTTAAACCAACACCCTACATAAAAGCGTATCCTTCACATCACTTACGGGAGCCTGGGAATGTAGACAACCACACTAGATAAGGGACTGCTATATGCTTTTAATTTATGATAGAAATATGAAGCAGTTCCAAATAAGTTCACATTCTAATATACCAGGCATTAAGACTTATCTTTTGGTGGTGGAAGGGTGGGATGTGGTGGTGAATGACACAATTCAACCTATAACATACCAATACTTTTTGTAAGGATTTATTTTCTCATGCAATTCTATGTTCACTTTTATAACAAAAATGTAAAGAATAATCAGGATTCTATTAGTGAAAAGTGACAGCACTTCAACTTAAAATGAAAACTTTGGGGAGGGAAGTCCATAAAATTAGGGTTTCAGAAATTAAGGCATCTCCAAGATGATGCTTCCTTTTCCTCCTTAGCTTCCTCTCACCTTTCTTTTATTCTGGGCACCTGCCATGTTTCCCCAGGCTAGTCCTTGCATCTGGTTCTGTGTTCTAGGACTACAATCTTAAATAAAGAATCAGAACCATTCCATATCCCTCTAAATAAATAGACCATGGAAGGACTCTGACTAACCCTGTTTGCCACCTGAGTAAATGACTCTGGCTATTGTAGGTGTGATGATCATGGCCTAGTATAGTCATAAGCCCAACTCTTGTCTGATGTAGTAAGTTTGCTTCCAAAGGAGAGGAGGAAATTGGCCTGGATAGATGCATTAGTTTTCCAGGACTTACATAAAAAAATGCCAGACTGAGCAGCTTAAAAAACAGAAATGCATTTTTTCTCTCAGTTTTGCCATTTAAGGTTCAAAATTAAGATATTGGTGGGTTTGGTTTCTTCCAACACATCTCTCCTTGGCTTGCAGATGGCTGCCTTCTTGCTATATTCTCACATGATCTTTCCTCCATAGATGCACATGTCTGTGTCCTAATATTCTCTTATTATATAGAACAAGTCATATTGGATTGTACTCAACTGTTGGGTCACATTTTATCTTAATATCTTCTTCAAAGGTCCTGTCTCCAAATACAGCCACATTCTGAGGTTCTGAGGAGTATGGATTCAACATACAACTCTAACAGGCACCCAGTTCTGTCCATAACCATAGATAAAGGTAGAAGCCACAAGCATTTTCCTGATAACCATCATCTCTGTTGCCAGTTGCTCTGCTCAGAACTGCATCACAGAATCTTTACAAGAACTCTGCAAGGTTGGCACAACCCTGCCTCATTGCCTGCAATTTTCCATCTGAAGATGAAGCTTAGCAAAGCTAATATTTTGTCCAACATAATACAAAGCGCTAAAATTCAGACCCAAGTTTATCTCAACCCACTATATTGAAATTAAAGAGTATTTTCATATGTGATTTGGAGAGTGACACAGAGGTTAATATATATATATACATATGTATATATATATATATATACACACACACACACACATACACATATACATATATAATATATCTTCATATCTTTTTAAAGGTTTGGAGGATTCTAAAACAAAGAACAAATTTAAATTGAATAGTCTTTTATATTACAGAATCAGAAGGATCTTAGAGAAACTGTTAGAGAGTTCCCAAATGCCTAATAGTCCTGATTCACAGGTACAAAGAAAACATTTGAGGGGGAAATTGATGAAACTTTTCCTTAAGAAAATATGAAGTTTTAAAGGACATATCTATCACACACATTGGAGAGAATTTATTTTAAATGGAAGCTCACTTTAGCCTATATAATTGTATTTGGGAATCTGCATTCGTAGCTGGACATGGTGACATAAACCTATAATTCCAGCTACTCAGGAGGCTGAGGCAGAAGGATCACAAGTTCAAAGCCAGCCTGGGTATCAGTGAGACCCTGTCTTAAAATAAAATTTTAGAAAGACTGGGGTTGTAGCACTGTTGTGGAGCATGTGCCTAGCATCTGTGAGGCCCTGGGTTCCAGTCTCAGTACCACTTTAATAAAAAAGAAACTTACATTAACTAGCAAAGCCCAAGTCTTGTCTTACCTTTGGTCATTAAAAAATTGAAGACCAATTCAGGTCAGTAGCATCTATAAAATTATATTTCAAAAACCAGAAAAACCATATTTCAGTTGAAATATTTCTTAATGTTATATTTTCCAAACATAGAACTACAGATATCTTTTAAAAAGTAATTTTAGAATTTCATCACAAAAATAAACTGCACATTAATAATATGCAGTAATATAAACACATTAATTGTTATTTTTTGCAGTAGACCTATACTAATCTTTTGGGGATCAGAGTAAAGTTTGCGGTTGGCTCTAACATCAGGCTAATTCTTTATAGAAAATGAAGTGGGGGAAGAGGGCCACATTCACTTATTTGCTTGTTGATGATGTATGCTCCAGATCAATAACTGAAACCTCACATAACGCAAGAATACTAAGCAATTTTATTTCATAATAGGTTGTGGAAAGTGACCACATTTCGCATTTCCTGACTTTGTGGTAGTTTGGGGCTTTCAGTGGCTCCATCAACATAAAGAAAATGATAGTCTAGTGATCTTCACTTTCATAGTACTGCAAAAAGACATGGAAAAACTAACAATCAGGAGGAAGCAGACAGATCTATAGGGCAGTTCAAGTTTCAGTCCAAACTCCACCTCCACATATACTTTCACATTATTTGAGGGGTTTAAAACTTTTAAGTGCTATACAGGCCAAACAATTAGCACTTGGACCCTATTAAGTCTCTAAAAATAATAACAATGTATTATCTTTGAACAGATGTAATGTTCTTTTGAATTCACTCTGTTAAACTAGCTTCTATAAAGCTCATCATTTAATTGATGATCATTTAGTATTATTAAATTAGCTTTTCTTATTGAGTAAAGCACAGTTAAGAATTAAGAACCTTATTACAACCTCAGTTCTACCTTTTGAAAGAATGGAATTGATAAAGCCTGAATATATCTGATCATTTTTAATATCTTAATAATAGAAAATTCTGATTAAATCAAAATAGCTTTCAGGATAACACAATAGATTACATATTATTTAATTAGAATTTGATGTTGAAAAATCAATAAGCTATTAGTAAAAGAATGACACATGCTGTTTGATATTTAAATACAAGTTAATGTGTCAAATTTTATTATAAACCAAAGAAACCATAACTAGTATTTGATTTCTGTTTTACAGGTGTAATAGCTAAGCTAACAGAAGAAATTCTGGAATACTTTCTATACTGCCTGCAGTATAGAAATAGCAGAAGTGAATGAAAGGTCAGGACATTGTGTAGAAGTGCATAAAACATAACCATTTCAGGACATTTGAAATGACTGTATTGGGTAATCCTTATGTCTTAGAGTTTACTGGAGACATAGCCCTTAGGCAGGAATGAAAAAATGGGAGGAAGGGAGGACGGGAGGGAAGGAGGGAGAGAGGAAGTTAGGGAGAATGAAAGGGAGAGAGGGAGAGAAGAAGGGAAAAGAAAGCAAGCTCCAAGCTCTCCTCTGGGGCTCTTTTCTTTAGTCCCTGGCTAATCCAGGAAGTTTGGAGCTCTAACCAGCAAGATCTAGATACATTTTAACCCTGATTTAAGAGCAATAGATTGACATTGCAACTAATAAAAAAAAAAATGGAAATGGATTTTGGTCATTGTTGATCAAACTTGACTAGGGCAAAAACTTCAAAGCTTCCATAACCAAGGTGTCACATAATTCTTTTATTTCCTGGTGTTAGATGTCATTGTAGTGATACAAACTTTTAAATTTGTATTACCCCAAGTAAGCTTTAGAATCTACTGAAGTTTAATATGACCCTTGCTGAACTTTACATATGACCTCTGGTCTACATAAAACATGAGCAATAAAAGACACTTTTTCCATCTGTTTCATTTTATTTCATGATTTCATCCCAGAAGGGTTTAAAACATATTTAAATGCCCAATGTACAAAACCCTACATTATTTTGATTAATATGTTGGCAGTTTTACAAAATGTTTGTTTTTAATTACCAAAAGGAACCAATCCATATTAAAAATTAAATGGTTGCATTTTTTAAGAAACTCTGGCTGCTTATTAAGCTAGAGTTAGCCATAAAAACATTTTTGGCTCCCCTACAACAACAACAAAGAAAGATTTATCTAAGCTACACTATTAAAAAATCCATTTAGGCTGTCAACAAGTATGTCAAATATCAACCCAATATGATTTAAAGATTCAAAGCCATAAAAGAAAAATATTCCTTGGACTCGTAGAATCTGCATGGTTTCAAAGAATCAGGGAAGAGTGACAGACTGACACAAACACAAGAGGAAGATTGACAGTTGCCTGTGGTAGCCAAGTTGAGGGCTTATCAAGTCCTCCCGCCTGTACCTGCTTCTCTGTCCAGCCTGGTGTAACCTCCACTTCCCCAGTTGTGCTTCCTCTGGATACACATGCCTGTTCAGTGACTATGACAGTTCACCTTTACAATTATGATTTTACTAGTCTCATTTTCAGGTTCAGTATTTTGTATTGTAATTCCATTTCTCTTTTTCCCTAGAGCCACTTTTCTTTTCAAATTCAAAGGCATTGATCATTTTGCCACAATTTTTAGGGATAACTAAATGACAAGAATTTGATCGTTGTCCTTAGGGAGCTCACAATCAAGCTATCTTCTGGTAAAACTATTCAGGAAAAGCTAGACTCTAACCTTTACAATATTATAATTTTCAGCTTTTATTTTATTCCTAAATTCCTCTGAATACATTAATCCTCACAATCCCCTTTTCATAAATCTTCATTCATAGAGAAGCAAAGTAACATGCCCTGCTTTTCAATCTACTGTTATATCCACTAAGTAAAAGACTTATAAGCACAATCATGACTACATTATTTCAGAAACTCTGTTCTTTGAGTTCCTTGTAAAATTAATGCTGCAAATATTTGCAAACCATGCCTCTGATAAAATGTTAATGTCCAAAATATATAAGGAACTCAATAGGAAGAAAAGATATAACCCAATTAAAAATGGTCAAAGGACCTGTCTAGACGTGTGTCTAAAGAAGACATACAACAGGTATGAAAAATGTTAACATCACTAATCATCAGGAAAATACAAATTAAAACCCCACAACTATTACAGTAGTTTTTATGAAAATGAAAAAAGATAACAAATGTTGGTAACAATGTGGAGAAAAGGGAACCCTTGTACACTGTTGTTGAGAAGATAAGGTGCAGTCATTATGGAAAATAGTAAAATAAAATAGAACATTATAAATAGAATGACCACATGATCTAGTAATCCCACTACAAGGTATATACCCAAAGGAAACAAAATCAGTGTATTGATGAGAAATCTGCACTCCATGTTTGTTTCTTGGAGCACAGTTCATATTAGCCAAGATATGACATCAAACTGTATCCATCACAAACAAGTAAAGTAGGAGTGGTATATATGTACAATGGAATATTAGTAGGTCTTAAAAAAGAAAGAGCTGTTATAATTCACTATAGTCTGTATGAAACTGGAGGACATTAGGTTAACAGAAATAAGTCAGGCCTGGGAGGACAAATGCCACATGATCTCACTTCCATGCAAAATCTAAATAAGTTTAATACATAAAAGCAAAGTGTAGAACAGTGGTTACCAGATGCTAAAGAGTTGAAATGGAGATTTGGGAGATACAGGTCAACAGGCACCAAGTTTCAGTTAGACAGAAGGATAAGTGTTTGAAATATATGGCACAACACAGTGACTGTAGTTAATAATGTAGTATTTTTCAAAATTGCTGAGAGACAATTTTAAAGGTTTTTCATACAAAGGGTGATATCTATGTTAATAAGATCGATATAATCATTTTACAATAAATAAATACATTAGAACATCATAATATGTACAATTAATATAATAAATGTATATTATTATCATTTGTCAATTAAAAATACAATAAAATTTTAAAGAAGATTTTGGCAACACTCCAACACCATAATAAGATGGCAAACTCCTAGGAAATATCAAGAATTTTATGTACATAGAAATAGGGCACTCTAAGTTTCGTGTTTATAATTGAATAGTCTTTATGAAACTGAAGTATTTACTTAATAATGGTGTTTAGTACTTTCTCTCTAATGTTAAAAAAAAACAAAAAACTAGAATGCCTGGTATATATTATGCTCTGAGTACTTATAATGTTGGACAAATATATGTCTCTTGGTTCAGTTTTAAGGTCATGACTATGGTCTTTTTATTCAAAAAACTTCAATTCACTGTAAAGCATCCTAGCAAGCAAAACTACACTATATATGTCACCACCTTTGATCTTGGATGATTTCTCCAGAAGCAGCTGGAGACTGAAGGAGAATCAATCAGATACTCCATCCTGAGAACATAGAATTTTAATTCAGAGACATGGAAAAGAGAACCTCACAGTTGAATCATATTAAAAGATTGTAACATTATGAAAAGAAACTAGATCATGTAATAGATCATTACGAAGGTAGTTTGTTCCCGGGTCAAAAGAGCATCAGCACAGGAAAATTTATAAATTTTATTTATTTCTTAATAGACCAAAGGAGGAAAAAGAAAAAAATCAAGGTCATCTTATTAGGTGCAAAAAAACAAACCTGCTCAAACATTCAAAAGCCATAATGGAAACACTTTGTAAATTCTATGACCATGAATTTGTTACCACAATTCTTTGGCCATGGTATTGCTTTTATGGAAAATGGCAATACTACAAATTGGGGATGATAGATGGAGATCAATGGGAGGTCACTGATGTGTCAGCACACCATTGAATACAGGACCAAATTGGAGTAATTAGATTTGAGAAATATATTGGCTGCGGGTATAGCTCAATAATAGAGCACATGCTTAGCACTCTAGGTTAAATCCTAGCACTGAAATAAACAAATAATGGCAAGTTACATAAAATCTAGGTTCAAAAATAATAAAAACTCAGCACTATATTGCCCAGGACTAAATACATATGTAGTAAAACCATATAAAATAAGGAATAAGAACATAAGTAAATTTTAAAACAGTGATTACCTCTATGGTGTAAAACAAATAGAGAATGTGATTAGGCATTAGCCTAAGGGGGATGTCTTCCTAAGGGGGAAAGAAAAAAAACATGGAAAAACTAAACTATCAGGCAAGTAGAAAATATTCACAAAAAATAGTACAAACTTATTGTTGAACTACAAAGATTAATGTGTTGTAAGATCTGCCTAGCAACTGATACAGAAATGACAAACCCAGTCGGGCATGGTGGCCCACTTCTGTAATCCCAGTGCTTCAAGAGGCTGAGGCAAGAGGATTGCCAGTTCAAAGCCAGCGTCAGCAACTTAGCGAGGCCCTAAGCAACTCAACAAGACTCTGTCTCTAAATAAAATATTAAAAGGGCTAGGGATGTGGCTCAGTGATTGAGCACCCCTGGATTCAATCCCTAGTACCAGAAAAAGAAAAGACAAACCAAATAGGAAAATAACAAAGGATATGAACAATCAAGTTACAAAATTAACAAATGACAAATGTGTAGCAATGGTTATTTCCACTAAATATTAAATAAATATCAGTAAACATTTTTTTTTGCCCTTCAGAGTTATAAAACTTAGCAACATTTTAGAGAAAAGATATTTCAAGAACTGTTAATTGAAAGTATAAACTGGTATAGTTTTTTTGGCACATAAATTTTTTTCGTCTTACTCAACAATTCTACTTATAGAATTATGTAAGTAGAATAAATCTACTTCTGTGTTCGTATGCTGGAATTTGTACTGAATTATTGTTTATAACAGAGGGAAAACAGGAAAGTATTCTACATGTCTAGCAATAAAGAACTTATTAAAATACAGGGATATTCTGTACTATTGAAAACAATGAAATAGAACCATATATGTTGATCTGGAACAATATCAATGATATAAAGTTATCAAAACCAAATTATTTGTCCTGATGTTAGTTAATGGGGAGAACAAAAGAATAGGATGGAGGGAATTTGAAATTCTGGTTTTCATTAGAACAACTCATGATTTCTTTAAGGTTTGGGGCTAGTGTAACAATGTAGTTTGCTTACTATATATCCCCAAAATTTGTTGTGAATATGGATCATTGTTCACTAGTAATGATACATAAAAACATGGGCCAACACAAATAGTAACTAATCACATCTCAAGTAACTTAGGGTTGTTTTTGATAATTCTGAAGAATATGCAAAAAGGCCAGGCACAGTAGTGCATGCCTAGATTACCCAGTGGCTTGGGAGGCTGAGTCAGGAGGATCTCGAGTTCAAAACCAGCCTTAGCAAATTAGTGAGGCCCTAATCAACTCAGTGAGACCCTGTCTAGAAGTAAAAATACAAAAAAGGGATGAGGATGTGGCTCACTGGTTAAGCATCCCTGGGTTCAATCCCCAGTTCCAAAAAAAAAGAAAAAAAAAAAAGAAAAAAGAAAAGTGCAAAAAGTATTTGAAGCATGGATTAACTCAAGTATTAGAAAAAGACAGATAAGTATATAAAAATACAAAAATCAGGAGTTGATAAAATGAAACCATCTTACTTAAACTTGAACATTTCTTTCTATTTTCTGAGTGTAAATATAATGCTAGGTATTCTGACTATTGTGAACTAAGAATAAATAACAAGGCTCACAACAGTCAGAAAGGAAACAGAATAAAGACCTGTTGTTATGTATTAAAAATTCACAATATGTAGGAATAGAAAATATAAAACAAACGTATTTCCATCACAAGATTGTCATCATAAAAACCTGGAGAACTTTGGAAGGAAGAATGTAGATTCCTTTGTCTAGTTTAGAGTAAATGGAGAAATATTATTAATGGATATATTATACACCTCCATTGACAGATAGTCCTCAAGGAAATAAGGGCCAATTCTGCCAGGCAACGAATTCCAGGTGAGAAACAGGCAGCAGGCATCCATGCACATTGTTGCGTCATGGCTGAGTCAAGCCAGAGGACTGTGTGAGACCAAGATGAGCCATTTTCCCAAGCACCAGCAATTCCCTCCTCTCCTCCCTTAACCTGTCTTAATAAAATGACCCCCACATTCAAACTACATCCAGTGCTAAGCCTTATTGTGAAGAAACCCCACTGAGGGTTTATATTCTCATAATTTCTCAAGAACTGTACTAAATTTTTCTCTTTGAGATTATTGACCTGACTACCTGAGGGCTGCATGATTCCATTTGAAAATGCCTTTTATAATTAATTTTTCATTGACAATTTTGTTTTTATTCTTCTTGTGGTGTTTTATCTACTAAATTTACAATACAAAGGTCTTGTTGCTCTATCAATAGGCAGGGATTCATAAAAAGTGTGGATGTCTCTTTATATCAAGAACTTTGACCATTACAGACTGGAGTCAGTCCCAGGTAAAAGCTTCTCTGAGTAGGAGACAACAAGAGTCTCCAGGAAATTGTCTACCTTGCTTATTGGGCCTACAGTTCATCTTTATCCTGCCACTAATGTACAGTTGGATTAGGTAATGCAACATTCTCCTGGTTGTTTAGTCATATTTCTCTCTGAAGAGCCTGAATATAAACAAAGTTAAAAATGCAGGCGGTTGGAAGGTAACCGTAGATTTTAAACCCACAGCTGTAGTAATTTATCCTCCCAGGAAAGATATACTAGTTAGGATGCTATTATAAATGGAAAACTCTGAGGGGAGGGAGCCATTTGAGCCTGAATAACTCTGAAACCAAGTAATAACTTCACAAATAGGAATTTCAGATGAAAAAGATTTATGTATCAGAGAGAAATAAGGTGAAATAGCTACTCTGAATGCAGTATGAAGTTTTACATGCTGAGATAAATGCTGAGATGACATACTATGTTAAATCAGTGATTCTGAAGTTTTCCCTTCCTCTACTTATTCCTTTGTAAGGCACAGCTTCTTCTTCCTCCCCTGGAGTCTCAGAATCACCCAAGGTTCCTCCTTTCTTCTCTTTATAAACTCAGTACTGAGGCATATCATTTACTTACAGGCCATTCCCAAACATAATATTTGGTCCTGGCCACTGATATACAGTCCCTATAGATTGTAAAGACTCACAGGATTAAGAATCAGAAGAAATATTAAAAGTCATGTAGCCTAGTGTCTTTCTATACTTAAATCTTTTCAGACACATCGTAAAATAAGCAATACTCCAATATTCACCTAAAGTCTTCTGGTGCAGAACATTTCACAATTTTTAAAGAGTTCTTCTTTGTATTAGCCAAAATTTAAAAATCTCTTTATTTTTATCTGCATATTTTATTTGACTTGTAGGGTCCATAAAAAAGAAGTGTAATATCCATTCCACATTACATCACTTCAAATATTCAAAGCAGTTACCATAGCCTCCTGTACTATACTATAGGCTAATCAAACATGATTTTTTCAACCATTCTCCATGTGGTATGTATGGTTTGGGGTAACGATAGTAGATTGTTATGTAATAATCACAACTGCATCTCATCCGCATATGTGCATGTCTTTGCAATCTACTCCAAGAAAAAAGGGACTGTGGTTTACAGTTGCGCCATAGCTTTGAGTCTGCATTGGTTTTGTGGCTTGCTTTGACCTATAGAATACAGCAGAAGTGATGTTATAAGTACTTCAAGCAAACACCTCTGTAGACCTTATTATCTCCACTCTCACTTTCTTGGAACCTGAGACATCCATGTAAAGAAACCTGGGTAAGCCTCCTTACGGGGAAAAGAGCTCAACTGTCAGTTGTCACCAATCTTCAGATACTTAAAGGAGTCATCCAGTCCCAGAATAACTACCTGACTACAGTTACTTGAATAACCCCAGAACTGCAGAACTATTCAGCAGAGCTCAACTCAAATTGCTGACCTCCAGAATGATGAGCAAATGAAATGATTATTTTCCAAGCCACAAAGTTTTGATATGACTTGTTATCCAGCAATGACTAACTGATGCAGAAAATTGCCTTTTGTTCATTACTTTTATACCTTAGAATATCTATCCTTAGTATTTCCATTTACAATATGACTAAAGTGGAATATAGCAAAGTTAGCTTCTCTTGCATTATCCATAATTAATATACATAGTCTAACTTTTAAACTTGTTTTAAATTTCATGGTATACTTTCTGATCTACAGTACAACCATTCTCTATGTATTATAATATCAAACCAGAAAATGTTAAAATATTTTAAGACAGTTTCTGTAAAAATAATAATTTCTCAAAAATTGTACTGCTTTTTTGATAGTTTATTCCCTTGCCTTTCTTTTTGTCTTTCTGGATACTCTATTTGTTCAATGTTATCCATTCAAATCAATCCTCTAAGTTTATTTTTTCTCATTTTTCATTTTTCCCTTGTTCTAATTTGTGAGATTTTCTATTTTTTAATCTTCCTATACTTACATTCACTATCCTATATTTAATTTTAAGAGACTTCTATTTATTTTATCATTATTCCTTTATAGTAGAATTCTGTTCTCATTTCAGAGCTCCAATAAATACCTTCAACTATTTTCTTCCATATTCTTTGTTGAGTCTATTTCTGCTGGGTTTTTGTTTTGGGAATTTGGTTTCCTTTTTTATTTTTTTGTTTTTAGCTTTGTGTCTTTTCTTTCATGTTAGAGACTTCCTTAAACTAATTGGTGATCCTTAACTGATAAATCATAACTAATAAAAAGGTGCTGAAAAACTGATAGGAACTGGAGGCCAGGGATGGGGGTGAGGAAGAGATCAAAGGAGGGAAAGGAAGGGAGAAAAGGGTTTGGAATTTATAGTTGTGCAACTGGCATTCTCATATATGATATATATTGATATATCAATATATACTTAAGGGTTTGTTTGTTTGTTGCTTTTTATTTTTTGTCTCCAAAGTCATGAATTTCTCAAGACTCCTCTGCCTTTACAGCTGATGTTCTGGGAGCAGGACAGGGAAAGAAGCCTAGAGGGTCTCATGTATTTCCTGTGGGACTATGAGTTGATCTCCTTGCATTCTCTTCCACTCTTCTCTCCAGCTCCTGTTTGGCTGAATGCCCCTGAGCCCTGAGCGTTTCTATTTATTCAGAGGATGCTTCCAGTCCCTACTATTTATGGAAGTGTCGATAGGATGTTGGAGGTGATAAAGAGTTGGGGATTGAGGTAGGAAAAGGATGCACCTATACATTTTATGTGTACCCTTTAACCCAAAGTCTTACCCTCAAGTCCATAGCTCACATCTTAACTTCCTCATTAACTGGTGCTTTTATGTTCTGAGTCCCCTGAAGTTTTGCAGCTGGAAGTTTGCATTGGCCCATTTCTCATCCTTGCCCTCCTCTGCAGCACTTTACACGTAGCCTCCTCCACTAATCTGAGTCACCATCGCTGCTGCTTCCCACCTTCCAAAAGTATGCTGAGAATTCTGGCCTGTCAACTTCTCCCCTCCTATTCTCTGCAACCTTATGGGTTTATATTTTTTTTAAATTGTCTTCTTGGCATTTCATTGGGATTCTCAAGAGGCAAAGGTGACAGATGAGACAAATGGGTGCAAGAACCAAAGGTTCTGAAATATTTTTTGTTAAAATTTAAAAATCATACAATGATTTATCTAAACCTTATGTTATCTAATTCCTCAATTTTCTATCCTAAAAAAATAACACCAATGATAATACTCAAGATAACTTTTAAAAAAGAAATCTCTGGGAAGATAAAGATAAGTTTTATTTTTAAAAAGGTATGCCAATTCCAATGTCTATAGACATAACTTAGAACAACTGTAGCTCCAGATTTGGTGGTGATTTTATTTTAGAACTGAAATACTCCTGAACTGAAACATCACTGCATATCATCATTTTGGTCCTCATTCTGCAATCACTGTGCTTCAGATTAAGGTCATAAAGCTCATGGGCCGATCACCTGTTTTTGTAAAAGAAGTTACATCAGAATCCACTTCCATTCACTCTCAATGGCTGCCTTGGTGCTACCAACACCAGGGGTTACACCAGATTTGACTAGTTACAAAAATATTTACTATCCAATGCTTTACAGAAAAAATTGTTCACTCTTGCTTTAGATAATTAAACTTCAGAGTTAGTGAAGTTGCTAATAAATACACGGGGAGGAAAATCAATGGTGAAGAGTAGTGAACATTTTATCTTCCTGAATTAAATAAAAAGTTTTTTTAAAATTATATTGCCTTTTAGGAAAAATAGTGAGTGAGAATAACACACCAAGGTCAGATTATATTGAAAGCACTTCAAAGTCAGAATCTTTTGCAACTTTTTCAATCATTAATCTAATTGCACAAAGGATCAGTGAATCTGGAAAGCCAATTCAATTTTTTCACTTCAGTCATGGTGGGCCCAGCACTGTGCAAGAAATGAAGAACACTGGTTTTTGAGTCTAGTCTGTACTATTTGCATAGTTCATAGCCTTGGATAAGTCACAATTCCTTTAGATTTAAATTTCCTTGTCCAAGGGGATAAAGTTGCATGATCTTGCAATGACTATGATTCTGTAAGGTTATGAAAACGGTGCAGTTAACAGCTTTGTACCTTGCACGTGATGTTTTAGGCTATTCTGCTGGTTTTAATATTTAAAAGAAAAGCATCAAACACTAAACTGAGGAATACTGAAACTGTGGATATATTATTCCTGTTCTCCTATACTTTATTTGGATTGCCTTACAAAAATCATTTATGCAATTCCATGCTCCAGTTTCCTTTTTACTTAAGCAGCAATAATAGTGTTTGTATCTTTAGTATATCAAGATATACTATTCTTTTGGCAAAGCTATTTGGAAAGTCTTGGAAGAAAAAAGATGCATAAATATTAAATTCTTGTTTTTAAATGAATTTCAGGTTATTATAATGTTTCAAAAAATACTTAACCTTGCCCTTTAGAATATTGCATATAGAATGCAAATCAAATGCTAAATTTTACATAGTCCTTACTCATGTGTGAAAAAATTAGATATTCTGCATCGTAGACAACTCTTCTGAAATAATGTCACCATGTAATATCACTGTTAGCTTTCCCAGCTGAGAAATGCTGTTTTCATGAATATTGATAAGAAAGGAATTTGAATGGAATTTTACATTCTCATGCCTTGTTACATAAAATTGTCACCCAGGACTATAAATTTTATCCCTTTTATACCAAATGTAAACTATCAATTTCAAATGTGTAGCATAGATTTAGGTGCATTTCTTTCTATTTAATTTTTAAATGTCAGGTAACAATGTTGGGTAAAGAGAATCCAGAATATGATTAGTTAGTATTAGATACATTTAATCAAAATCATGACCCCTACCTATTCATATATAATATTAAAAATCTTAATATTTATGCACTACTTAGCAATTGGAAGTGTTCGCCTTAGTAATCTAACTTATAGCAACACTTTTACAGAATAAGAATTTTTAAAGGTCTGGACATTTTAATAATATAGCAAAATTACTTTTTAAAATATTCTTCCTTAGCATTTGGCACACATCTAATGAAAATACTCAAAAATTATGTTGATACTTCAGTAAAAACATGATTTCTTATTAAATCAGCTTGTTTTGTGGAAGACAGTAAATTAATAAAAATAAATACTTCAAACATATTCAGTCTTTTAAAAAATGCATTTATCTGTATATAATATAATGGTTGGGAAAGTATTAAGCATTTGTCGAAGAGCCTGTCTTTGTTTGCTGAGTTGAAATTGATTATTTAATATTTATGAAGCTTCTGAGAAGTTCACTTTAACGCACAAAGCCTGATCTTCATCTGCAGGAGTGTGCTAACATAACCAACCTTTATATGCAGTCACTAATGAAACATCTGGTAGAAAAAATATTTCATCAAACTGGAGTTCCAATAATATTTTTCTGCTTTAGACTTTCTCACTTCCTATCACTGTTCCATTAAAGCAGTCTACGATGTACATTGCTTTTACAGTCACTCTTTAGGGCCATATCTCTGGTCTTATTTCTATGGTATTGGTGTAATTTGCCTATATTTTATAATACTGTTTCACATTTCATTTATAAAGTCTCTCTGGTTGTCAGTAAGTCAAGTTCCTATGAAGCTTGATCTGGTTAACTTTTGAGGTAGTTTTACTTCCTCTTTTTAAAAATATTTAACTGCATGTTTTCTGCCTTTCATCTGAATTTGCACTTTGACCTTTTATACAGAATTTCTCCTTGATCATTCTGAGCGTCGCAGTCACTGTGACATTCTTATCTTAGCCAATGAACAAATTCTGGTATAAATGATAGTCACTTCCCACCTATTAATAGTTATAACTGACCAGAAAAATCCTATAGTTCACAAACCTTATGACTCCTGAGATATTTTTCATCATGCATGATATTATAAATACATAGTAATACATTACATAATCCACCCACAGCAACAAGACTTACATGCTACTGGCTTCATGAATAATGAACTCCTATGAAGTTTCAATGAGATCACCACCATCCTAGTTGCTTCAGATAACTTCTTACAAATTGGATGCAATCTTTAAAAATCAAAAATCCCTTCACATGTCTAACCCAAATGGCATGAAAAGCTATGACTCATAACGTGGAAAAACAAAGAAGCCAGTGTAATTGAAGTAGAAGGATCAAGGGGAAATTTTCAAGAGATAAAGTCAGATGTGTAATGGGAAGGGTGTAGTTTCTTGTGGTGGGCAGCTCTTAAGTTGGCTTCTAATGTTGCCCACCTCCGGGTATTCATGCTTAACACCCACCCTTTGAGTGTGGGCTGGACCTAGTGACTTGCTTCTAATGAAGAGAATACAGGAAAAAATCATGGAATGTCACTTCCAAGATTAAGTTACAAAAAAACTGGTTCCAATTTTATTCACTTTCTCTTGCTTTTTAACTCACTCTCTCTGATGCAAGCAAGCTGCTATAGTGTGAGCTACCCTCAGGGGAGGCCAGTGGCAAAAATGAGGAAGGCCTCCATCCAACAGCCAACAGATAACTGGAGCCTGCCAACAACAGTGAGCAATAGTGGAAGTGGATCTTCTACAAGTAGATTCTTCACATGGCACTGGAGTACCAGCAGGAACCTTGTAAGAGACCGTGGGTCAGAGGGAATAACTCAAGTACCTTGTGTTAAGTAATTGTGCCTTGTTCTAAACTGCAAGTTTGTTATGTTGTTATGCAACCAGAGATGACTAATATGCCATTTAAGGTCATATAGACTGCTGCAATGATTTTTCTTTCATCTCTCTGGGTTAAAAAAAAAAAACATTGGAAGTTTCTAGAAGAGTGATGAGTTGCATTTTAAGAGGATAACTCTGTCACATCAGACATGATTTAAGGGGAATAAAAGCAAAAATATTAAGAAGAGGTAAGAGGCCATTGCCCTAGTTGAAAGGTGAGATAATGGAGGCCTGAACTAGATGTAAAGCAGGGGAAATAATGAGACGTGGTCAGAATCTGGAAGGAAGAACCAAGAGTATCCACCTCTGTAAGGTGTGAGAAAGAAGGGAAAATTCATGAATGTCTCAAAGTATCTGGCAAGATGAAGCTGCCATCTGCAGAGATGGGGAAAGCTTTGAGAGAAGTAGGATCACAAGTGAAGGCTATGAGGAGCTCAGTGTGAGGCCTGTTTAATACATATATTTGACATCCAAGTGAATCTCCAAGTAATCGATAGAATGTATGAGTCAAGTGATCAGGGAAGAGGTCCAAACTGCAAATATTGAGTTAAAGAATATTCAGAATAGAGGTGGTATTTAAAGCCTTCAGTCTGGATAAGATCATTGAGAGTTCAGTAATAACAGAAAAGGGAAGTGCTCTTAAACACTAAACTACGAATTTGGCTGATGACCCAGAAGTAGGAACCTGAGATGCAGCAGACTGTAAGGAAATAAAAAGGCCAGGAAAGTGCATGTCCTGGAAATCAGTAAGTTGAGTTTGAGCACACATCTGCTCTGCCACATGCTGCTGGTAGGCCATATGCAGTAAGGACTGAGAACAGACCTTTGGTTTTAGCAACATGGAAATCCTTGGTGGTCTTGATAAGAGGATTCTGGGGAGGGTTGGAGTGAACTGAGGAAGAATAAGTACAGAGAAATGTTTGAAAGTACAGCAAATATTTGATGGAGTCTTGTTGTGAAGAAGGAAGGGAAACGAGTGATAGTTTGAAGAATAAGTGAGGTCGATAGAGGCTTTTTTAAACTGGGAAAAATAACAGGAGGTTTGCATGCTGATAATTCATTTAAAGAATATAAATAGTTGCCAGAAAATGAAGCAAAAATTGGAAGTAGGAAATCATTTTTAAAAATGCACTAATTTCAAGGAAGAAACTAGTCTGTCATATTTATTTTTTAAGCTAAAAGAACAGATTTTTTAAATTCTACCCTGAGTGTAGAGTGGAGAAAATAATGCAAGAGGAATATAATAAAATGAGAAAGCAATAAATCTCTTTATTTCAAGATCTCTCCCTCTCTCCACACCACCTTCTGTATTTTTAAATTTATTAGTGAAATGTTTGTGGTTTTTGTTGTTGAGAAAGAAATAAAACTATAGTTCCTGACTCATAGTTTGTGCAACTTATATTATTTTTCCTTTTCTGTAATCTTTTCCACAATCATGAGGCAGCATGTAGCATCTTTTTCCTCTGTAGCAACAGGGTTGTGGAATGAGTAAAAACCACCTGAATAATGGGTAAAAAGGGAATGTTTCCCACTCACAATGTCCAAAAAATGATTTGGTAGGTTTGGGATAGTGTCAAGGAATTTGCCTTTTTTTATAAGCATTCCTCGATGATTCTGATTAGGTATCATGAATGAGCCTAATAAAAACTCAATAGAGCTAGAGCTATTGATTTAGGTCTTTGAGATTATGAGATGCTGGGTGGTTTGCTATAATACTGGCAAGAATGTGGACTGTAGTGAAATTGAAGAAGGTCCTCAGCTTCTCTAGACTTGGGCTATGCTACTGGATTAAAATATAAGCATATTTTATGTGTTAGTTAATTGTTTCTTTGATTCATTCCATATCTGCTATGAATACCAAAAAAGATTAATTTAATCTAATCTTAAGTAAAATTACAGAATTATTAATGGATCTTCGTTTTGGATTCTATGCCTAAATAATTGGGTAATATCTTCACCAATACAAGCTTTAAAACAATTTATAACATTATAAATATTTGCTTTTAGGGAGAAAAGTTTTAGCAGTGTTAAGTAGCCAACTCTCAAATAGTTAAAACAACTTATCCATTACACAGATAACCCACATTCCTTCTTTCCTTTTAATTTTAATTTCTATACATTTTAACAGTCAGCCCACCAGAGAGCAAAATGATTAAAAAGGCAAACAGGTAAACAAAATGTCCATGATCAAAAATCCCTTATACTTTATGTGTTTGTAGAGTAGCCTAATATTTAGAGCAGCAAATAGTTGGCCTTGAAGAAATAACATAATAAAGTGATGTTTTAGTCAGCTTTTTCGTTGCTGTGACTTAAAGACCCTACCATAACAACTGCAGAGAAGGAAAAGTTTATTTGGGGGCTCACAGTTTCAGAGGTCTCAATCCATAGACAGCCAGCTCCACTCCTCAGGGCTTGAGGTGAGGCAGAACATCATGGCAGAAGAGTGTGGTGGAGGGACGCCGCTCACATGATGATCAGCCAGCAGAGAGAGAGAGATCTCCACTTGCTAGATAGAATATATACTCCAAAGCCACACCCCCAATGTCACACCTCCTCCAGCCACACACCACCTGCCTTCAGTTACCACTCAATTAATCCCATCAGGTGATGAATTCACTGATTAGGTTAAGACTCTAGAAACCCAATCATTTCTTCTCTGAACCTTTTTGCATTGTCTTACACATGAACGTTGAGGGGACACCTTATGTCCAAAGTACAACAAGTGACAAATATATGGCCTTTTTGGTCATACTGACAGGGTAGAAAACCTACATAAATACGAACACCAGCAAATGAGCCATACTTAAGACTTGTGAAAAATAAACACGTAAGGGTGAATTTGTACATCATTGCCAGGCACAAAGGGACAAAATACAAGAAATTTGTCAACATCCATTTGGGGAGAACTGTGCTAGAAATAAAATGTTAGACAGTGCTTGTCTTCAAAGAGTTTACAGTTTAGAGAGATAACTGTACAACTACCCTATGATTCGCTGAGTTCTGTAAGAGAATAATGCATATAACTGAACTCTTAGGAAAGGAACACAGTTCATTCTAAGGCAATGGTTAGAAAAACTCCCTGGGGAAGGTGGTGCCTGAGTTGCACATTAGAAGAGTTGTTCAGAATATAGGTAGAGTTGGGGTGGAATTTAGACAGGTGTGCAAAGGCTGGAGGTGCATATGCTACATAAGAAGAAATGAAACTAGGAAGTTTGAACTAGCAGATGAGGAAAGACAGGACCAGATCAAAGATGGGTCTCTTCTACAAAGTCTAGTAGTTTAGAATTTATCCTGAAAGCCCCATGAGGTCAGGTAATATGGAACTTTGGACCAGACTTGGCGGCCTACAGTCGGACTTGCTTTAAACAACACAGTTATTACAGAGGAAACGAGCTAACATTTAAAGTAATCAGAAAAACAAAAATCATAAAATCCAGTTTCTTCCCTGAAAATGAAAAAACTGATGCACAGAGTACTCAGGAAGGCATAGCAGCTTAGGAAGCAAAGAAGGAATTTCAATTTAGATATTCTAGCTGCAGAGTTCAGGTATATGATCATCACTTTATGATCAAGATAATGCAGGATTTAGAATGGGAGGGTAGCTCAGTGGTAGAGAATGGCAACTTCTGGGTTTGAATTCCAGCACTCAAAAGGAATGAAGAAAGGAAGGAAGGAAGGAAAAGGGAAGGAAAGAGGGAAGGAAGGAAGGAAGGAAGGAAGGAAGGAAGGAAGGAAGGAAGGAAAAAGGGAAGGAAAGAGGGAAGGAAAGTGGGAAGGAAGGAAGGAAAAAGGGAAGGAAAGAGGGAGGGAAGGAAGGAAAAAGGGAAGGAAAGAGGGAAGGAAGGAAGGAAATAGGGAAGGAAAGAGGGAGGGAGGGAAGGAGGGAAGGAGGGAAGGAAGGAAGGAAGGAAGGAAGGAAGGAAGGAAGGAAGGAAGGAAGGAGGGAAGGAAGGGAGGGAGGAAAGGTAATCTAGAATTTGAAGTGCATGACATGGGATGTTCAAGTGACAGCCTGTCAAAGAGAAGAGAAGTTAATACCTGTGATGGGACAAACATCAGAAAAATTTCCACTTGTCTTTTTGTTCTGTGTGTTATGACCAGATACAGTTAAATTTGGAAGAGGTAGGAGAGGAAAGTGTATACTGAGGTTTTTAAAGATTTTTTTGAACATGTCTTCTGTTTGTCTTGTGCAAAGCTGCTGTCCAATTCTCATCACAAAATAAATGTCATAAAGTCAATAGACTCTCCTAAGATCCTTCAAGCCAAATGGTCCTACTCTGTGTTACCCTCAATGACCAAATGGTCTTTATAACTTAGTGAATGATGCTGGTACCAATAACTTGGGAATACACTTCTACAAAGTTTGGTATAGGTGGCAAGTCCATCAGAGTGGCAATAAAACTTGGCATGCCTTGGAAAATAATTTATTCCCTTAATTTTCATCTGTGTCATTTTCAAAGACACAGGAAATCATACTTCTAATTCCCTTTTAATTTTAAAAACATACCATATTTGTATTTGAAAATAAGAAAATTCATATTCACAGAATTTTTAAAAAGAAAAATTACTATTCTTCTCATAACTAAGGGAAAATCACTGTTAAAATGTCTACATATTTCCCTCAAGATATGTGTGTTTGTGAATATTTTAAAAATATATTCTTATACACATGAAAATGTTGGCAAGTTGAATAAACAGCATTGAGTCAACATTCCTATCATTCTAAATGGTTGCAGAATATTCTACTACATGATTTTGACATAAATGATCAAATAAATACTCAACTGTTGTCAGTTTACTCCGCTCCAATTTTTCCATGTTCAAAAATATGCTGAATTTATATACATACATGTCTTCACATTTGCCCAGTGCTTCTCAAAATATGAATTCTTATAAATTTTATTTTTATTCCTGCTGTAGTTTAAATCTGGAATGTCCCTCAGGCCATGAGTGAAAGGATTGCTCCCCAGAGTGGTGCTATCTTTAAGAAGTAAGGCTTACTTGTGGTACCTTTAAGAATTAAGGCCTAGTGAGAGGCTTTTTTAGGTCACTGGAGGCATTTCCTTGAAGGGGATAATGGGATGACAGCCCCATCTTCTTCTGTCTCTTTTGGCTTCCTGAGGTGAGCAGCTTTGCTCCAGCACATCGTCCTGCCACGATGCACTGTGCTGTCACAGGCTGTGAACACCAGGGCTAATTGATCATGGACGGAAACTTCCCAAACTGTGAGCCAGAATAAACCTTTCCTATTTTAAAATTGATTTATTTCAGGTTATTTGTAACAATAATGGGAAACTAGCACAAGTCTCTTTGGGTGTGTTTTCAAAATTTTGATACATGCTGTCAAATTCTTTTATCAAAATTTCAACCAGGTGATGTTCACTATCATCATATTTACTCTATTCAAACCTAATTTTTTAAAAACTAGTATAGTGGGAATATCGATGTTTGATTTCCCAACAGCAAATATTTAATTATGTTCCCTTCTTCATCACACTTCAGCAGCTACTTCATCACATTCTAGTTATTATATACATATTAAATTCTATTTAATATTAATTCTATTTTGATATTTACTTTTTCATTCCAATTATGTGTTTATTAAACTTGTGCCTACACCATATTTTACTTACTAATAGTGATATAAAATATATTTCAACTCATATCTCAAATACTCTTCTTTTGATGAAATTTTGGGACATTTTCTTATTTGCTCATTTGTTTGAGAAAAAACTTAATTGGGCAAGGTGCAGTTGACCACATCTCTAATCTCAGGAACTCAGCAAGCTTTGGTAGGAGGATCACAAGTTTGAGGCCAGCCTTGACAATTTAACAAGACCCTATCTCAAAATAAAAATTAAATGTATCTCAGTGATAAAGTTCCCCTGGATTCAATCTCCAGTATGGAAGGAAGGAAGGAAGGAAGGAAGGAAGGAAGGAAGGAAGGAAGGAAGGAAGGAAGGAAAGAAGGAAGGAAGAAAGGGAGAGAAAGAAAGAGAGAGAAAGAGAAATAAAGAAAAGAGAAAACAAGAAAAGTTCAAAATTTGATTGGGGTATTTATAGAAAATGTAGTAAATTTATGGATCCACTTGGAATAACTTGACATCTCTTCAATATTGACATTGTTATCCCTTCAAATATGTAGTTATTTTTAAAAAGATACCACTTTTCATAGTTTTTTCATATATGTTCTATCCATTTGTACTCAGTATTTTATTGTTATTAGAAGTATAGTTTTATATTCAAACTATTTTTATTATATATAAAACTGTTATTTAGATGTATTATTGTTTACTTCTTATGTTTAAGCATTCATTTTAATCTGCTCTTTTTCCAATAAACAAACATGTTTAAGTAAATAATTTCAGCATTCTGCCTTCAGTCTTCCCCTTTTATAAAAATCTACCAAACTGTCTTCACATTATTAGGCAATCAAAAAGTACGCACTGCTGGGCAAGGTGGTGCAAGCTTGTAATCCCAGTCGCTGAGGAGGTTGAGGCAGGAGGATCAGAAGTTCAAAGCCAGCCCCAGCAATTTAAACAGGCTCTGTCTCAAAATAAAAAATAAAAAAAGGGCTGTAGATGTGTCTAAATGCCCCTGGGTTCAATTTCTGGTTAAAAAACAAACAAACAAACAAACAAACAAACAAAAAACACTGAAACACAAATCAGAGAACATACGTGGATAGGACCTGAAGGGTTAAATGTATCTTCCGTAAGTGCAAAATTCCAGCACTGCAATGAGTGATTCTTTGCAAGAATTTAAAGAAATTCTAAAAACCTAGCATATGACATATTTTTCAAATATCTATTCTTTAGCATGTACCAAACTTTCTGCTTATGGTAGTGAGTAGGCTTTTGATTTTTCTCTCGTTCTTTCTGAGTTACTAAGTTCCTTGAAGATATAAGAGGATACACAACAACCTCGATACAAATTAAAGGAAAGCAAAGAAACCAGTGCTCACTGGTCCGCCACATAGAGTTTAAGCATGGTATCTGGGAAGTATTTGATTCTGAAGAAACTTCAGACAAAAGTTTAAGTAAACCCCAAAGGCCTGGAAAAAGAATAAGAACTTGAAATTGATTTGGACTACTAACTACAATATTAAAAGGAACTTTTCCAAACACTGTCATCTCACATCTGGAAGCAAAGGGAAAATGTGACTACATGAAAGAACACTGCTTGTAAGAAAGCAAAAAAAAAAAATAGTATCCGTTGAATGTGACCACATGCTGCCACCACTTTTTCATCAGTCTTCGTATTCAAGAATAAAGGAGATCACAATGAATAGTTGTTGGATTCGAAACTGGAGAATTATAAGAAATCTCAAATTCATGGAAATTTTGTGTACTTATCTCCTAAGACTGGAATGTGATATCTATTAATTATTCTGTTTTTAAGCCTGTTTCTCAAAGCAGAAAGAATTAATATCTGGAATAGGCTGATTAAACTTTGACTATAACCTATAATATATTTTACCTCATTTTTTTTTCTGAAGGAAACATAAGCTACTACTGCTTCCAGTATCATAAAAAATGTAGGTAAATGAGTCACCTTTTAATATAAAAAATTGCACTGATTTTGGGTAAGAGACAATTGAAAAGAATAAATTTAAATCTGACTTTTATCATGTTTTATTGTGGGCCATTCCTTTAGACAATTAATGCTTAGGTTTCAAGATCATAATTTTATTTTAAGATGTCAATTTTAAGACAGGGAGAAAAAAATGTTCAAGGCAATGATAATGTCCCACTTTAAAGTTCTTATGTTTTTGCTTAAATGGTTATAATAACACATGCTGTAGAAATTTTCTATATTTATTTTGGAATTACTGCTATGTGCATATGTATTATTCTTGGTAGGATGGGCATCTTCATATCTAGGGCATCCCACTATGATGTCTGATTATGTTCCAGCTGGTCTTTCTCTACTTAGGAATGAAATTTTTACTGGAGTAAATTTAATCAGGCAATCTTGTTAAATGTGGCACTGGTCCCAATCAGTTGAAACTTTTGAAAAGAGAAAGAACAAGAGGAGAGACAAAAGTTAGTTTTTAATATCATGAATTTCTCCAATGTGAGTTCTGAAGTTGGATAATCTTTGGTTCATATCCTGAGTTTATTCCTTAGTAGCTCTATGATTTCAAAGTGCTGTTTCATCCTTCCAATTCTTGATTTTCAGTAAGTTGGAAAATATTATTAATCAACACATCTTAGGCTTACTATGAGGACAAAATGAGATAATATGTGTGTGCATACACTTAGTCAAGTATCTGGTAAATGGGAAATGGGCAATATGTTTTCTTTTATTATTACTGTTATGTTCTCTACCTAGTGTTGGAAGAGTGATTTGCAGACTACCAACTTCTTTTTACTCAAGGTATGCATTAATATATAGATTCATGGATCTCTCAGAATACCTACTGTTTCAAGATTTCTAAGAACGAATGTCAGAAATCTTTATTTCATTAGAAAATGCATATGCACATAAAAATTTCAAGACTATTACCCAAACACATATTTTTTAGTACTGTGGATTTAACCCAGGACACTTTACCACTGAACTACGCCCCTGGTCTTTCTAATTTTTTGATGGAGGGCCACAATAAGTTTTCAAGACTAGCCTCAAACTTGCAATCCTCCTGTTTCAGCCTCCTGAATCTCTGGGATTATAGGCCTGCATCACGGCACCTGGCTGGAATTTCATTTTTAAAATGCTGTTTTCTTATAATATAGCAATAGTATAAAGTTTCTTTGTGTAAAGGTCTCATATTATTTTATCAAAATGCTGCCTTCCTGAAAGAAACTAAATGTACATTGCTGTGGTTTCTGTTTAAAATGCCCATGAATTGCTAAGGGAAATGCTGGGGAGTGACATGGGCCATGATATTGTTATATCATGTGCGTGTACAAATATGTAACCACAAATCCCATCAATATGTACAACTATAATACATGAATAAAAATATGTGTAAAATACATTAAATGCCCACAGCCACTTGCATGCAAATCTGCTTCTATTCTAGAGTTGTCTTCTCTTGAGTTTCACTCATCTCTTTTTTGCCCCCTACCCACTACCAATTAGGGATTTCTAAAATACTCATTGGATACTCTTATTTGGAATAATTCTCTACATGGAAAGTTCTGAGTTCCCGAACATAGAAAACAAAATCCTCAACAAATACGGCCCCCACCTCTCTTTTCAGTCTTTTCTCCATCCTACCTTGATATAGAATAATCCACTAAAACAGAAAAATGCAGAATTTTAAGTAATTCATTCTGCCCTATTTCCATGCCCTTCTTTCTATCAATAAATGACCTTAAGTTTCTTTCTATTGACATCATGTTCCAAGATCCATCCCATAAGCCACCTCCTTCTACCAGCAGTTCCTTATCTCTGCAGCTGGAGGAGATTATCCTCTTTAATGTTTATAATATTCTAATGACGATTTTTCTTTTCTGTATTGATATGCCCCCTATTAGGTACTTAATTTCATATAGCAAAGAACACATTACATCTGCCTCTTGTGATCCCTCACAGTGGCATAATTCTGGACACAAGATGGCCTAAAATAACCATTCAATGAATAATGATAGTAATATGTAATTTACACAATGGTTCTCTAAAGACACTCAACTTATCTTTTTGAGCTTTCAGTTACTTTTGGAATGAAAAGGTATTCTTGTTTTATTGAATGTATATGGGCTTTAATATTCACTCTACCTAATACTATCAATACAACTGAAAACCTGAGAACCACAATGACTTGCCCAGATCATACAATTCAGACTGATTCTGAGTTCAGAAGTATGTTGGATGAATTTCTTGTTGAAATGACTTATACATTTATTTCATCATCAATTAGTATATTTTTTTTCTTTTGTGCAAGTTGGCAACAATGCTTTATAATCAGCAATCCGTTTCAGTGGTATGCAAGAAGCATCCACCCTAATGCTTAGGAAACAGGCTGACTGGTTCATCTGAACAATGTTGGGTTCTTATTCAAGTTGCAGCTCAGAAAACTTAGCCGCAGACCAAAACGAAGTTAGGTTTTATTTACATGTGTTCCTCTGGGGGCCAAACTAAAACTACCTGCGGCCTGCTTTTTTCTTAAGTTACCATTAGACCTCAAAGAATAGACTGGATTGTCACATTATTATCTTTGTCCCACTTCATTGGCCAAAGGAAATAATATCCAAGATTACCATAATTGCTTCTAGTGGAAGAAGTTCCAAAGTCTCATAGCAAAGCACATGGAAGCATCAGAAAGATGTGAAAACTTGAGAATTAGATCTACCTACCTTGTGTGTCCCTAAAGTTACTTTCTATTTTGTGTATATCTATATTAATATTTCAAAATGAACATATTTCAGAATAGTTTATTTCTAAAAGTGAAACCATAAGTATTGCTTGTTATAACAAGTGCAACTTGTAAGAGAGTAAGTGAAATCAAACATCTAGAAATGTGTATTTCATGTGCCCATTATGAAAGTGAAAAACACATATACACAGTTTTGACTTCATATATGACAAAATGTATCCATAACTTGTTATACTAACTATTCTTTACTACTTATAGTTGTCAGAGTGTGAGAGCTTACAATAATTTCTTTCCCAGCAGAAATTGAAATCAGTAAAATTATATTTAAAACATTAATGGTTTGGGTTTTGTTTCCTGCTTGTACCAAACAGAAGAATGAAAAGGTATGATTTTTAGTTTAGTGACAGAATTCACAAGCAAATGACTTAAGTTATGAAATTTTAAGTCACCTTATTTGACTCCAATATATATTACCAAAAATTATAGACTCAAATAAACCCTTCCTAAAAGAAGACTTCACAGAGCACATTTATATAAATACATTCAGGGATATTCTGCACATTTTCCATGTGAAAAAGACACCATTAAACAAAATTTAATAATTTTACCAAATCCTTGTCTCCTTGAAGGATTGCTTTTAACCTAAACAAAAGTTTATGTAAAACGACATTGCTGGGACATATTGTGCGATCTTACTTTAGAAAGTTTGCCACTTTATCATGATACTTAATAAAATCTACAATTATGCAATTAGCCTTACTCTTTGTTAATAATACTGGAATAGTCAAATCCTTACATTTCTTTCAAGCCCCTTTGATAAAAACATGGAACACTGTTAAAACAAAGTAATGTGGAGAATATAGAGTGGCTGTTCTAGTAACTGTTTTATAAGTTTTTTCTTTTTTTTCTTGGAAATTAACATGAAACTGAGCCAGAAACAGTGACCCAAGCCTGTAATCATAGCAACTCTGGAGTCTGAGACAGGAAGATTGCAAGTTTGAAGTAAACATGAGATAATCAGGGAGGCCCTCCACAATTTAGTGAGACCCTACCTCAAAACAAAAAATGAAAAGGTCTGGGAGATGTAGCTCAGTGGTAAAGTTCCACTGAGTTCAATTCCCAGTACCAAAGGGAAAAAAAAAAAACCAAGAACACTAGCATTAAACTAAACTAATTACCGTTGTACAATAGTTAAACCTAAAAGCTTGAGACTGAAATTTCAAATTAAAAAGAATAATAATTTCAAGTGTGTTATTGTAAAAAAATTTCAAAGATTAAACACAGATTTTTCTCTAACTCTCATTTAATCTATTTGGATTGGCATCAAAAATTCTTCCTGGAACAGTGGTGTACACTCAGGAGGCTAAGGCAGGAGGATCACCAAGCTTGAGGCCAAATTCAGCAACCATTAATGTCACAAAAAAGCTCCCATTAATGTAGGAATAATCGGAGGTGAAAATATTAGAGTATGGGAGCCACAACCTAATGAGTCATCCTAATTTGAATGGACTGACTGAATGGTAACTGTTGACAGGCTAGAGGAGGTGATGCATCACTGGAATTGTGTCCTGGAAGGTTGCTTCTTTCATGTGGGACCCTTCCCTTCCCCTGCTTCCTGACACTCCCTACTCCCCATGAGCTGAGCAGCTTTCCTCCACTGGGTCCATCCCCCATGATGTGCTGCTACACCTTAGGCCCAGAGAATGGAGTGAGCAATCTGTGAACTGAACCTCTGAAACCATGAGCCCTAATAAACTTTTCCTTCTCTAAATTATTCTTGTCAGATATTTTGGTCACAGTGATGAAAAAGCTAACTGAAACACCCAATTTTATAATGAATTTCATGTTAAAATAGACCTAGTCATTTTGAGTTTTTCTTGTACTATGTGCAATTTAATAACTGCTGGTTCTTTTTTCTTTTCTCCCCAAGAAAATGTCCATGAAATCCTCCTAGGTAACTAAGTATAGGATGATAGCAAAGAGGATGTCCATTGCTCCATTAATTTAGTTTTATTGCTAAAAAAAAAAAATTGGTTTTCTATAAAATGAAAGAATTAGTGCAACATCATTTCTAGCATCCCTTCTCTGATGCTCTCATGCTAAGATATCATAGTACTAGAGACTTGACTTTAGCCATTATTTTTACACATCAATATTCACAATGACCAATATTCAAGTGTGCAGTGGTGCATGCCTATAGTCTCTGCTACTGAGAGGGCTGAGGTGAGAGGCTATCTTGAGTTCAGGAGTTCAGACCAGGCTGGATGACATAACAAGACCCCGTCTCAAAAAACAAAAGAAAACAAATATTCATGATGCATAGGAAGGGATAATTGATTGAGATACTAATTTGTATTTTGTTTTCACTGCTATGAAAGGCTCAGAAAAAATAAAACTCTTCGTATTTTTACATCTGTCTTCTCCTCCTCCTTCATTCTAAAAAGCAGCCAGCATTTCTGTTCTTTTGTTACCTAAAGATGAATTCCCTTCCCTGCTTTTGTTTTTAAAAACCTCAGCTTTATTGAGAGGTTATGTTGGAGTTTGAAAAGAGAAGAAGAGAAGTGAGGAAAGTGCAGGAGGTGGGAAGCATCAAAGAGAGAGAAGACTGACCAACTAGGAAGGAGATGAAGATCTCCTGGGCCATCTATGCCCCATCCTTACTGAAACACGGGATGAGAAAGAATTTACAGGAGGCTGGTTGACTGCAGGGGACTTTTGGGAAGGTTAATCATAGAAAAGACTCTTGACTGGCATTTTCTTCCTTCTAGCAGAAGAGGATTTGTATATTGAGCTTGTCACTGTAGTCCCAATTGACTGAGGCACCAAGAACTTCTCCAATTTTCTAGTCATTCTGTGAAATTACTGAGTTCTTACACTCAAATCTCTAGATAGGTAAATGGATGCTGCCAATATGACTGAGGTTGGCTTTCTTACCAGCCGAGGAAGATGAAGTTTAGAGTCAGTTTTGATTTGACTAGTGACATAAAGATAATATGACATTTTTTTTTTGTGTTGGTTTGTTCCAATAAAATTTTATTTGTGAACAGTGAAATTTGAATTTTATGTATTTCAAAAATATTTTTCTCTTCCCACATTTTTATTGATTATCATAGTACATGATAGGATTTGTTGCTAAGTATTCATACATGTACACAATATAACAATATAATTTAGCCAATATCACTCCCCAACACTTTCCCCCTCCCTTCTCTTCTCCCATCTCCTGATTCCTTTCCTCTAAAATACTGAGATGTTGAAGACATTTCTTGTTTAAATTTAGGTATTAAAAATTATGATGGCTCAGAGTATTGAGCAATAAAAATGTCCTTTGAAAATGCACGAGGAGCCAGGCACAGCGATGCATGCCTGTAATCCCAGTGGCTCTGGAGACTGAGGCAAGAGGATCAAGCGTTCAAAGCCAGCCTCAGCCACAGCAAGGCGCTAAGCAACTCAGTGAGACCCTGTCTCTAATTAAAATACAAAATAGGGCTGGGGCTGGGGATGTGGCTCAGTGGTTGAGTGCCCCTGAGTTCAATCCCTGGTAACCCCATCTCTCCATAAATAAATGGAAATAAAAGGAAAATAAATAAATAAAATAAATAAATAAAAGGAAATAGATAAATAAAAGGAAAATAAATAAATAAATAAAAGGAAAAAATAAATAAATAAAAGGAAAAAGAAAATTCACTAGGACTGAAAGTAGTAGAGCACATTCGTAGTAGATATGAGATCCTGGGTTTGATTCCCAACACCACATGCACTCAAAAACAAACAAACAAACAAACAAACAAATAAACAAACAAAAAAAGAGCACTATAAATATAAGTCTCTACTCTGAAAAACAAAAGGCAAAGTTCCAACTATATATAGCATACCAAATAAATATTTCAATAGAATTGAAATAAAGTTGTAGCTTGTTAGAATGTCTTGTTCTATAGGTCCTCCATAATTTTTCAAAGTATAGAAAAAATGTGAAGCTCTCAAATTTATTTTTCAAAAACCAAGAATGAAATCTGAAATTTAAAAAGAATAGAACATTCTTTAGCACTTGTCTGTATACGTCATCTCTACCCAACTTAGTGAACTGCAAAAACAACAAAAGTGGAACAGAGGCAGCATTACCGACCTTGTTTTATTTGTAAAATGCCCTCCAAATGGTTTGTTTCAAAGAAAATCCACAAATACTCTTTTATATAAAAATTTTTCAAAAAGAATGTGCAGCCTGGCCATCAGGAATACAAATAGTAATAAATGCAGGAGAGGTCAGGTGTAATGGCATAAGTTTGTAATCCCAGCAACCTCAGAGGGTGTTGCAGGAGAATCACAACTTCCAGACCAGCCTCAACAATTTAGTGAGACCCTGTCTCAAAATTTAGAAAATTAAAAAGGACTGGGGATATAACTCAGTTGTAAAGCATCCCTGGCTCAATCCGCAGTACCTAATAAACAAATAAATAAATGCTGGAAAAAATGTGGGGAAAAAAGGAACACTTACATACTGCTGGTGGGATTTTAAGTTAGTACTACATATATGAAAATCAATATGGAGGTTCCTCAAAAGACAAGGAATGGAACCACCATGTGACCCAGCTATACCATTCCTCATTATTTATCCTGAAGAATTAAAGTCAAGATACTATAGTCATACATACATACACATATTTATGGCAGCACAGTTCACAACAGCCAAGTTAAGGAATCAGTCTAGGTGACTATCAAAAATGAATAGACAAAAAAAAATTTGGTATATTTATGCAATGGAGTTTTTTTCAGCCATAAAGAAGAATGAAATTATGTCATTTGCAGAAAAATGGATGAAACTTAAGAACATTACATTAAGCAAAATAAGCCAAACCCTGAAAGTCAAGGTTGTATATTTTCTCTCATATATGGAAGCTAAAGTTAAAAAAAAGGAAGAAAAAAAGGGGGAGTCACATGGAAATAGAAAGGAAACCAGTAGAGAACATGAACAAGGGGAAGGAGAGAAGAAAAGGAAACGGAAGGTACTGGGGAATGAAATCAATTAAATAGTATTTTTTCTATTGTGTGCATGTAAAAGTATGTAACAGGGAACTCCACTTTTATGTAAATCACAATGCACAAATTTCAGAAATGAAAATAAATCAATAAATATGCTATAAGCATTGATGTCCAGTGATGCTGGAATTTGGAACTTCTATGAAGGATGGGATTTGAAAATGTTTTAGGCAAGAACAGTGTCTTTGAAATAGGCATATATATTGTATTTAATTCACTAACAGTAAGCAATGTGTATTTGTTTTATTTATGATTTTTTTAAAGAAATGCCCTGTTCTAAAGGCATACACTAGACAGATGCCAACTGCTATGTGAAGGCCCAGAATATCAAAGTGCCAGTGTTCTTTTCGATTTGAGTTCAGAAATATTGCTGGAAATCAGTCTAATCACTGTAAAGTATAATCTGCATACATATTTTTTCACATTTGCTTTTATCAATAGGAATTATTTGTAATACTTTAATGAGATTAAAATGATGGAGTTCACTTAAACTTCAAATATGTGGATTTATCCACACGGTTTTGGGACAGAAATAAAAATATAGGTGAGTAGTAATTCCTTTTTTATAGTTAAAAATTCTCAAGCATAGTCAGTGTTGAATTTCACAGTTATGGAGTGGGCTATGTCAGTCCAGAACACAGAGAATCTTATACCATTTATCTTTCATTTGAAGAAAACAGAGACAGATTAATTAATTCTCTCAGTAGATTTCTGTCTGCACTTTATATCAATTGAAAGGGCAAAAAAATTTGGTCAATAAAGTAAGTTTTCTCTCACTTCCCAAAAAATATAAATAACTAACACAAAATAGATAATATCTATTATGATAGTTATTTCACTGTCTTAATGAAGCATCTAGGAAATTTTTACATCTAGACACCAAAGAAATTATATCGTTGGTTTCCTTAATTGACAGAAAATATGCCAATCAAACTGCAGGGAAACTTTTAATGAGTAAACAAATTATATTATGAATATATTTTCTCTCTCCCCCTTTTTACGTTTAAAAGATGTATTTATGATATATATATATGATATATATATATATATACACACATACACACACACATAGACTTACCCTAAAGTGCCCTTGTTTTTAATTCTTATCTTAAAATCTCAACTCTTGCCTTTATAGACTCCCCATGCCCAGAAATTATGACTTAAGTCAGGAAGAAAATTCTTTGTTATAGTTAAAAGCCACCTCCTGGGAATAGTAACAGCTACTTCTTAAATTCCACATATTTTATCTATTTTACAGAACAGGAAATGCAAATTCCTTTTCTTTGTAATTCTTCCATTAAATATATGCCATTTTATTAAATGACAGACTTGTTGAAGTCAAGTTAACCATAAGAATGAGATTATGAACATGAAATATATGTATGCATTCCATCTCTTTCATTCTTGAAAGTGTGAGAGAATAGAAGGGAAGAGGAAAGAATCTGGATGCATCTAGCACTTCTGCCCTTAGAGTGAGACACGTGAGATTCCCGTACTTTATGGGCCCCCCCTCTCCTACACATAGAAATACAGACACAAGGATTTTATGCTTATGGGTTTTTGTATTTTAAATTTTTCAGTGTTGTTTTTTAAAAGTTTGGATACATACCGTTTTTGGAAAGTCTGACGCCCTATTGAGTACATGGGATGACAAGAGGGAGAGTTGGAAGAAGATGTCATCAGACCAGAAGACCAGGGTCTTTTGAGAATGAGGGAGTTCAGAATTTGGGGAGGACAGGAGCAAAGCTTCTTGCCCTGGACAACACAGAGTGGTAGCATTTGTTGAAACTGGACAATACCCCATCACCCAGAGGAGAGAATCCAGACTGGCTTTCTGGGATAACTACAGTGCTACCTCCCTGCCTTTTCCTAAGCAAGTCTAATTTCAGTAAGTGGTTTAGCTGTCTGAAGATCCAAAGGGAAGGGAAGGGAAGGTGAGAGGAGGGAAAAGGGAGCCTGCACACCCTGCAACTTGAGGAGCTGAACTGAGACCGTCACTGTTCTGGGTTGAAGCTCAGCCACCCTCAGCCCTTCTCCCAGCAGCAAAGGCTCGGGCTCACAGGCCACAGTACCCAACTTGGATCTGGTTTGGGATGAAAGCTTTTGCCAGGCTGTGGGCTTTTGCTCAAATTTACAGTTTTTGTGTTTTCAAGAAGTACTCTCTGTGGGCCTTCATTGTATTTTTGCCTAAGGCCCTGAAAATATTAAGGATTAGTGTTGTTTTCATATGTCATTTCAGCCATTCTCATTAATAGTCTTTTATCTAAGATTCTCCTTTAGAACCAACAATAATAGACAGTGAATATAATTTAAAGTTGTGCCTGTTTCTTTCCCATATCTTCATTTTCCCCCTTTTTTCTTTTCTTTTTCCTCTTCTTTTAATAATGGTGAAGCTGATAATACACGTTACATATTAAGAAAAGATTTGTGTTTGTAAAAGTGACAAAATACAAAGAAAGTTCTTTTTCTAATTGTAAAAATGTCCATTTATACAGTAGGATTAACTTTATTTTCAAGTTTCTCATTTCTTACACATTTTGGATTTAGGGAAGAACAGGAGACAAATGCAGGCTTCCCAAGAAAGAAAAAGTACCCAAAGGCCAAAAGCCAAACTGGAGTCATGTTCTTTAACACTGAGTGAGTGGTTCTGCCCCTTGTTAATCAAGTTCACCATCAAGCATTCTTAAATGCAGCTGTGGAAATAATTTCCCCCAAGAAGTTACCTACCTATCATTTAGCATATTGCTTGCTCCTCAGATAATGACATTCTATCATCTCATCCCAAACAAGGGTTAAGAAATAGGTATCTTCTCTACATGCAGATACCATTCATAGTCAGAATCACATGGGAATGTACCTATAGATACAATATAACATAGCTGAAGTCAATTTCACAAACTGTAGGACTAAAAACAAATTATTATTATTATTATTTATTAATATTACTAGGCCAAATTAATGGAGAACCAGATTTTTGTAAGGAGGGATCTAAAGATACTCTAAAAATCAAAAGGTAGTTTTGATGGTGCATCATATCTGATCTGACATTAGGCCTTCTAATGTCTACATGCATTCAATTTTTGGTGTGATTATCTATGTCGTACTCCAGTAGTAACACTTAGATTCCAGAGTGCTGTCCCACACCTGAGTATTCTGTAGTACATATCATAGTAAGGGATATATATATATATTTTTCCACACTGTGGAAAAGGATTCATTCTAAGGAGAATGTGGACTGGTACTTTGGTTTGGGGATTTAAATTAGCATGGTGGTTTCCCAATTCCTGCCCACAGTCAAGTGCCTAGAATTAAAAAAAAAAAAAAAAAAAAGTTTTTGTAAGTATAAAACCGGATGCAGGTGACCAAATAGGAGTCAGACCAAAAGCGGCTGAACAAAGCTTTATTGGGATTGGCTCTCTGGTGCGATTCACTGGTCTCCCAGGGCGAGGACCAGGATGGAGGGCCGGGGGAAGTCACGCGTATCTCTGGCTGTCAGGGATCTTTATAGTCCGGAATTGGCTGGGGTTCCGCTGATTGACGGGCGGGTTCGAGGTGCCATTGGGGTTCATTTGCCAGCGTCTTATTGGCTGTGCTTGAGCGCAAGCGCGGGCTGCCTGATGTTCTGCCGCACATGCACGGGTTGCCTGCTGCCCGCTCCCTCTCATCCACACCCCTGAATGTGAGGCAAATAAAAATATGCGTACACACACAATAATACATATAATACATACATATACATTGTGAGGTTATCTAATTTGTAGGACTTATTTGAATAAATATATGATCTTCGTACCATTCTGCTTTTTGTTAAAATGTATTATTTTACGTTGACAAATTAAATAGTACATATTTGTCACATATGTATTGCTTTAAACTATATTCTGTAAATATCGTGGAATAGCTAAATTGGATTAATTAACATTAGCTAATTAACATATACATTACCTCACAGTTATTTTTTGTGGTAAGAATACTTTATCTACTCGTGGCATTTTTAAAAAATGTAATATGTTATTAACTGTAGTTATCATGTTGTTTAATTGTTGTATTCTTACCAGGTGAAATAAAATGCTTTCTTTTATTTATTATTATTATTAATATTATTATTTTTAGGTACTAAGGACTGAACCAGGATTTCTCTACCACTAAGCTTCATCCCCAGCCCCCTCCCTTTTATTTTTTATTTTGATACTGAATCTCACTAAATTGCCTAAGATAGTGGTCTCCAACTTCCGATTCCTACTGCAGTTTCCTGAATCCCTAGGATTACAGGTGTAGGTCACTATGTCCAGTGTTATGTTTTAGATATGAGGTATCTTGCCGAAGTTCATGTGTGAGATAATGCAAGAATTTTCAAGGTGAAGTGATTAGATTATGAGAATTGTAATCTATTCAGGGGATTCATCTGATACAAATTAACTGAGGAGTAGGTGTAAGCAGGTATGGTAAAATTGGAGGATGTAGATCACTGAGTCCATGCCTTTGGGGATTATCTTTTGTCCCTGGTAAAGCAAGCTCTGTTTCTGCTTTATGATTGCTTTGTCCTGAGCTTCTTTCCTCCACCATGATGTTCTGCCTCACTTTGGGCCTAGAGCTATGGAGTTGGCCAGCAATGGACGAAGACCTCTCAAACTGTAAGCCAAAATAACATTTGCTCCTCTATGTTGTTCTTGCCAGGTATTTTGGTTGTTGTGACCAAAAAAGCTAATGAAAACACCAACCTAGCATTTATTTTATTATTATGTTAGTTCTATTTTTTTGAAAATTTCATAGCTCCCAAACCTGAGTGAACTGATGAGCTATTCAAGAACATCAAATCTCTACAATGAACTCTCCTAGAATTCAAATGATTTCTCCATTTTCCTGAGTGGACTCATGAGGATTATAGATACCTAATAGACTAATAGATTTAGGGCGTTACAGAAGAAAAACAAAAATGAAGATGGAGAAAAACGAAACCAAAACAAGACAGTGAGAAAGAGATGTCCTGCTCACTACCTTTTCAGACAATATTGATACCAACGTATTACCATTTTTATTATAAACTTTTTTTAAATGATGATTTTGAATCAGAACTATTAGCAGCCATATTGTGAAACTCCCTCAAAATTGCTGTTTTCTTTTGTTCTAATATTTACACAAGTATTTCACAAACTATGATCCCCTACAGCATTAGTTCTACAAGATGCTCTGCCAGGAGGGGAAAATGTTAGATGACGAGATGTGTTTTGAAAGCTTAGTGTACTCTGTCTCCAGCCTCACCCTCCCTCCCTGCCCTCATCTCCTGGAAGCAAACTGTAGGTCACAAAACCACCTACAGTGATTCACAGGGACATTAGCATACTAAAGGCTCTCATAAATGCAAGAAGGCTACTTTTCTTTTTTTAAAAATTGGTTTAATTGTTTTCAACTCAGCATTACTTAAACTTTCAAATTTTTATGGCCACTTTTTGTTTTGTTTGTCTTTTCCAGATAAACCCCTAAATGTCCTTCCCTTAAGGCACACTTTGGGAAACTGTTCTGCTTATTGTGTAACCATAGTTGTTCAGACTACACATTGGAGAGTGTTTGAAATCAGACCTGAGCAGTTATCCATCAGTGCTTCCCTTGCTGGCTCTTCACTTTGAATCCTATCTTTTTTTTTTTTTTTTTTTTTTTTTAGCATCTCCTCTGCTGCAAAGTGGGACACTAGTGCTGCTATGGCAGTTTTGTTCAAAAGATCGGGTGAGAAGGTCCATGCAGTATATGATTTGCCTACTGCACAGCCTACCAGAGACCAGAACTCCAGTAAGTGTCTTTTTCCAGTTTTCCTCTACTCCCCACATCTTACAAATGAACAGTTAAAAATCAAGACAGAAAATTCTTTTTTAAAAAAAGAAGCCTCTCCTATCCAAATTTTTATAAATTCCTAAGAAATTTTACTTTACTTGTATTGGGCTAGTGGGCTTCTTGCTAATTCCATGACTACTGAAACATAATTTTACATGAGGCTAATTGCAAAGCAGATCAATTTTTAGAACAAATGTCCTTGAACATGTCTCTTTAATTTTCATTTAATTTGAACAGATTCATTGCAGTTCTTACTTATTCATGCAAAATTCACATTGACATCACTTAGTTCTAAACTAAATTAGGTAATGTAAGTTATGAAAACAGAATCACAGAAGAGTCATATGAATATTGTGTTCATATCATCTTTCTACAACCTAAATGTGAAACTAAGGAAGGACTACAGGTGTGGGTGAATGGTAAGTAAAATTCTTAGTGTAGCAAACCCCATGACCTAGGTTTCATCCCTAGCAATAGACAGATAGATAGATAGATGATAGATAGATAGATAGATTATAGATAGATAGATAAAACAAATAAATAAATCTGAAGGAGATGGAGTGGACTCAGTGTACAACTAAACATTGATAAAACAGGCACTGTGGCGCATCCTTGTAATCCCAGTGGCTGGGGAGGCTGAGGCAGGAGGACTGAGAGTTCAAAGCAAGCTTCAATAATTTATCAAGGCCCTAAGCAACTCAGAGAGACACTGCCTCTAAATAAAATATTTTTTAAAGGGACGGGGATTTGGCTCAGTCGTCAGTCAGCCACCCCTTGGATCAATCCCTGGTATTAAAAAAAAAAAAAATTGCTGCCATGAAAATACAAATGAAGCAAAGCAAAATTTTATGTTTTGTCATGAGTAGTCTGAAACAGAACTTAGAGGATAAAGTAATAGATTCCATCTTGCCTTGAACAAGCTAAATCCTATGACGAAAATAAAGCAGATTGAGTTAAGGTTGTTAAATGAACAAAATTTTACCAAACTGAGTTTTAAAAATTTAACTATTTTTTATTGTTGATTTATGAACCAGGCTGTACCAGACTACAAAGTACAAAGGAGTTCCAATGAGCTAAGTGGAATGGGTGAATTTTACTGGCAGAAACCATAAAAGAGAGCTAAAACAAGGAATAACTAGCAAGCTGATTATCTTTCTTATAGGAATGTAAGAAATATTTTGTTGAATTAGTGGTGTTTGGTTATCTTTCCTCTCCCAGTTTCTCAGAAGGTCAGATCTTATCAGTCAACAACTTGAGTTGTCTTTGCTGATGTGGAACCTTATTGTAAGTGACTCCATTTTGCTTCTGTTGCATTTTCTTTTGCAGGGGAACTGAGCCAGGTCATGGAAGAGCCCTCTGAAGAGGTGTTTTGCTGTTTTGTGTCTCTACTCCTCAGTTTATGATCTTGTCTTGGTGGGGAATGCTCTTTACTATGCATTTTTAACTTAACACAATGTCTGCCCATGGATACTGATGGATGCCCAATGGAGAATTTCATATGAGAAAATAAGTTTAAACCTCAGCAAAATAGATTTAGTTTAATTTTAATTGAACAAGTCGTCAGCTTAAGATGCCAAATCCCTAAGGGATATTGTACCTTGAAGTTCTGGATTACCTTAGCTTTTAGCAGCTTTAAAAATAAAGTATGTTTATTTATTAATTCTTTGAATAAACAGTCATTGGATGGCTACTGCTAGCAACTGTTCTGTTATGTGACAGGAATACAATTGCCAATAAGGTGAAGTCCCTCTGTCTGGAAATTTTAGGTCTAATAATATAAGTTGTTTTGTATAAATAAGGACAGTTAATAGATTTATTCAGTGTGTGATGGATTAGACATGTTGAAAAGTAAAAACGGTCTTGCAGCTGGTTCCCAAGATGGCCACCAATGATCCAGCCCCTGGTGTTCATCCCTTCTGTTACCCCCCACTCTACAGTAGAGAAAAGCTGATCTATGTGATCAATAGCATATGACAGAAGCAATATATGTCACGTCCAAGAGAAGATTGTGAAAGGCTGTGGTCTATCTCTTTGGACTTATCCTGGGGAGGCCATGTGGTCAGCAACATTATGGAGGAACCCACCTGTCAAGAAACTGAGGTAAACGGCCAGAAGTCAACAAGAAACTGAGACCTGACAAATACCACAAGTGAACTTGGAACCAGCTGCAGACAATTCAGCCCTTCTCAACAGCTTGACTCTTTGCTCAAGAGAAACTGTAAGCTGGAAACACCCAACTAAGTTGCTCCAGGATTCTTGAGTCACATAAACTAATCAGTGTAGATTGATTTAAGCTGCTAAAGTTTGGGCTACTTTGTAATTCAGTGATAGATGACTAACAAAGGTCTTTCAGGGCAGATATAATCTGGAGTGTTTTCATCAGTGACCAGATATTGAAGGCATAAGTAATAATTGGCACGATCTTATAAACTTAGGCTTTGTGTGTCGGAAAATAAAAGTAGTTATGTCATTGATAACGAAGTAGATGAGCTATTGATGCCTCTTCCTGTTATAAGGTTGAATAATCTGAATCCAAGCACTCATATAACCCATTATGTCAGTAATGAGTCAAATGACAAGAGCTATTTATAATAAATGTCATGGCCTTTTCCTCTATTTTAACTGATAACACTTATTTTAAGAATTCTGAGTAGATTTCAGTAGGAATGGGTGTGACAACCTGTGCATGTACAGCAAAGAATGTCTTTGTTTTGGCTCTAAATGAAATATTATTTTTAGGTCCCATCGATACATGTACCTGAAGCAGTGGAATTCTGCTTCTTATTTTCCTTTCTGATAATGCTGCCTTTCTTATTGACTCAAATGATTTCAAAAGTGTCACAAGCAAACCTTTCCTAAGAAAGTTTAGACTCCCATTGATAAATAACTTATTTCTGGGTGGGCCATATTGCTCCTGAATGTATTTGACAAACCAATGAGCATTGATGTTATTTGACACAATTGAAGCAGGGAATAATTTCAATTTACAATCTAGTGAATCAAGAACAAAATCCTGGGTTTTATTTAGAAGGTGTCACACAGATACAAAGGAGATTTGTAGCTTTCTTTGATGTGCTCACTTGAAATGCCTGTAGTCAAAGGCTATTTTTAAACTTGAGAAGAAATTCAGGACAAAAGGAACATTTTAAATATAAAAGGGAATTCAGGAAGATCACAAAGAAGTGAAATCACTATTACAAAGTTCAAAGACACATTGTTCTTCAAATACCAAGAAGCTGACTTAAATATCATTGGTGACCCTTATTCAGAGGAGACTTTCTAGGGTTTAAGGAAGTGATGGACACAAGGCCATTCTTTTTGCCCCCTTTTAGAAACTGCTTGGTTTTGGACTACTATTATGTTTTACTTTCTTGAGATGAAGTCTCCTGTTGTGCTAGACTTTTGAACTCAGTAAGGAGATCTTAACTGCAAGATAATGGGTATGCTGTGACAGGCATCAAGTCAGCTGACCACCAGAGAACAGGGAGAGGACTCTGATGTGTCAATCTCATGTCTGAACAGCAGACAATTCCTTGTCTGCATGGGCACCTATATGGATGGGAAGCCAGAAAATTCTTTTAATCATGAGCAGGACATCAGGCCTGTGTCAAGGATAGTCCTAAAAGCCATCTAGAATGTCCAATGGCTAGATCTCAATGGCATCAGACAAATGTAGACTGACCTAGAAAGGAGATATCTACTGTCATATGTTATAAAGAAGTTCTAAATGCATAAGAATGGCAACTTTTATAGAGATCCAATTCTGCTAGACAGTTTACAAGAACTAGTTCATTTCCTCCTGGCAGCAATTTTGGAAAATAGGCTTTATATCCATTATACAGGTGTGAAACTGACAAAGAGATGAAATAATCCAATCTGTATGAGAGCCAGAATTCAAATCAGTGCTGTCTTAGGCCATTTCTCATTCCACCATCACAATGGATTTTAGTTTTTTTTTTTTTTTTTGCTTACATTTTTTACTAAATTCAACATGGTCATTGATTTAAAAATTTGAAAATGAGGGGATTTATTTTATAAGCAATTGCAAGAACATCTTGTATAAACACTGCATTTAATAAATAATAAAAAAGAAAGGTCACATTAAGATAAGCTATGATTCTGAATTATATACTTCAGATATTTTGCAGTTGGTCACATAAATATCACAGCCTCAGAAATCACAAAGAATGTGTTTCTCTGTCAAAAAAAAGAGGAGGAAAATCAGAAATAAATAAATCTACATATTAGATAAATATATTTAGTTCAATGTAACTTTTTTTCAATAATACTTTTTATAGAAAATTATTTTTTTTATTTTTCCAGGCTTATTGAGGTATGAATAACAAATAAAGTTGTATTTATTTAATTTACATAATGAGATGTTGTGATACATATGTACCTTGTGAAATAATAATCACAATTAATGTACCACCTCACTTAGTTACATTTGGTGTGTTGGGGTGGGGCAGTGAGAGCACTTACCTTCTTTCAGGAACAAGAACAAATTTTTATCTAAAAGTTAATTGCGCTCAGATTTTCTTGTCTTTTTAGTTCAGTAATTATTTGTGTTTATTTTCTGAACAATCACTGCTACACAGTGCTTAGGTTGATAGTTGAAATTTGTTTATATTTTAAAGGAAGATAGCTTATAAGCTTGCTGCCCATTCATTTATTAATCTGTCTGACAACATGCACGAACACCTTCTGTGTGCCTGTAACAAAAGCACAGGATTTCATGGAATTTATTAAATGGAAAAACAGTAATGAACATCTACACAGAATATAGACCAACGGACAAATACCAGCTTTGAGAGAGTTTCTCTAAGTCTAATTTGGGGTTGAGAACTAGGGAAAACAAACTTATTCCAGGAAGAACTCACAGGGTAGGTACTTTGGGAAGTCAGTCTGGAAATATTATTCCTCCTATTGTTTAATATGCATAAAAGGTTAACTTTATTGTTAGTACTTTAAATCATTCTAAATCACATTGTAACTCAGAAGAATATTTTTTTTTTCCATTATGGACTTTTGCAATCCTTTTTTGTCTGATTACTAACCTGCTTGAAGAAAGCATTGGCATTTCTCACTGATGTACAGAAAACAATCACAAGAAGTGGTGATTGGTTAAAGTCTGTTGATATTTTACTGTTTAAAGTTACCAACTCAGCACTGGCCAGTCTAAAAAAATTGTGCAAATGATTCCTTTTCTAAAAGATTCATGCTTAGGTCCTTGCTTATTAGTTATTTCAAACTTTCTCTATCACTCAAAGATAATACCCATCACCACCTTCATATATTGCTATTTAAGAATTTCTGTTGCTTTGCAAATCCAACTCTAAACTATTAATTTGTTCTTCCCTTTAGTGGATTTTTTTAAAAGTATGACTATGAAACATGCATGTTTTAACAATCCAGTTCAAGTACTAGAGGAAATATTTAATTATATTGTATTGCCTACATCCAACCAGCCATACTAGTGGTAATTATAAATTAAGATGAAAGATGAATGGATATCTTTCCATGCCATTCGTTTTGATGATAAAAAAAACCCCAACATTTACAGTTAATTATAGTATATATACAACAAAAATCGGTGTAGTGTAATTATTCTCAGTGGTGATAATATTGTCCCCAAATATCGAATATTGGTTCTTAAAGGGATGGATCTTAGGTATTACAGTGGTCTGTGACTCTCCAAAGAATATAAGACATAAACAGGTGCACATTATAATTGCAGTGTTAAAATGTAATGGGAAAAAGGCAATTAGGAACAAAAATAAATGTCTAAACAAATTCTTTAGGGGGCAATAATGAAAAAGTTTGAAAATATGTGTACTGTATGTATGCTGACACACCCATGCTTATGTGCACTATTTTTTTTTTTCTTTTTAAAGAACATGTAGTAGAATACATATTGGTTCGCTCCTTTTTTTTTTTTTTCAGTTATCATGGTACTGCAAATGTAAGTTGGGGATGGAACATGTAAATCATTACAAGGTCAGGTAGCAGCATAAACAAGACAAGCAAGCATTGAGGAAGAGTGAGGACCATGTGAAATTGAGAGTGCATACCTCTTTAAATGAATCATCAGCTCTTTAAAATCAACTCCTGCAGATGGTTGCCATGTGGAAAATTGGGCCCATTGTTATATTCCCCTGACTTCCCCAGCAATACTGGAAGGCTGGATTTTTAATATGTAATTTGAATTTTAAATTTTAAAAATGAATAATCAACATGAATATCAACAGTATGTGGGTCAAGCAAAACATGTTTGTACTAGTACACATTGCAAGCCTCTCAGGATTCTCCAAGGATTCGCTATTGAGAGATCAATTGCAGCAAAATTTGCATCAGAAATTCAGTGTGACTTGTTTTTTGCACCCCAGCTCAAACCTGCTGAGTTAGAAATCCTCTGCATCCATTAAGGAATCTGATTTTTTTTTTTTTTTTTTTTTTTTTTGGTTTTAGTGATTGACCCCTTGGGCATTTTAGCCCTAGCTGAATTTCCAGCTCTTTTTATTTTTCATTTTGAGGAATCTTAATTTTTTTTTTTAACACAGTGTTTCTTATGTTATCCCAAGTTTGAGAATCAAAGAAATAGCATACTTTTAACAGGCATATAACCATAATTGAATTCCAAAGATTGAGAGTATCAGGCTTTATTAAAATCATTTTTTATTGATAGACATTAAATTGCATCTAGATTTTTCTTTCCATAAATATTTCATTAAACATCATGTATCACTGTTTTAATATTTGTGGTACAACAAATCAGGATTATTGGCTCTAATTATAGGATCTAAGAGCTATTATACATTTCAGGGTCTAGTAAATATTATAAATTTACTTTTAAAAGATAAAAAAATAAAATCACATTTCAACCAGAATATATGTGAGAATGCTTATCCTATTATCCATACTTGGATATTTGAAACACTTTCCCAACTTGATATGATAACAATGTTCTCTATTTTTAAAATGTCTGTTGTCTTGACTTCCAGTGCAGTTAAGAATTTTTTAATCACATATTCATAAGTTACTTATATTTTCTCTACTTGAGGGAGTTTACAGATAGAGTGGGAGAAGGAATATCTTTTACAATGTCTTTCCTTGATACTTTTACCTTCTTCCTAGGTTTCACCGTGCTCCAAAATTCCTGCTTCCTTCCCCACAGAAAGTCTAGTAAAGCCACTAATTATCTGTTACCATTCTGTTAGGACTCTTTTTTCCAATGGAATTATTTTTAATTGTTCATTTCCTTTGCCAATTTTGATACTTAATAGTCTATATTTTTTCCTTATCTGTTTGCTGTAGCCCTGTGTAAAACAGGCTATCAAAACTTTGCATTATGTAGTACTGAAATAAAACAAATTATAAAAGTACTATTTACTTAATCTAATTTTGAGAAAATTCCATTTGATTTTAGTCATATTAACCCTTTTAAAAAAACAGCACCATTTTAGTTTACTTCTTAAACTGCTTTAAGAAATTACATGCGTTCATTCATTTTCAATATAATGCCCTAAGTCAACTGCAGAAAAGTCACTAATGAATATTACTTTACTTCATGAAATAACAGCAAAGGAACTATAAAGATTTAAATAACTTTATACACAAGCTATTTAAAAGTTTTAAAACTTTCCAAACTAAAAAATGGACTTTTTTTGGGGGGGAGGGCGTACTTTCTCTCAAGGGTTCTTATTTCAAAACCCAAATGGGATTTCAAAATACAAGTAAATAAATGTCAAAGCTTTTTGGCCTCTGCTCTGCCATTCTATGCCTGAAATCCTGCCAAAATGAAATTTTCCATTCAAGAAGGACTGGCATTTACTAAGCTGATTTTTAAAAGACAGTCTCAAATGTAGTGGAAACTTTGTGCAACTTTTGACATTCTTCTCTTGTGGATAGAACAGCTGCCTCTGTGGACATTTTCCACCACTGTAACATTTTCTAAAAAAGTTTCAGCCCTTCCAATGTCTTCAGTCACTAGGTCTGATCTCCACCCCACCCACCCGGCTCCCACTCCCCTCCCCCACGTGCTCAGCATAGAAGATAAACAGCCGCCAAGCCAGAAGCTAGTGTTTCGCCAAGTATCAAGGAGCAGAAATAATGAGAGAATAAATATCACTATGTATCGAGAGAGAGAGAGAGAGAGAGAGAGAGAGAGAGAGAGAGAGAGAAAATGGGAGAGAGAACCAGCATAGTTCAACCTTTCCCTCTGAAGAGGAGTACATTTATCTCAATATGTTATGCTGTTTTAAACAGCTGTAGCGAGATGGTTGCTTATTCACATGAGAACATCATTTTCAGTTACTGGAAGGTCACATAGTTAACAGAGATGAGTCCTTTTAAAAAATTCAAAAGAGAAAATATGGAGTCCCTGCAAATCGTAGTAAAATCAGAGGCTCAGCGCGCCGCTCCAGCTGCCACTCCACCCTAGGGAGGGAGGAGGGGCGCGGGAGCTTACCCCGGCCTGTGAAGGAGTGATGGACTTTGGAAACGGAAACTAAAACTGTCAGCCAGCGAAAACGTCCAATATGCCTAAAAGAAGCTTTAAAAAATTGCTACTGTGGAATAAATCAAAGGTAGAAATGAAAATTACAGGGCGTTAAGTGAGCAAACGGAAATCTTTCTATAATCGATCTGCTGGCACTTTTAAAATAACTTTATGAAGCAGCAAGCTAGTTCTAGTCCTTTCTTAAAGCTTTCTCCCCATTCTCAATTCTCTTCCTTCTCTTTTGCGCAGCTTTTCCCTAGGCAGCGCACCCCGGAATTATCCCCGTGAGAGCTTTCCTTTAATTTTGAACTTATTTTTTTCTCCCAGATCCAAAGCTCCTCTTTCTCATCTAGTATTTGTTTCATGGACGGGACAAAGAGGAGGTAGCGAGACATTAAAAAAAAGTTTTGTGGTTTGGGAAACTTGGGCCTTTGTTGTGTCATTTCCCTTGCCCCTCCACGCCCCCAACCACGTGACCCAGAAAGGCCGGAATTTTGTGAATGGAGCCGAAAGGTGGCTGAGGGGGCGGACTGGACTCCACCCCCTTCCCTAAGGCGGCCAATCTGCGAGCGGAGCGCTGCGGGGTCAGCAACAAACAACAATGGGCTGGGAATTTACGGTTCGTTATTGGCTGCAGGAGAAGCTCGCGGGGGCTCTAAACTGAAGCTCCACCCTCTCCCGGTTACCCTGGATACCCGTCAGGCTCCGGCCGCAGAGGTCTTCAGAAACTTGCTCTGCTTTACACGGTCTTGGTTATCTTGGTATTGCAGAGTGGCGGGGCACCTTCCTTATTGTCCCTTCTACTAGTTGCACCCTAAGAAAGCACCCGAGAACTTCGCTATTCCAGCCTCCGGGCCCAGGCTGTGCCCGGGATCCCTCCTTCGCCGGGGTTAAAATGCAGTTCCCGCTCAAAATGCTTCTAGATGAGCGCACTGTGAACTCTAGTTTCAGGGAGTGCATGCTGTGTGTCCTTGCTGTTCAAGGCTGTTAGTTATTTCCCTCGCAATAAGTGTTGAGTGTTGTTTGTTTTGACATAGATATTGTCCCTCCTCTATGGGTCCTTAGTTGAGTGTTGTGCGCTCATACTCCATTTTGATGCGTCTCCAAAAGGTTCCATTTAAAGAAGAGAACTTTCAAATAGAAATTGAAAACTGCAGCAAGTTTCCCAATAGGCAGAACCGCTGCCGGAAACGTCGTTTGGTCACTAGCTCTGGTAGCTACCAGGTTCACAAATGCATTTAAACACCCTGGAGTTCCTGGCCCTTTTCCTTGGCCTCCCACACCCCGTAGGACTGTGGCTTCTAAAGAGACGTTTTAGTCCACCTAGCCCCATTGGAGAGTCAGGGAAAGTGACTTCAGAGATGCAGTTTTCACTTAACGTCCTGGTTATTGTCCTTGTAACTCGAGCTCTCTGACCACTCGCCCCCAACTCCCGGCTCTGTCTGTTTAAAAGCTCTAGAGGAAGTGAAAGCGTCAAGTACAGTAAGTGACACCCTCGGCTTTCGTGTATACATAACAAAAGCTCAGGAAACAAGCGAGTCCCTAGGATATCCAAACCACCCTAACCCCTCGCAGTTCCTCCCCACCCCCACAAGACTTGAAGTGCCTTCTCCCAATGTACGCGTAGGGACACATGCTATTTTTATTCTTTTCCTCACCTAGATTGCAATGTAGTTCTCCCCCCCAGTATCGGAACCTCTCCTAATAAACAATTCCTCGATTTTATAGCCTGATGCTTTCCTCAAAGATTCTTTTTTCTGCCCCATGAGTTAATTTTAGTTATTATGGGTCTTTAAAAAATGATTCGATAAGCAATGGTGAAGGCTAGTATTGAGAAATGAGAAAAGAACTTGGGCCAAAAGCTCAGTGAGAATGAGGCAGAAAGCAAGGTGGGCTCCTTGTCAGGTCAAGAGTAGAAGGGTTTCAGATCTTGGTGCGGTGGCGGGGCCGGGAGGAGGCATGGGCTTTGTGGATCGCTCTTCAGAGTATATACGTGAACTGCACAACAATGTTTAAGGAAATCAACAGTGGACCAAACACACCAGTAATGAGAACTGGCGACTCGGTACACATGGTTTCAGTATCCCCAGGCGCCTTAACAATAAGCAGCGAGTTAGGAAGGAAGTCGATTTTCTCCGTGGCTTTTCAAGGGTGCGGAACCTGCGCCTGCGGGCAGAGAACTCGTTTGGGCAGAGGGGCGCAGGAGACCCGCGGGAAGGGGCAGCAAGTCTCCTGATTGACAGCCCGAAATCTGATCTTGTGAAAGAGACGTGGAGCCAATGGGAGGCAGCGATCCATCAGTTTGGATTGGAGGCCCCTGGAGGAGAAGTAGAGGAAAAACCACCGAATTGAGCTCTGTCAGAGTCGCTTTCAGCTTGCAAGGGGAAGTGCTGGGCAATAATTAATGTTTTTATTAAATTTGGAGGGAATTTTTTGCAGCCGTTCGCCTAGCGTGGCCTTCAGGTGGGTCTTTCCAACAACTTTTTATGTCTCTCCAGATAATTGCATGGTTGTGGGTTGCAAAAACTATCCTTATGAAAGAGGTGTCTCCGTCTCTTTAGTCCCGTTAGGTGCAAAGCAAGTCTCGCTGATCGCCATTGCTAGTTTTGCACACGTTTGCGAATCAGAGCTGCCCGGGGTACACCGACCGCGCAGGGAAACATCGAGAGTGTAAATAAATACATCGCCTCTTGTTCGGATGTGTGCTACTACCGAAAATATGTAAATTGTGAACTCTCTTGGCTCTCTGGATCCAGGTGAAGGAGGCGGTGTAAGGGAGGGTTATTTTTGTGAATGGGACTTTCGGAGGGTAATTAGCTATGCAAATTCAAGAGCTTCATTCATGATTTTTTTTTAAGCCTAAAAGCCATCTTGTTCCCCTCTAGGTTGATAGAAGTCCAGATCCCGAGGAAATCTCCAGCTAAATGCTCAAAATATAAAATACTGAGCTAATAATTGCGAAGAGCAGCAGAATGGATGGATTTTATGACCAGCAAGTGCCTTACATGGTCACCAATGTGAGTGATCAGTTCGAAAGTTGCTGTTTATAAACTTGACTCCGACGGGGGGGGGGGGGGGGGGAGGGGGAGAAAAGGGGAGGGGGGGGGGCGGGGGGTTGGGATTGCAGATACTTTATCTGCTTTGTTGCCACTGTAGGGCGACTGTGCTTCTAGAAGCCCAATCTTCAAAATGAGCTTACCTTTCAGTGATTTGGATAAGGCATATTTTTATTTTTAAGACTCCTTTTTCTGATTAAAGTGCCCAAGATGAGTGGAAGAGGAGATGGAGGGCAGCAGCAGCTGCTGCACTCAAAGTTTGTGGCTGGGTTTGTCTGCCACATTGAAAAGAATGAAGTTGAGACAAATGCTGACACTTTTTGTTTACATGGGGTGTTTTTGCTTTTTTGTTATTTTTTTCCTAATTTTTCTCTCTCTTTTCCACTTCTCCACTCTTTTTCTTTTTTGGGGGGAGGGACTATGTGAGAGAGGATAAAATTCACTGTATTTTAATCTAGTATTGATCCAGCCTAGAAACAATGTTAAGTGTTACAGTTTAATGTTTCGATGCTGAGATACCCAGAATATATATGACTGATAAACAGTACTGTTAAGATCTGTGGTGGGAAGCAACTCTCCATGCCTATTGAATCCTCAGCATAAGCTTTCACTGTCAAATGAAGGCAGATAATGAGTATTAGAATTGATCCTGTGAACTTTTATTTTTTCTATTCAAAGAGAGGATTCAGTAGACTTATGTTATGTATGCATGTATTTTTTGTGTGTGACATTTGAGGTTTACATTCTTTTAAAGAATTTTATCTTTCCCTTGTAGAGTCAGCGTGGGAGAAATTGTAACGAGAAACCAACAAATGTCAGGAAAAGAAAATTCATTAACAGAGATCTGGCTCATGATTCAGAAGGTGAGGTTTGATTTTGAGCTGAATCCTCCCGCTTTACCTACAATCCACCCTCGTAAAGAAGGGGAGCACTTCATTCTTATCTTAAAAATAATAAACTTTGAAATTACTGAATTATATGATGGTTTGTCCCGGGAAGTATTTTATGGTCCTGTCACAAACTAGTAAAAGAAGGAAATAAAACTTAACAATGACATTTTTCTTTTAATCATTGTTTTGTGTTTGCTTTTGTCCATATGGCATATAACTAATTCCATACTCAAAGATAATATAGAGTATCCAACACAGTAGGACAAAGTAAGCAACTATGTATCCTGCTTATGTTTTTCTTTCAACTTTATTATAAGTTAAACAATAAAAAGATTGTTTGATTTCCCACCTACTTTACACTAAACTAATACACTATTATCAAAATTTTCTTAGGTGAGTTTGATGACTACATTGTGAAGTCATCAAATCCTGTTAATAGGCCTTAAAGTGCTCACTGAATCATACCAAAGGCCTAATTAATAATTACAATACTATATGGGAAATTAGATTCCTGATTCTTTTTATGAACAGTTGGTAGGAGGTCAGTATATTATACATTATTTCAGCCATATGCATGCATTCATATTAAATTGAAGATATTTAGATTTATTTATCAAAGTACAGATTGCAACTTAATTGGGTATACTGAATTCTGAAACTTCCTCAAATCTTCACACTTACTGGGTATCCCTCTCTGCCCAATATGAGAGCATATGCAGTTTAGGACTTGATAATAAGGGATTATCTGTCTTTGACACTTATAAACCTATTAATGTAGAAATTTTCCTTTAAAAACTAGTATGTGAAGTTGTACTTTTCAGTTTTGAGACATTAAACCTGTAAACACAGTACTTTGAGAGTTACAAGTCCTGCTAACATCTTGTATGTAAGATTCAGAAGACAGACAAAAAATGCCAATCTCTTCACTCCTTCTGTTTTAGCCAGAGCTGAGTGTATTTAAGGAAGGTTTCTGTGAATAGAACACCTTCACCTCAGCCTTTTTGTGAATTCTAACTCTTTGTGATTTTTGGTTTCGCTGAGCTACTTACTTATTAAGCTATTTGTTAAGAAAAAAAAAGGGGGGAGAGGTGGTTGACTATTTAGTAGATTAAAAAATTTCTTAAAGTCTTGCTTAATAGGCATCAAAAGTAGGCAGGGTTATTGGGATAGTTAAGCTATAAATCCTATTTTCTTCTTCTATCCACTCCTTTTCCCTAAATTAAATTCATATTTAATGCCAATTTCATGACAAACAGTTCCATTTAATGAAGCCTAAAGATTTGCAAATCTTATTTTTATGTCTTTGACTTGTTTTTTAGAACTCTTTCAAGATTTAAGTCAATTACAGGAAACGTGGCTTGCAGAAGGTAAGGCAAAAAATTGCTTAAAAGGGGGGAAAAGCGACTCTAGAAGGGGGAAAAAAAGTCCTGAACTTGCTGTCTTAATGTTCAGCCCAATTAATTGAGCTCTAAAAGAGCCACCTCATGTGTCATGCATACATTAGAGCCTCTGATGAGTTTGTCTTTGGGGACTCTGGGGCTGCGCTACCCAGTGTCATCACAAATTACCAGGAGAAATTGCTTCCAGCTCACAATCACATCTGCTTTTGGCAAGAACTAATGCACCAAGACTTCAAGTTCTAAGCCTCTGTTCAGATTTTAATTGCAATTGATCAGGTTTATATTATTGTACCTCGAGAGACCTCCTAGAGCCAGAACCCGGCTGGCTTGCTGTTTCCTTTAGAGCAGCGCATATCATTATTTGGTGTTCTGGTGGAGGACTTTTCTGATGGCAGAAATTAGTTTCTCTGGGTTCATCAGGACGGGATGCTTCAAGATTTAAGTGCAAGTGTCTTCTTTCCACCTTGCTCACAACACAGAACATTAGGTGTGTATTCAATACTTAAGAAATCTTGGGGTTTAAAAGCAACCTTTGGGGGATTTGAGGATTTTAAAAATGTTTTCTGTGTATTACTGTGCATGTGATGTTTATTGAAATTGACCTTTGCTATTTTGTCACATTTATTAGAATTTACTTAATATATAACAAGGAGACATTTAAAGGAATTTTGGATTATTTTTTGATAAAGTTTAGTAGTGCAATCTATTATATCTTTTATTGTGTGCAACTTTATTTATAGGAACAATGAGGCATTGCTTTAGTAAGCTTTATGTCTTCAGAAATGTCTGATATTGAGGGATTTTTGTTGGCAACTATGATTTGAAATTTTCCTTTTGGATTTGGTGTAATGAATGTATAATATTAATTTTATGATTTGTTTTGTGGGGAACAAAATTATAGATATTTAAGTTTCGAATATAAACTGTGTTGTGTGTTCACATTCTATGGGAAATATGTAATTTTTGGAACAGATTTTTAAGATGGTTAACAGGAAAGAGGGTCTCTGAATGGAACCCAAGTGCTCTTGTGGCTATTTTGAGGCAGACTGATGTGTTTCATCCGGTGGTCTTGTATGCAGTTGATCAAGTTGCTGTTAGCATATAAAATAAGTTTCTTTGTTTTGCTGATATTCTAGTTTTCCAAAGAGCTTTTGCAGTCTTTATGAATCTTTTAAGTTAAATGGCGTTCCTAATAGTCCTTTGAAAGGGTGATTTTATTTGTATGTTAATGAAAGGTAAGTATTAATGAAAGTTTCACTTATATTTAAAGGTCATTTTGCTTGTCCCTCTAAATGAAACTTATTGCAATACATTACTTATTATTGCAACGTAAGCCATACATTCAAACATTACTTTTTATGAAAAATTTGCAGAGATTCTTGTGTTACCTTTCAGCTATTAGTTTTGTGAAGTTGAAGATTGTGAGAACTTTGTATTTATGAGGGAATTTATTCACTTATCCAAAATAACTTAAAGTATTTATTTTAATTGTTGTGGAAGGTTTATTGGTTTTTAAGATGTTTAAATCTGATTGATTCCAAGTCAGTGCACTTGCTGGCAGATTTTGAATGTGCATAGCAACTCTGTTCCTGGAATTTTAAAATGTGGAACTGACAGACTCTTAGCATTTTATAATCAGTTTCAGTACATTTTTTACTTTTGACTTGTTTGTGTCTTGTAGCTCACATAAGTGATTTGAATAATTTATTTGAGCTTATTTTTTAAAACTCTGTATGAAATATTCTTATTCATGATTGTTAACATACCTGTAAATCAAACCTGAAGGTTTAACTTATATTAAATAAACCTAGAAAATGACTAATGTATTGGGAGGAACATAGACTTTTTCTTGGAAAAAAATTCATAGGCTTAATTAAATTCAGGAATTAATCTTGAGTGTTTTATTGAATACCCAGGTGTGCTACTATTTACAAACTGAATAAGATTGCATTTTAGAATAATTTAAACGTTTTCAAAGTAGTTTACATTAATTTATCAAGCAATGATGTAAGCAAAAAGTTTATAATGTAATTTAAAAACATCTAATAGTGAAAAAAGTTTTTACTGTTAGTTTCTATTCTTAGCAATTAAGTATATTATTTTGCATTAATATTTTAACTGGACTCATCCACATCTTGAATAATATGAGCTCAGAAGAGATGGCAAAATTACCCTGGTTTATTTGTAGCTAGATTTGTCTATCTCTTTCTGGACATCCAGAAATTAATATTGCTCCACTGGCACACTATAAACTATTTATATATTTCTTTTTATAATGCTTCACAGCCAAGAAAATGACCATGGAATTTTAAGGCATCTTGACCCGTAAAAAAAAACAATTGGCAAATAACCAAATTTCTCCTATGAGCTAGAATCCCACTGGGAAGTTAAACAGGTCTAAAAATCTTATTAGACATGAGAACAAAGTTAGTTGTAATGAGTCATATGATTATTATGTTTTTAAAAAATTGTCAAACTCCCTAAATATTTGAGAAATGATATATTTTAACATGTTTAATTTGTTTTTTTCCTGGTAAACATTTTTATTAATTAGACTAAGTGCAATACATGGATTAGTCATGAGTAAATTATTATGGATTATAAAATGTGTTTCATCTGTAAGAGGAAACTGGGAAAAGTAAGGCAGGTCTATTGAGGATTTGAAAGAAGCTAGTATTTTCAATTCAAAATATTCTTTCATTGGCTCCCCATATTTGTTTCCATAAAGGGATCGAAAATATGTGTGTTAAGAGTATAAGGTTATGCTAATATCACTTTCTAAGCACTAACACTGCAGTTTAAAGGTTTTTAATATATACATCACAAGTTAAAATATTCTTTTTATTCTGAGGAAAAGTGAAAAGCTAGTATTTTCAATGACCATACCAGCAGTTAAAACAAAAACAAAACCAAAAAACAAAACTCAGAGAATATGCCTATTTTAAATTTTGCTACAGATGCTTCATGTTGTACTTTTACCGTGTACAATCCTTTATTGATTCTTTGTCTTTTGAATTAGATTGCTATTGACAGGAAGGCAATTGCAATTATTTGATCCCATGAAATAATGAGTTCAACTATCAATCCTATCAACATCATGGTTAACTTCTTGTACTTAACCTGTTTGGAGTGCTTTAGTGACTAGTGTCCCAAAAAGTGGTACTTAAAATGGAACTTCTTGTGTGTGGGGACAGCAATAGAAATATGAAAAAACTGAGTTAAGAAAGGATTGCATTCTTCTTAACTTAAATTTATCAGAGCTTACCTACTAACACAACTTAAAGAAAAATAATAAATTTCAATGAATATCTAATGTAAATGCATAGCTTTTGACTTATTTTGTGTGAGTCTAGGAGTCTCAAGGTTCCATTTCATCAATAATATTGAGGAAAAAGTCAACAGGGGTTCACCGCCCTCTGGGTAAAGTGTTTTTCAATGGCATAGTAAGTCAAGTTTCATGCAGCTGCCACACTTTCAGAGTTTTATTTCCAAGAACAACCTCTCTACACCAAAGTTTATTATTACTTCACATAAATAAGGTTTTTTCCCCTTTTGTCTTGATGTGACCTTCCAGTAATTGTCAGATTATCTTAAAAGTAGAGATAATGACTTTTCCTTCAATTGCTTTCCAGACTAATGCTAAATTTATATTCAAAGTTGTGTTTTGATATTTCTTAATTAAATAATATATGCCATTTTTATTGTTCAAACATTCTACTTTTTTAACACGATATTTGATATGTGCTTTTTTTTTTTTTTTTGCCTATGTTGCACAGAAAGGAATAAAACTTTTAAAATGACCTTATGTGGTTCACACAAAACAGGAGTCAAGAACTAAGCATTTAAAAAAATTCATACAATTTCTTAGAAATTCTTATGAAGGTGGTGGTGGGTGGCTATCACACCTTTATTTGTTATAACAGGATATACTGTAATATATGAAAGATTTCTCATTAAGACTTGATTTAAAGATAGCAGGTAAATTCATTTTACTTCTAAATATTCATGGAAATATGTGAATGGTTTTCCTTTATGGTCTATTTACAAAAAGAAAGATTTGTTTTTCTTTTTTTTTTAATAGAAAAATTGGATTTGTTGTTAGCAGAGTGTAATTTTTCCAGAGAATCCTGATAAATGTTAATGAAATATTGCTGAATTTTCTAGTTCAGTTACAAGAAATACGTAATTTCTTGCATTTCAGAGAATAATTTTATTCACTTTGACTTGTGTACAATCTTGTAATTAAAAATAATAATAATACCATCAGATTTCTGTGGCATTAGAGAAAAATATTTAGCTTTTAACAACAACTAGTTAGCTCTTTGCTTCACTTAAGTTTTCAAGTCACTGCAGGTCAGTTTAGTTAGGAATTGAAGCTGATTTGAGACTCAAGACAAATAAAACTTGCTCTTCGTTTTAAGGACATATACCAATGATGTATCAAGTACTAAAGGTGCTTTGGTCATGTGGAAGTTGCCTGCTTGTTTTTTGTTAAATATGTTTATACTTCTGCATTAATTAAAGTTTTTACATCGAAACAATCATTCTAATGTTAAAACCGGATGTGGTATAAAACTAGGCTTATTGGACTCATGATTATTTTGTTCCATGGCTGGAAGCTTCAATTTAGGATTAAAAGGATCCTTATTCACCGTGCAAACGTTGATTTTCTTGTTGTTTTACTTTTATTTAAAATAAAATACAATTTCTTTAAAGAAATTTGTTTCTAACCCTTTGATTCAAAGTGAAATGCTACAAAGTTCAGAGTCTAAGTTCTAAGTTTAAATAATAGGCAAGTAAAATAAAGTATTGAATGGTTTTTCTTTTCCTTTCTTTTCTTCTTTCCTTCTTACCATCCTTCCTTGTTTTCTTCTTTCTTTCCTTCTTTAGTTTTGTACATTTGACTTTCTGCAACAAGTTTCCCTGTAAAACACGATGGGTTAAATATATGTGTGTATGTATAAAGTTGTCATTTATTTCAATGTGTTTCTTAATGGATCTGAGCTCTATTTGAGACAGAGCAATAAAATTGGTGTGTTTATATTTCAAGTTCAAGTTTACTTGCTTTAGCTCTCTGGAAGGGTGTGACATGAAAAGCTTGCGGTTGGGCCACATGGGTCATGCTGGACTGTGTTTTTGTGAATGGAGGCAGAACTCCAGTCCTGCCTGCTTGTCTTGAGGAATTGCTGAGGAGATCAGCTGTCTCATTCACGGGCAGAAAGAATGACTCATACATCTTCCGCCTTGTTTGGCTCCAGGTCATTGTTACAGTGGATAGAACTGGTTTTAATTAAATATTAACCCCTTTTGTACTTGACATTTGCTTTATTTGTAATTTTTCTGCTTTTTCCCCTAGCTTTAAAAGAAAACCCAACTGGCACTTAGTTTGTGAGAATAACGGGTTTTTACTTGCTAACCTCTAACCTTGGAAAAATTTTAAATGCTCACCTTTTCTTAAGTAATGAATGTTATTTAAGAGTTTAAAATAGGCATAAAATACAGGCAAGTTATATTTAAAATTGCCCATCCCCAATGTAATGTTAGTTAGAGAGGATATTAAAGTTAAAATTGAGTATTGATGATTCTCTGACAATTAGGTCATTATTTATATTTCTGTGAAGTTCTCTCCCCTGTTCTGTAGTGTTACCCAGTGAAAAGAGGGAAAATTAAAGAACAAGTTTGGATAATAATCTGAGTAAAGCAAGTAGCTGAGAGTGCAGATACACCCTTTTAAAGCCCAGATCCTGGACTTGATGGCACCTTGTCTTAATGTTAATGAACTGATAGAGCTGCTCCAGCTATTACCAATAAAATCTACATGCTTAATCTCCTTGAAAGCCTTTTATTTGTCTTTTGGTATATATTTTCTCTTTCTCCTTTCTTCCTCTTTAATTACATAATGCAGAGAAACATTTTCATTCCCCTAAGATGATTCTTTCAAGTGTAGCTTATAATACTAGACAGTAGTGAAAAAAATATTTTTCACTCTTAGGTTGGTCTGTATTGTTAATTTTCAACTTTGGAGTTGGAATGGCTTGTAACAAATTTCCAGGCAGCTGTAGTTTGCTCTTTCACAAAATTCTCGTGAATTAAAGAAAAAAGGAAATGTCTGATACCAGTGTGGCAATACTTTGTCATATTTTCCTTGCCCAGATCCAACTTGTGTTTTTAGTTAACTGCTTTCCTTTTGCTCCAACTTGAAATTAGAGGTCTACTTAAGCCTTTGTCTATTTAAGTAGCATGCTGCTTCATTTGGTCTATTCAGTTTCTTAAGATTAGCTTCTGTGAAAATGTGAGTCATATGTTTTTTGTTAAAATTCAGTAATATGTTCAAGCATAAGTGTGAAGTATTTATTCAGTATGTAAAGAAGTTAGAACAGAAATAGCAGTTCTTACTCTTTTTACGAATTGTTAGTATGCAGCTATTTTCTGTATATTTGTGAAGTGTAACTTCTAGATTCTTTGGCCCTTGTGTGCTGCCTTACCCCCACCCCACACGTGTCCCAACACACACCACACACCCATCAGGCACTTTGCTGCTGCTGCTGCTGCTGCTGCTCTTGTAGTGATTGTGTTATGGAGTTGGGACTTGGTCTTATTATACTAAGAAAAAAAATTTAGCCTTTAGGACATTCATACCAGCGTATTCAGTTACAAATATACTTTTGTTACTCACCAGCTATTTTTAACTATTCCTGTAAAGGGATATTACATTTTTATTAGATTCTTATAAATGTGGCTTTTAAAAAGCACAGTAATTGCTGTGGTTGATGATTTTGCACCTCAGTTGCTATATCTGTTTAGTTAAGTTCAAAGGAAAACCAAAACGTGGACATCAGGTTAAACTGTGCAGGATCTGATTGTCTACTTGCTGTTATTTGTTGAATATTTATTTAAAACCTTTGTGTATTTTTTTTATTTTTGAGTGTGAAGGCTTATTTTAAAGTGTATTACACTACACTCATAATTTATAAATCTATGAGGAAAGTGGAACTTCCTGCAATGTCAAAATATGTTAATAGTTAAGGCAGTGCTAATTTATGAAATTCAGGTTTTTTTTTCTTGGTAACGATTTTTTCTCTTTCCACTAGAATTTATTAGAAATAAGAATATCATAACTGGGCATGTAAGGATTATAGTACTTTTTGTTTGCAACTTGAACAAACAGGGTAGATAGTGGAGGAATGAAAATTAAAAAATAAGTATCTGAGTATCTGGCATTGGGTGAGACTTTTATTTAATTCTTACAAAAACCTGTATGTTATTGCTCTATACTGATGAATAAAATGGAATTTAAAGAGACTGCATTACCTACCTAAAGTTACACAGCTAGCAAGTCATAGACCTTTGAGTTGAAGTTTGCCTGACTTTAACGCTGTTATATCATAATAACAGATATTGGTGGAAAGTGAAGAGAAAAAATTCCCTTTCAACCAGTATAGGTTAATCTAGTAGGTATCAGTGGAAACTTGGAGAAGTTCTTAGTTTGTTTGCTTTCATTTGGTGGTAGGGGAGGGGGTGACTTTAATAAGGTAACGTATTATTGGTGTGCAAGAGTTTTTGGAAAACAATTGAAATGTCAAACCGCATATACTTCACAAATGGGCAAGACTCATTGGACTCTGATGTTCTTAGTAATATAACATAAATTTATTCAGACAAATATTTGTTTAAAAAGAACACTATTAGATAGACTGAGAAGAACAAACTTTAAAAAAATACTAATAGACAAATTGAGAAAAAAACCTTTAAGTCTATGAATGTTAGATTTCTTTTTTATATAGAATATTTGATATAAAATTCCTCTTTATATGGATTTTTTCTTAACCCATTCAATAATTAGCCTGAAACATTTTTAGTAGAGACTGATTATTTATTTTAATTAGCATTCCCCATCCAGAATAAGCTCATTTTAAAAAATTGACATCTGTTTTAATATGATTTGATGGGATAAAAAAGTTTCATTATTATATAATACTATACCAGCTAATCAGATCATAGCTTAAGTTAATTAATAGGATACTTCATTATGTGTTTACCAAATTAAAAGTAACCTAACTTCCATTTGTATAGTTTGTGTGTGTGAGAGTGTGTGTATTTGTGCAAACTCATTTTACTGATATTCTGCTCGTTTGGAATAGGTTATTTCTATGTCTAAATCAACTGTGATGAAAACAGTTTAGAAGTGAAAAAGTGGACTTTGTTTTGATATTTGCCGAATGCTTTAAGTCCTTGCTATTCAGTATTTTTTTCTTTACTTAAAATAGGGAAGTCATTTGACATTTGAACTGATCAAATAGTGATATTCTTTTTTTTTTAAATTTTTGTGGTTGTAGATGGGCAGAATGCCTGTATTTTATTTGTTTATTTTATGGGGTGCAGAGAATCGAACCCAGTTCCTCACACATGCCAGGCAAGCGCTCTGCCACTGAGCTACAGTCCCAGCCCGATGATATTCTTTTTATTGCTGAATTGTCTCCAGGAAAATATTTTGCATGAAAAGATGGCAGTTGTTTTATTATTTTTAATTATTATTATGACTATAGTCATCAAAATGTATTACTTTTTTTGTGTGTGACTCAAATTAATGATGGTTCTTTCATTTTTAAAACTATAGCATGCTTTGGTCAAATTTGGGGAAATGTTTTGAAGTACTGGAGATTGAACCAGGGGTGCTCTACGGCTGAGCTACATCCCCAGCTCTTTTCTAAAAATTTTTATTTATTTTATTTTATTTTATTTTATTTTATTTTATTTTATTTTGAGACAGACTCTCACTAAGTTGGCCAGGTGGGCCTCAAACTTATGATTCTCCTGCCTCAGCCTCCAGAGTTCCTGGGTTTACAGGTGTGCACCACTGTGCCTGTATAGGGAAACATTTTTAATTATGGAAGTCTTATTTGTAAGAGATGGAACATACCAGAAGCAGTAGTTTCTACACGTGCAGAGGGATGTATGTGATACCTGTAATATGACTTAAAAGAATCGTGTGGCTCATTTTGATGGGCAGCTTAAGCACTGGCAGTGGGTGAATTGAAATACCTTTTGCTCCACTCTTGCAAAATGAAACGCTGCAGGAAATAGAAATCCTAGAGCTCCTTTTATTTTTTGTCTCTTTTTTTTCTAACTGGCAGGGTGAAATTCCGAGGGACTATACCTGCCACTGTCATATTTCTGACATATTTATGTTTCCTAGTTGACATCAATGATCCCTTCTGTTTCTCCTCCTAAGTAGCACTGTCAATGCCATTTTAAATAGGAGCTTATTGGCAAATAATAATAGGTTTGATCTCAGCCTAAAAAGACCATGTTTGACAGATCTGAGTTGACATTCGTATGCCTTGGCAGTTTTTCTCTTAATTTTTTTTTCTTCTTCTTCAGCTCAGGTACCTGACAATGATGAGCAGTTTGTGCCAGACTATCAGGCTGAAAGTTGTAAGTATAGTATGACTCATCTCTTGTATTTTTCATTGTCTGTCTTGTTTCCTTCTTTCATTCTTTCTCTTGGGTTGGTTTGCATTTCTAGTATCTGTTCTTGCATTGTGCCAGTGTCTTTTTAGCCTATAGTCACGAGGTGATTTTATTTGAAAGGTTGTGACATCAGCAGAATCAATGTATGATCTGAGCAGAGCTTTAGTCGGCAAGGACAACTGATTTGTTTAAATAAATGGTTCTGTTCTCCATATTTAGTTCTTGTCTTTGGAGAGGAAATGGTGTGATTCACGAATGTGCAAGTGTTTACTTCCATTTTGCCAATATGTTCACGAGGAAAAGTCTGGATGCTGACAGGAGGCAGTCAGAATTAAAATCCATATGAGATTAGTTATTGTATAGCTTACAAAAGATTCTGGACCAAACATTCATTGCATTCATAAATTGTCACCTGCTTTGATTTAATTCTTAGCCTGAAATTTCCTGCTTCCTAGTTGCAGGAACACAATTGAAAGTCGCCATTGGCTTCTTTCAGGGTCCTTTCCATGTCCCTTTCCTTGAGTCTTACTCCAGGCCTCAACCGTCAGAGGAAGCATGAGGCGTGATTCATGGGGTGCTTGCCCTCCCTTAATTGCAAAATGAGCATTTTGCTTGTACTAACATAGTTGCCTTGGGGTTTACTGCTGAAATTTATGCTTTGCCAGTCTACCAACTACCAACCTGAGAAGCAAATAGTAAGGACAAAGTTGTATAGTAGTTTCCCGTTGTCTATGGGGGATAAAATCCAAGATATTCTGTGGATGTCTGAACTACAGACAGTACTGAACCCAATACTATGGTGTTTTAGAAATTAGCAAAAATGATAATAAAATAGAATAAGTAAACAATATACTACAGAGAAAGTTGTTTTTAATTTACACATTATTTCTGGAATTTTCTATTTAATATTTTTGAACTTTGGTAGATGGCAGATAACTAAAACTGTAGAAATTGAAACTGTGTATAAGGGGGGATGACTGTAAATGCCACCTTGGTTGTGAAACTGGCCTAATGCATTTTTATTCTGTTGGTGCCATTTATAGTTATAACTTGTTTCATTTTTTCCGATGATATTAGCTGAGGCAATATCAACAGTAATATTAGAATACCTTATAATGAAACTCATATTTTTACACCTTAGTATCACAAATACATACATTCTTTCTAGTAACAGATGTTTGCTGGAAATGTTTTCAACTTTACATTTCCCAGGCATAGAGGGTTGTGAGATGCTTCTTTTAGATTTTCTCCCATGTTGCCTATTTTAGGTCAGCTTGATTTAAAAAACATATTATGGCAAAATATGTATAACATAACAGCAATCATTTTAACCATTTTTAAGTATATAATTCAGGAACATTAAGTACATTTACATTGTTGTGCTACCATCACCAATATTCATCTCCCTGACTTTTCCATAAGCCCAAATAGAAACTACCCATAAAACAATCATCTCCCATTCTTCTATCTCCCCAGCCTCTGGTAACCATTGTTCTATCAGCTTTATATTTGACATGAGAAGAGAATTTTGCATTCGTTTTGATCTAAATGCAGGTATTTGGCATATGCTTTCAAGAAACATATTCAGCAATTATATAAACTTGAATGAGAGACCCTTCAACACATGTGCAAAAGGCCGATGGCTTAGGGACGACAGCCAAGCAAGGTCTGCCCTTATTGATGAAAGTGCGGGAAGGCAACGGTGCTATTTCTAACATTTCACTTCCTGTGGGGAATTTGAATTCTTCTTTCTAAAAACTAACGCTGTCATCTGAGTCAAGGAATTAATCTCCTTGAATCATTTCACATATGAAGAAATTGGTAACAATTCCAATTCAATACCAAATGTCAGAGTAAAATAAACTACCTAGAGGTAATTTTTTACTCCTTTTCCCATTTGACCTATTTTCAGCTTTTTTCATTCTTGAGTATTTTGTTCCCTTGAACTCTCTTCTCTTGGTCAAAGTGATGTGATTTTTTCTTTTTCCTTTCTCATTTTCCTCCTTTGACACTTCTCACTCCTTTTATCTTCCTTCTCTCCTCTTTGTGCATCTCTTCTTTCCCTGGGGTTCTGTCCCCAAACATTTCCTCTTCTAACGTATCACAGTGCCGTCCCGTACAAGGTTCCCTGTTAATGGAAATTACATCTACGCTGCCCAGTATACAGTAGCCACTAACCACATTGGCCATTGAGCACTTGAAATATGGCTAATGAAACCAAAGAAATCCATTTTTAATCTTAGCTAACTTTGATTACTTTAAATTTAGACATGTGTGGCTACTGGTTACTGTCCTGGTCAGCACAGTCCCCAAGAGTGATGACTGCGACATTGTTATTTTTAGCCTGGGTCTCCCTTCTGAAGTTACTGGGACATTCTCACCTCATCCACCACTAGGGTCTCTTCAAATTAGAAAAAGGCAACACCTCTTGACTCACCCCTCAGTTCTCAGTGTGTGTTGGTTTAAAACATCATGTACACACCAACCATGGTCTTCAGTGTGATGTTCAACAAGGCCAGTGTTGAAGTCATTATTTTTCCTGAGTAACATTTGTAATTCTTTTTCACTTTAAGTTAATGGCATTATTCTCCAAGCTGAAAAATCTGTGATTTCAACTTAGTCACCTCCAGTCCTTAGCATCCGCAATTGCTAACCAAGTCATCAATTCTTCCATTCAAAAACATCTTAATTCCATGACCTCTACTCCATCCCCGTTTCGTTGCTTTAGTTCACACCCACATTTGGCTTTGACTGATATTTCTGAATCAGTCTTTTGATTGGTTTTCTTCCTTTGATTTTTCTCCTCTGCTACCCTTTGCAGTGGCATTAGCACACAGCTATCAGGCCTTGTTAATTTTCTCTTTAAACTTCCAGCAGGACAAAGTCCTAATTCTTTGTACAGAAAATTGTTGTATAATCCAGGCCTCAGCTACCTTTTCAGTTTTGATTCTTGTTACTCCAGCAACCCGTCCCTTCCCATTCTCAGCACTTTAATTACAATTTTTTAATTCTCCAAGCAGATTATTCCATTTTATGCCTCATTTTGCTTTAAAAGTTTTCACTTTTGCTTTGTGAGCTTATGATTCTCCTGTATTGTACTCCTGGTAGACTTTACCTTGCTGAAGTCTTTCTCAGGCTTTTCTTGCTTTCCTCACTCTGCTGAGGTAGCTGTATTTTACAGCATTTTGTGTCTTGTGATTATTGTATTAGAATATGTTAGATACACCTCTGCCTTCTGTAAGAGTGAATTTCTTAAGGGTTAGGACATGGCAGATTCCATGTGTCCTATGTGTTATAGAAGCACAGTAAGTAAAATTGTCATCCTAATCATGATCAGCTTCTTAGAGCTTATTTCCTTTCCAGTATTTTCAGAGTTTTCATTACTCTCTTAAGGTAGAAACATGTGATCCTGTCTAAAACAATATATATAGTCTCAGTCTGGAAAAACTTGCTGAAACAATGAAAGTTTTAAGTTTTTTTAGATTGATGTTTTATTTTACCTTGATGAATATCAACAGATTAACAAAACATGGGTTTGGGTGTCATATGATGCTGACCAGCTAATTTCAGTCCTCACTAAGGAGAAAATAAGAGGATAATGGTTGGAAAAGAGGAATAGCATTTGGATTAGATTGTAAGGTGGATTTCTGGATGGTGAAGCTTATCAAATATTGGAATTGGGCATTAGATGGTCTTTGAAATGCCTTTTACAAATGCTTGGTTTATGTCTCTCTGGAGATACTTAGAGGGTCAGAGGGATCCTAACTCTAGGAATAGAAAGAAACTTCATTCCTGCTGTGTGACCCCTCTATAAAGTGTATGGGACTACTTTTTCTTTACATACGTCAATGAAATAAGATGCTTCAATTTTCATTTATTGCTCTAGCCCTTTAGTAATTGAAGGATAGCCAGATTAACAGCCAGATTCTATTCAGTTATGAACATGTGTTTGATTGTTACATGTTTGAATGTATGTGGAAGAGTAGTGAACTGATCATTCAAAAATTGTGAAAGGACATTAAACCATAACACTTAAGAACTTTCTAATAATCTTTCTGAGCATTCCTTAGTTTCTAATATATCAACTAGAAATTTGGACTCCATTGCTAACTTTTGAAGGATGCTAAACTTTGAAATAAGTATAAAAATTAGAAATAAAGAAATAACTTCCTGCAAGTCCATGCCAGAAAACAAATAACATGGTTTGAATACATTTCCTTGTTTGTGTTTTAGTAATAAATTTTTTCATAACTTAGTTAACTCTGTTGGTACACATTGAATTACTTTAGATACACTTTAGTCTGGAAAAAATGGAAGTATATCTCTTCCAAAAGGAGAATTCAGGCCTGATGTGGTGATGTACACCTACAATCCCAGCAACTCTGAGACAGAAGAATGACAAGTTTAGGGCCAGTCTGAACAACTTAGCAAGACCTTGTCTCAAAATAAAAAATAAAAATGGTGGGGATGTAGCTCAGTGATAGAGTAGCCCTGAATTCAATCCCCAGTAGCAAATAAATAAATCAGTAAATAAATAAACAGAAAGGAGAACTCAGAGTATTGAAAACATAGATGAGCCTTATCTTTCTGAGGTAGATGCAAATTTGTAAATGAGTTGAAACTTTTGTAAATCATGTTCTTAAATTTTATCTTAATAATCTTATATTTTAAATTACATATTTTAAATTTACTTATTTTTAAATCTAATCTTTGTTTTAGTTATTACAAAGCTATGTATTGCTTTTATAACTACTTCATTTCTCTTTGGTGACATTAGTTCACTTCAGTCTTCTCTACAGTGATAGCAATAAATGAAAATAGAAGCATCTAATTTCACTGAGGTGGGTAAGGAAATTCAATTATCACATGATAGATGGATATTCCCCTTTACATTTCACAGTCTTCCAGAGCATTCAGGGTTATACAAAATTCCCAGCAGGGTAGATCCTTGACCATCTACTCTTTTCTTTTAACACTGGAGAAGACATATTGGAATACAAGTCAATTGCAGTGATGATATTAAAGGAATAATAACCTTGACTCTTTTTAACATATTTACAATAGTAAATATTTTCAAATTTTCATACTTAGTATTTTTAATTGAATACTAGTGTACCTTCCAAAAATAATCAAGACAAACTGGTATATGAGAATTCAACTGATTAAAAGCAATTACATGATGACAATTTCTTCAAGTAAGTAAAAGTCATAGGTATACTTTGTTTGCTTAGGATTATTATTATTATGTTTTTTAGAATGGCACTTTGACTATTGAGAAATACCATAATAGATTACGGTTATAAATCCAATGCTTCTTGTGGCTGATGGTGGTGGTACTGGAGATGGAACACAGGGCCTTGCCCTTGCTAAGCACATGCTGTAAAATTGAGCTACACCCCCAGTCCTTCAAATCTGCTTCTTAAAAAACTGAAGTCAGATAGGTCTATGAAGACCCTGCCTGACTAGTGTGTAAATTAACATTTGCTCAGGATTGGAAAGTTCCATCACTGATTTGTGTTCTTAATTTTTTGCTCATCTACTAGGCTGCACCTTCCTGCCTTTTGTTACTTTCTGCACATACAGTGAGTTCTTTGTAAAAGTTTATTTTAATTATACTTTTGAAACCTTTCTTGTCTGATTAAATTTTTGGATATGATTAGCTAGGAAGACTTTGTTATCTTTTTTCACTCCTCTGACTATTTTTACCAGAGGAGAGTGTCATACTCAAAGAGCAATGGTATTTTCTGAGGCTTATTTATTTATTTTTGTATTTATTTATTTTCTGGACTGGGGATCAAACCTGGGCCTTGCACATGCTAGGGAAATACTCTACCATTGAATTACATCCCCAGTCCTTTAAAAAAACTTTTTTTTTTTGTTTTTAAAGACAGGGTCTCATTAAATTGTGCAGGCTAGACTAGAGCTTGTGATCCTTGCTTTTCAGTTTTCTGTATAGTGGGGTTTATAGGCATGTACCATCCCAATGCCCAGCTAAATTTCTGAGATTTGAGACTATGAATTTTTTACCGTGTTCAACTTTTTTCCTTTTTAATTTTTGAGGGACAATTAAATATGTCACTGAAGTCAGATTCAAACTATTCACTTGAAGGATAAACAGTCTCATCCTTCCTTACTTGAGGTAGCATGCTTGAGTTCTAAGTAGCAGCTAGCTCTGGAAGAGTCTGCTATTTCTGTATTTTTGTTTTGTTGATAGTTTTAAATTTTTTTCCTTGTTTTGTTCTTTCTTACAGTTTAAATATTTTATTAGGGCCATATATAATAGGGAAAACACACACACACGTACACGAAATCTTTCCTAGATCCTACATCTCTGCTCTTCTTTGTAGTGACAAACATTTATTTTTTCCCTTTCAATTGTCCTATGTTCTAAGTAACGTGCTGTTAATGTAACTTCTAGATTTATCAGTTTTAAATTTTATTTGTTGCCCTATTAAACTAGTATTTTGGATAGGTTTTAATTATTTGACTGATAGTGATCTGCTATGCAGTTCTACTTACATCCAGTAGTCTTATTCATACCTGGTCATGAGTAAGAATCATTGGGGAGACTCTTCAAATGCAGCATCATATTTCGTGTCCTGTGAGAGTTTGACATTGTAGGTCTGTGACCTGAATCTCTGAGGAGCTGAGAGATGACTCTGACACAGGCCTTCTGTGGAACTGAGGTTAGTTACTGTGCCTACTCTGTTATTGACTTAATTGCAGAATAATAAAGATGGCATTGTCAAAGTCGATGGACCCTGCTATTCATACGGCTATACAATTTATTATATAATAGATGCAATCAGCTTCTGGAAATTTTATGTAAGAAATATATTGTCATTTTATTGTTAAATATACTAAAGAATCAAAAATGAAATCTACATAAAAATTAAATTTTCTTATTTTTTGCCATCTTTGCCAGAGTCATGCATATTTTCTAATTCTGAAGACCATTTTCTAGTTATTTTCTCTTACTTCTGACTTTGAGAATCATTCCTGATTGTAACTCTGTCATACTACAGCCAATTCTGATTTGCGAGCCTACCTAGTAAATTGTCAATTTCCCCAATGCTGGTTAGAGAGAACCATGGTCCATCTTACTCAGTATTCCTGGTAGGGATTCTGGTCATTAGATGGTCTGTTCCACTGGTGCAGATGTGTACTGTGTAGCCACTGTGTCAGGGAGCAGACATTTTAGTTTGATGTGTTTGTTTCACAAGGAATGCAGTTTTCAAATCAGCACAGAAATCCAAAGGCAGGTAGGTGTCATCTTGGGAGGAGTTTTATTTTAGGTCATCTTCTAGGAATCCATTAAATCCAATAGAAGAAACAAAATCTAAATGGTACACTGGGGGCATGTCCTTAACCTTTGTTCACTTAACTGAAATTTGACAGAGAACTAAATCATCTCTCAGACCCAGGCCACATTATGATTCTATGATTCTTCTATAGTCAAGTGGAAAAGGTAAAATCTAAATATGATTGTGTGCACATGTTGAAATTAAAAGTGGACTTTAGGAAAAAACATAATTAATGGGGGAATAAAGTGCAAATAGAAACTACTAAGAAAGACTATATACATATAACAGAAAATTGCCTTAATATTAATTTTAATAAAGTATGCTGTAGTTGATACTTTGAGATGTTTTTTGTTTTACCAGTTCTTCTTCTTTTTTTTTTTGATACTGGAAATTGAAGCCAGGGTGCTTTATCACTAAACTACGTACCTAGCCCTTTTTATTTTTTTTTTTGAGATAGGGTCTCGCTAAACTGCTGAGGCTGCCTCAAACCTGGATCCTCCTGTCTCAGCCTCCTGAGTCTCTGGGATTATAGGTGTGTATCACCATGCCCAGTACCAGTTCGTTCTTGTTAAGGTCGATAGGTTAGACATGATTCCAAGGTTTAATCTAAAAAACAAAGCAAAATTAAAACCTGTAAAACTGAGGCTTGCTGTTTCACCATAGATAAAAGCTGAAACTAGCATTTTTCCCTTTAGATTCTTTGTTTTTAATTTTGCCCTTCATGTAACAAAACTGACTTCCAAAATATGCTCAAAGGAAGTATGTCAACAAATATTTTCCACTCAACCATACCTATAATTAGTAACAAATTATTTTGAGAAAAGTAATCTGTGCCATCTTTGGTTGAAGTTCACTCAATATTAAGTATCTTTTTTTGGTACAGGAATTGAACTCGGGATTGCCTAACCGTGGAGACAATGCCCAGCCCTTTTTTTTTTTTTTAATATTTTTATTTAGAGACAGAGTTTCACTAAGTTGCTTTAGCACCTTGCTAAATAGCTGAGGCTGACTTTGAACTTGTGATCCTCTGCTTGAGCCTCCCAAACTGCTGGGATTACAGGTATGCATGACCCTCAAATAAGTGTATTCTTATGGAGTGACTGGACTTCTTAGGGGCACAAGCCAAACAATATTTGTTGGAAAATCTAGGTAACGAATAGAGTGGAAAATAATTTACAGAATCAAATTTTGTAGTCTTTGTTCTAATATTTTAAATATATAGATGTACACATGTATTGTGATGTGTATAAAAGCAAACACAACATTTACTAGTATTTGAAAGTAAGATCAGTTATTAAAATAATTGTATCTTGGGGACATGATTTCATAGAATATATAAATTTTATGAAATCAGATATAATGAGGAAATAATATGAGCTAAACTAATACGTATGGACCTTTATGTCATAATTTATATTAAATGTTTGCTATGGGTTTTTATTTATAGCATAATTTTTTCCATTTTTCCTTTTATAATGATAAACATCTACTTAAAATTCACAATGCATATTTGCTTTTGTCTGTTTATTGAATTTTGTTCTAATGAGAGTTTCTGCTGTGTGTCACTAAGTAAAAATGTTGGTTTGATATTGTTGCTTTTTAAAAATCTAATGAATTATACACCAACAAGCTCTACTTGCATTTGACTGTAGCTGAGGGTAATGGCACCTGAAGAGCTCATTTATTGGCAATGTAACGGGAATGGTTAGATTAAAAATCCTGTTTATACAACGTCAAATTAAGCTTTCAATAAAAAGATCTTTCTGTGAAATGATTTTATATGCAATTTTTGAATATTATTTAAGTCTATTATTTAGGAAAGGAAGTTTTTTCCTGTAGGTACAACACTAAGCTGTTTCATAGTTACTTCTAGTTTTGGCTATATAATTTTGTTATGAGTGGTTTTGAAATTCTGTAGAAAGGTTCGGTTGTGATGGTTCCTTTGTTTATCTCTTATATTAGGGGTATGTTGTATCCCCCTTTCTGTTAGCAAAATTTGAATGATTATATTGTTACAAATGAGACCCATATCAATAATCTTCAATTTTATGATTTCAAATATGAATAAAAATTTATTTAACAATAAATTGTTAAAATGAAGCAATTTTTACATTACCTATGAGGTTTTAGTGTAACTTATTTGTTTATTGAGTACATATGTCTATACAATTACATCTATATAGATGACTGATAGGTTTATAAAACTCTAAGTTTATTCATTCAACAAATATGTTTTGAGTTCCTATCATGTGTCTGGCTTTGTTCTGTGCAGCAAATGACACAGTGGTGAACTAACCAAACAGAAAAACAAAAACAAAATAAAAAAAATCTCTGCTATCACAGAGCTTATATTCTTCTGCATGTGATAAAGTTGTATTCATCCAAGCCAGGTGATGTGAACTTGTATGAGGAGCAGTGTCTTTTCATAACCATTATATATTCAAACTCTGATCCATTAAATTCTGTAGAAAATGTGCTTAGGGTTTGTTTCTTTCATATTAAGTTTACTTTTACAAAATGGACTCTGCCCAAAGGTGTGGCTGCTGTGGCCCAATGAATGTGTCTTAAAACTTTCTAAAATTACGTACTGTAATTTGTTATTATTGTTGGGTTTGTTTCTCTCTTTTTTTTTGTTTTTGTTTTTGTTTTTTGTGGTGCTGGGGATCTGACCTAGGGCCTTGCACATGCTGAGCATGCACTTCATCACTGAGCCACATTCCCAGTCCCATGTATCTATTGTTAATTATTACAGATTTGTTCTTTAAGATTCATTTCTAATGTCATTTATTCTTTGATTATCTTAGGCAAATTTAGTGACCGCTATGTGCCAATGAATGCTTTCTATACATCCAATTTTACTCCTTCCTGTTTCAAGGAGCTTGCAGAGGATGGGATATGTCCTGCTTATCTTTGCTGGTTCATATAGGAATTCACCAACTGAATGAATAGCTTCTTGGGTATCAAGTGTTCTTTTATTTTCTGGGTACTGGGGATTGAACTCAGGGGTACTCAACCACTGAGCCACATCCCAGCCCTATTTTGTATTTTATTTAGAGACAGGGTCTCACTGAGTTGCTTAGCACCTTGCTTTTGCTGAAGCTGGCTTTGACCTTAAGATCTTCCTACCTCAGCCTCCAGAGCTGCTGAGATTACAGGCCTGTGCCACCCATCCTGGCAATATTTAGCATTTTAAAAAACATATTAATGTACAGGTGGCTAGAGTTGTTTGAGATCTCATGCAAATATATGCTTTGATTTTTTTCCCGTTTCATTTTTCTTTGAGGTATAGTGGGAATCTGATTACACTCATGTAACATTAGAGCTGAACCTCAGTTATTAGATTAGGGCTCTCTAATAAATATTATTTGATACTTCTCTCTCACAATATATTTCTCAGGAATCTCTGTTTAGCACAAATACTCTGAAATAACTTGGCATTGTTCTCAATTTATATAAAGGGAAATTCTGGGCATAAAATAATCAAATAACAAGGTCACGTGGAGATGGAAGGTACACAGCTGTGCTCGCAGCTCGGTTGGTCTTTGGTCTTCCTTCCCCGATGAATAGTACTCAGACCACTTAACGAAGTTTCAAAACTCCTTCTGCAATGCACTACAAAAAATAAACAAAAGCAAAAAGGACATGGTTGGGGCTGGGGGTGTAGCTCAATTGCAGAAGGCTTGTCTAGCATGCATGAGGCACTGGGTTCAATCCCCAGCAGTGTAACAATAGAAAAGAATTATAAAGTGCACAGTTAACAAAGAATGACTGTCATGCAGGACATTGGTGGTACTTGAAAATCTTCTAATCCAGGCATGATAGATTAAGAGAGACCGAGAGAACTTTCTAGTAGAAATTTTTCTCAAGACAAATGTTCTGTAAACTCATGGGCTGATGAGTTTACATGCACTCAGAATTTTGTGGGGGTTTATAGATCTTGATAAACAAGTGGGAAAATAAGTTGGGGGAATTCCTCCATTTGTAATCTGTGCTATGGAGCTTGCATTTCTCTGCCTTATGAATTTTCTCTTGTTTATTCAGATTTTGAGAGATGTTTATGATGATATCATACATTCACATGTTGTCTACGCACAGGTTTTTATTTTTCAAATACTTCAAGCTTTACACATTTTCCTTGCTGGGGAAAAAGAACCATTTGGACAATGGTGGCAGTTTTAGAAATGGTGCTGGTAGTACTGGTAGTATTCATGGAATTTTCAGTGTAATCATAAATATTCATGGAAATCCCAAGCTGCAGTTTGAAGAGACATTATAAATTGATGATATCAACATTTTAAATTTAAACATGAAATACAGAAATCCAAAATGGCTCTTGAATTCTGTCTGGTATTAAAAGAAGAAAGATTGTATGCCCTTAGTTGTGTGTTAGGAAAATAACAAATAGAACAATGACCCAAGACACTTCACTTATCAGTGGCATTTTCTTTATCAAATTCTCAATTTGTGTTACTGGAATAAGACCACATTTATCACCTTTTTTTCTTTTTTTTTTTTTTTTTTTAAGATAAGATGCCTTTAAACTCTGCTACTCACAAGCACAAAAACCTAACTGTTGGATGAAAGGATGAATTCGGTTCAATATATCTTTATACTAGGCTTTTGTTTATCCACTTCATCGATTTTAGCATGTCTACACATAATTCTTGGTTGATTGTTATTTATATTTTTCACACTAATTATGGTCAAGATCTATAAGCCCCCACAAAGTTCTGAGTGCATTTTGATTATAAATATATATTCCTCTTTCTCGATTTTTTTCCCCTTTTCAACACTGACATTTAGTCCTAAAATACAGGATGTCCTTAGAATTCCTTCCAGCTATAAAGTTGCCAGCAAAAGTTCTGTCAAACACTGTCAAGGCCACAGGACTCTGTTAAGAATGGCTCATTCCTAGCAAGATGTATGGATAGTATTGAAGTAAACCCTTCAGTAGTGTTAGCTTTTCCTTTGAAATGGCGGTCATGCTGTGAAATGAACTTTTACCGCTGTTTGAGGTTGTTTTTCTCTTTCCCGATGGACACAACAGCCTTATTATGTTAATTTGATTTGACTCTCCAGTCTTTGGCACTGGAGCCAGAATGTCAGGTGATGCAGTGGTCTCAACTCGCAGGTCTGGAGGGGCAGTCAAGCAACTGGATGTCAGTGCTTTCTTTTTCTTGATGTTTTTTCCTTCCTAAGAAAGTCCCCATTCTTGTTTCTTTCCAGGATAATCAAACCCTATTTCCTTTTTTGAGAATTCAACTTTCATTCACGGTTTCATTGCAGATTAAAGGCTGGAACATTAGAAGGTTATCAGCTAATCAATAACCGTCAGTCTTCCCATTTTGTGATAAAGCTATCCCATTGATCAAAGTGGAAATTTAGGCCCTTGGCTTTTAAGTGGCAGTTTCTGAAGGTTCAGATAATCTGCTTATGGAATGTATGGACCTATCCTTTTGTGTATAGAGGCAGGCATATGAATTTATATGTTTATGTAATGTACTCCTAGACTGAACTACCTACACAAATGGCTCCATCTGAACTTTATGCAAAATACTGCATTCCCACTGTTCTTAAATTTTTGGTCAAATATATTCATTAGTATCCCCACCTCCCCCATAAGTATCCCCACCCCCCCCCCCACACACACACACATACACACACCACATATACACACACAGAGTCTTTTTTCCTGGTTAAGCCAGAAAAATACCTTCTAAAGTCCTAATGTAAAATTTCAGTAATTATAAACATAGCAAAATTCACATGAATCTTATGATTACAGAATTGAAACACTGTGCTTTTATTCCATATTATTATATAGTTAAGTCGAATAAGACTTTTATTAAGATTTAGCATGTTTCTTTTGGCAAAATGCTTCTTGTCCTTTTAGTTGCATTCCTACTGTGGCTTTCTCACAATGAAAAACAAGTTAAGCCAATATACATTCACAGTGCCAGGCCTTGTGCGAGGTGCTAGGAAATGAAAGATAAATGTAGTACTAGCAGTAATATTAATCTCTGATATTTGTTTAGCATTTTACAGTTCGTAGACCATTTTCACATCCCATATCTCATTTGCTTCTCAAAACAACCCTGGGGTGTAGGCAGAATGGACAAGGCTCATATAAATTTGGTGTGACTCCCAAGTCTTCTAGGTAGTGCGTGGCAGAACCAGGATTCATCTTGTAACATTGTCTCTTGTCTGCTTTCCAGGCAATGTGTTAATCATGTCTTTTATTGACTTGCTATGACTATACAAATGAGTGAAATATGTATAAGTATTTTTGCTACATTTGTATGCTTGGATAATGCAGTAAAGAATAAAATGGAAAACAAAAATTTTTTTATTACTTATGGTTCTTCTAATTTATAAAATAGTGTACAAAATAATAAATGAAAGCAAAAGTGAAGTAGGCAGTACCCTAATTTCCTTATTATTCTATGAAAATCCTCTTGCTTTGAATTATAGACATGTAGTTAAGTCCTATGTATACATAGGTCTTGAGCTTCAGGAATCCTGAATGTTTGCTTAACAAAATAATCTCCCAAAAAAGAATTTCTGAATTCCGACTTGGACACTGTTTATCTCTGGATAATGTGTAATTAGGCCAGAAACATTTGCTGATATTTGCTAAAATTAATTTAACACCACATTTGAACATCACATTTTGCCCTATACTACTTTAAAAACAAATCCTTTTATGCTATTTATAGTATCGATGTTGTAGACACGAAAGGCTCGTACTATAAACAAGATAGGCATCATCCAGGGAAGTGAGAACAGCACATCACATAAGAGCAGAACATTAGTCATTTGAGTTCAAGTCTCTGCTGTTTACTAAGATATGTGACCTTGTATAAGCATCTTAAGATCACTGGGCCTCAGTTTCCTCCTACATAAAAAGGGAATGGTAATATCATCTTCTCCTATTTGACCTGAATACTAAATGAGGATATATCTATGTGTGTATGTGTGTAATACTGTGTATGTTTTTATGAAATATACGTATAAATTCCAAGAAGACACTATGTAAGCTTTTATTCTCTATATAAATTACAGGATATGCAGTATTTAAAAGACACCATTCATGTTATATCACAAGTACCTTCATATCTACTCAACTTATCTTTTTGTGTTATGTGTTTGTTTTGTTTGTTTGTTTCCGTGCTTAGCAATTATGTCTACATCTTTCAACCTATAGACCAAGTCTATACATAATATAAAATAGTTGCAAAAATATTTGCATTTTTTTGTTGTTGATTTTGTTATGTAGTTCAGGGCATATCCATGATGATTTATTGTTAGCAGAACAAACTTAAAGTGTTACTGGTTCTAACCTATTGACACTTTGACCACAGGCATTCACAAACAGAAAGTTCAGGTAGAAACATGGTGATACTTGTAATACAGGCCCAGTGACAGGATCAGTTAGCATCTTCTATTTAAGATTATGGGTTCTGAATTCTGGTTGATCAAGGACATGTTAATTTGTGGGTCTAGCAAAATTGCTTGCATCTTCAATGTTTTTGTTGATTTTGAAGTTGATGTATTCATTGAAAGGGAAAAAAGTGTTGATTTTTCAATTAAGATGCAACCTTTACAATGCAAAGCAATAATAATTATAGTGTTCATTCAGCCTGAAGAAAAAATTTCACTAGTTCAATAGCAATAATCAAGATGAGAACTATATTAGAAGGGTGCTAATTTTATGATCATCTCTATTTAAATAATAAAAATGAATCCACAGGACCCTTGTTGTAACTCTACTTGTATTGAAGTGGTATTAGGCTTTATATGTGGCCCTCTTGAAGCCCATATTGAGAGTAATTACTGCTTAAATTGTGGATGACCAAAGATCATCCTTAGAAAACAGCTTCTCCTCTAATAAATCATTTATTAAGTAGTAGCTAACACGCCTACAGAACCAGGCGTGTTTGTCCCAAAGTATGTCCTAAGTATTAGTACAGTCATTCTTTTTTTTTTCTTTTAATATTTTTTTAGTTGTCGATGGACCTTTATTTTATTTATTCATTTATATGCAGTGCTGAGGATCGAACCCAGGTCCTCACATATGCCAGGCAAGAGCTCTACCACTGAGCCACAAGCCCAGCCCCCAGTGCAGTCATTCTTAACAGATTCTTATATTTTCCAGTTTCAAGGAACATAAAAAACAATAAGAAAATAATTTGGAATTGAAGTTTCAACAACTGGATTCTGCCTGCTAAATATACAAAAAACAAATTCCAGTTTCCTCTTCCCCTTCCCTCTCGATGAACATATTAGCATCACAGAATTATTTAGCATTGCAGTAAAAAGTAGCCATAAGCTTTGAAGGCAATGTGTGACCTTCAGAGTCCAGCATGTCTCAGTTCAAATCTTGGTTCTATGATTTATCACTTTTGTGATTTTGAGCTCATTACTTCTTTGAGCTTTGTGAGTAAAAGGTGAAAGTAAATGGGTTGGTATGATGAGTAAAGGAGATCATTCTTGTAAAAATTTTAGCACATAGTTTGGTATTGAATAACTTAGTAGCTCTGTAGAAATAAGCCAATATCAATATGTATTTAATATAGGTATCTTTGCGAGGTCAGAGGATTTTATAAGCTACATTAATAGTAATGAAGATTCATAATAGTAATGTCAATAGTGGTTGAAAAGAATGTGAGACAATTGTATTTGATAGACCTAGCAATAAAAGAGTTTGGCTTGTGATGTCATTCTTGCTACCACACACTGGTAGCATATCTTCCGTAGATAGATGTAATTGTTCATTACAGATCTGCTTCCTTTCCACTGCTCCCCTACCCACTCAAAAGAGGAAACACAAACAGACACAGCAACATGTACACTGCATATCTGTAGCAGACCCTGCTTATTCTTCAGTTTGTGTGGTTAGTTGTCTATGCACAAAGCTCCAAGTATTTCCTTTACTGTTTTCCAATTGAACAACAAAAATGGCCCTAGAGACCCATTTATTCTAGAGAACAAATTGTATTTTAAAAATATGGTTTTGATTGGAGAGTCATCCCATTGTAAAATTTATATGGATGACTTCCATAGTTATAATGCCAAGATAAAGAAAAGTAAATATTTAAGTATTTATTTATATGGAATATAGGTCTTCAACATTAAAATATTAAAAACAACAACAACATGATTCCTACTTTCTGAAAGTAGGAAAGCATAATGACATGTTTGGAGGAAGAAGGGAGACAGAGGTTGGGAGCAGTTAAGACACAGTAGAGTGGGGAGTTAACACAGCAGCTGGAGCTTGACTCCAGTGCCCTGTCCACTGCTTTCCAGCTGAGGGACTTTGGTGGGTCCCTTAATCTGTCGGTATTTCAGTTCTTCATTTTACAAGGGGATTGGAATAGTAGGGATACCATATATGTGTAATAAAGATAAAATCAGAGCATTCATAATTATCAACACAATTGCTATTATATTAACAAATAAGCAATACTACCTGACTACAGATTAATGCTATCAACACTAAACTCTGTAGTTTCTTTTTTAAGAGATCAATACAAATTGGGATAGTTGAGAAAGGCCTCATGGAAAAAATGAAACATGACCTGGAACTAGAAACTCAGTCCTATGAAATATTAGCAAAGATAAAAAAAACCCAAGTGGTCTCATGCAGTGTTTTGAAAACTATTTTAGCATCCAGGTGCAATGGCTCACACCAATAATTCCAGTGGCTCAGGAGGTTGAGGAAGGAGGATCTCAAATTGTAAAGCCAGCCTCAGCAACTTGGCAAGGCCCTAAGCAACTCCCCAAGACTTTGTCTCTAAATGAAATATAAAAAAGGGCTGGGGATGTGGCTTAGTGGTTAAGCACCCTTGGATTCAATCCCCAGTACCCAAGGGGGGAAAAAAAAGTATTTTAGCATATAGGTGCACTTGCATTTAACCTTTTTTAAAACAAATACTAAATAATGAACTTGCATTGTAAATTTTATAATTATGTCAGTGGAATAGGCACTGGCTAAGAATTTATGCACTCATCATAAGGGAAGAGGAGAATTCGGCTTTATCTGACTTAACTTTTATCCCTGTGCACACCCTCAATTTACAAAGCGCCTATTTACTTCAAAGGGGTGAGAAGGAGAATGCAAACCAGGCCTATTATGTTTGTGATCATACGATTGTTTTGCAGGTGGTACCCATGTGTTTTTCCAAAGCTCATCTTTTCTATTTGCACACTTGGAAGGAGAGCAGAGGGCTCTTTCATCTTCATATTTTTCTAGTTTCTTGGAACTATCAATTACAAAGAGGGCTGTATAAATCTTCTTTGTCTGTTTAAGTGCTAATATATGCTGCTGAATCTATCAGGCCGCTACAGTATTTGATGCACCTAATAGCCACCTTACACCTGGAGTTACAGGAGATGCATTGCAGAATTCTGCTCTAAAGAATTAGATTATAATTCAGAAAATAAAGGAGGAACATAAAAAAGAAATCTATTCAACATACAAGTCTCCTACATGGTGCTATGTTGGTAAATAACAGGGCTGTTTGTGGTCATTGTCTATCATCGTTTTGATCAGTAAATTACAGAAAAGTGACTGTCCCTCTAATTAATCTGTGAACTATGACAGGCACTATAATATCTATTCATTCAAATGAACTGATATCTGAGAGTCTCAAAAGGTTAAATTTAAATAGATGCTTTAGGTTGACATAGCAGTAAATGTCATTTTGACAATTTAAAAGAATGCAGTTGAATATTAGAATGCTTCAGTGTTTAGATACACCACCTCATTTAAGGAGATTCATTTATACTGACCTTACCTAATAATCACATCTTAAAATTTAAAATCTCTCAAGGATTAATACCTAATAAGTGAAATTCATGTGAAAATAAAATCAAATGCAGAAGTTATTTTTCAATTAGTTTTCTGTACATTACGAACAACACAAAAACTTGCATTATGCAAGGATTAGTATAATTTGATGTGTATTTCGATGTTACCACAAAACACTCTGCCCAAGATAGAAAAAGATTTGTAATGTTAAAATCTTATTGCCTCTCTGCTGCGATTTTCTGTTTCTTATAACACCTGTACATCACTGCTACCTAGTTATGCATTATATTTTATGTTTAATGTGGTAATCTAATTTCTTCTTATTTGCAGTTATCAAGTCAAAGTAAAAAATATACATTGGAATGTTGCCATGACACTATTGCTATGGAGCCAAATTTAGTAGCAGGTGAGATGTGTTGGTTCCCATCAGACAGGACTTAGTTCCTGAAGCATCAGAATGATCTTTTATGGAGTTGTCCTGTGCACAATCTCAGGGGGCAGCTTGTGGGTAATAGGGAGGTTCTAGAGTTGATTTAAAAAAACAGACCAGTAGGTCTCCTTTGAACTAGCATCTGGGAAGTTACATCAACAACTCTATAACGTGAGATAAAATTTTAGGAATAATTTTCTACACATTTAAGAAGCCCTTCTGAATTACTGTGAATAGTGTTAAAATTAAGAACATTTCTTGGGTTCCAAGTATATGCATTCATGAATAGCTATGTATTACTCTAATATATATTTTCAGCTACTCGAATGATTGTATATCACTTGATCTCATCAACTAAGTCAAGTATTCTTGTAACTTTATATAAATATGTCATAAATTGCCTGCAGGGTATTGAAGTCAGATATAACAAGTTATATCTCCAGGGTTACTTTTCGATAACTGCTCTTTCTAAAGATTGTGAAGGCAGACAAAAATAATATCTTAAACTCCTTGTGAAATACTATAATAAGACCTTGTTTGTTTGTGATTTGTTAACTCCCAAATGGGTAACAATGAAAATTAGAGGTGTGTTCTTGTAGAAAGAAAGAAATGAATGTGTAAGACACCAGAAACATTAATTCCAAAAATGTTAATATAATTCTAAAATTTGTCATCCCAATATTAGTTTTCTTGGAGTTATATCCTATAGCCATTGAAAAGTGATCTGTGTCATTACTGATTATTTACATTTGCTTCCTACAATACTGACAAAGTGAAATTAGGTCTTACATAGGAATCTTATATGTTGTCCCTTGTTTATGTCATGATCACGATTGTGTGGTTGTGTCTTGCTGGTATTCTTTGTCAGCATTGGGCTTGTTTGCTTCCTGTTTTGTGGGTGGAGTCAGTAGAGTCCTGGGCTTGTCAGTGGAGACTTAAGGTTTATTATCATGGTACCACTCATGCTGTAGGTGTTAATATTTGTCCTCAAGAAATGGCAAAAGGGTTGGGAGTGGTGGTGTACACCTGTACTCCCAGAGACTGAGGCAGAAGGATTACAAGTTCAAAGCCAGCCTGAGCAACTTAGTGAGGTCCTAAGCAACTCAGTGAGACCCTGTCCCAAAATAAAAAAATAGAAAGGACTGAGGATGTAGCTCAGTGGTTAAGCGCCCCAGAGTTGAATCCCTTCTCCCCTCCTCCACCAAAGGACAAAAGGGCTTGATTGACAGGGAAAAAGTACCTTTCCCATCACTCTTTGCTTTTATATTACATACATCTCCCTTTCCTCTTGGACAATTCTTAACCTAGTAGAGTTAAATGAAAAGTATTCAAGATGGGCAAAATACTTTAGGTAAACATAGTTTTGTAACGAGTGGTGATTGCTCATGGAAACTGCTCTAAGATACATTGAATTAAATATTACAAGGCAGTTTAAAAGGATATTTCCCAAATTTATTTTGGGATATAAATTATTTTTAAAAGTGCCAAATGAGTAGTTGGTTTAAATGAAATGTGTTTGCAGGATTTGCCCCAGCTAACATGAACAGCTGTAACAATTGAGGCCAGGTGACAAATCATTTCTTTTTAAGAAGGTGTTTATTGTCAGGAAAATTGCAAAGTTTCCTTTGTAATTACTCTATCTTTGTTATTTTGGCAGCCTGTAAAGTTTTATTGGCATTTACTGAAAGGTACTTTTTTTGGCCCTAGCCAGCTGGCTTTCTTTTTCAGGAAAACTTTCCTAGCTCTGGTATTGAGAATATATTTTCAGCTTTGATTGTCTACTGATGGGATCTTTTTGAACAAGGATCCAAATGGCTAATGTCTGGATTGATCTCATTCTTGTCTTCAGGAGGGTGACATCAAATGCTGCAGGTGTACTTCAACCATTTGAGGGTTTTTTCATACTTACCAACATATCATTTTGGTGCTAAATGGTCAATTTAATACCATGCAAATTACAGGCTCTTTTCACATCCTAGCTAAAAGTAAAGTATGTGAAATTATGAATCAAAAGTGAGGATTTGATAACTCCAAGGAAAATCAAATTTTTCCAGCAGCAAAGGATCAGCAAATTTAAATCAAAAGATCATTTTCAGGGGATAAATATTAAAACAAGTAATATATAAACATTTGAAGAAATGGAATAATAGTAGAATTTTGCTAGACTTGTGAGTGTGGTATATATATTTAGAGTTTCAGGTAGTCTTCTCTCTATATGGGCCATATACCTTATGTCTTACTTCTGGATTTAGATCATACTGATGCATGTAGATGAATTTTAAAATTAGAATTACACTGCTCTAGTTCTTAAGACCACAGTAATGAATTTATTTAAGCAAGCATTTGCATCACCAATTACTTATTTCATTGCTATTAAAATTCTGCTGGAGAAAATGGTTTTATTTTATTTCATAAAAAATGTTTATTTGACTACTTGTTCTTAGTGAGTAAAATTTACAAATCTTAGAAACTGCTTTTTAGTACTTATTATCCAAGTGTTGACAGGCATATTAGTATTTGGCAGTGTTCTGTGGCAATGCAATATTATCTTAATTGTTTTGCATATTAGTATGGCCCATAGTTAAATAATTAATGTAAAATTTTTGGTTGGATCTTCTGTGTACATTCATTATTTATTACCTTTAGGTCAGATATCTTTAGATGCAATTACCTGCATCAATTATGATCTATTTACATTCTACTTACTGTTTGGGAACATTGACTTTCATAGAACATACGTACATTTTTTCTGAACTGTTGGTTAGAGAACTGTACAGAATATCTGGAGAACTGGACAGATCATCTACAGAAGGTAGCACTCTGGGATTTGTTCTGGAATGCTGGAGGAGGTGGGGGATGCAGGATTGAAGGAAACCCAGCTTTCATATGTTCTTTTGTGGGAAGAACCCATCTTCATGGCCACTCAGAAGCCAGGACAGAGCTCTCTTGGTGTCTGGATAGTCTGCAGGCCCATCTATCATAGCTTCCTCAGAACCTCTTTTTTTTGGTGGTGCTGGGGATTGAACCCAGGGCCTTGTGCTTGCGAGGCAAACACTCTACCAACTGAGCTATATCCCCAGCCTACCTCGGAACCTTTTAATGTTGGACTTAGAAACACTGGAAAGTGTTGGAATCTTCCAGCCCCAGCCCAGCTAGGAATAATAGCAGATACTGCATATTCTTTTCCAGATGCCTGTTATCCATTATTTGAAAGAAATTACCAGGAAGACAAGTAATCTTTATTTTTGGAACTTTGCAGGGCTTAACACGTATCCATATGAAGACAAAGACAACTTCAGTAGAAGAGGTCTTTTCCATGTTCAAAAAGGTCATAAATAGGAAGTTTATTAAACAGAGCAGTTTTTGAAAGGTGTAGATTTGGATCATTTCAGTTTATTAGATCTGTTTCTCAAATAGCTGCAGCTTGTTCAGTTTTGTTACTGCCAATTGGATATGAAGTACTGTATGTTTGGGCTCACTGTACAGAATTTGTTTCCAAAAAAAATGTGTCGTGCTGCTTTCCATCTACTGGACCAGTAGGGGTAGGAAGATCTGATTTGAAGCCAATGCAAAATGCAAAACTGATCGGATTTGGATTGTTTGTACATTAGGCCTTCCTTTGCCTGTTCTTACCCTTTTCCAGATGGAAGAACCAGTTTCCTCCCAGGGCACTTTTTCCTGGCAATTAGACTGAGAAGATGAGGATCATTTAGTGCCACTACTGCTGAAGTGCCATTATATTAAGTTTGGACTTTAAAATTTAGAGGGCTGGAATCAACACATTGTGTATTTGGTCTTTCTTTATTTTTCAATTAATGATGCTTTTAAAATTAGGAATGCAACTTTCTGTCTTTTGACTCTGCCTTTTGTTTTATTAATATAATAACATCTTACTTTCCCACATCAACTGGAAAGTAGGTGGTCCATGTAATCGAGTTTAAAAGAGACTCGAAACACCCTTTAGAGCACTGAGTGTTTTAAAATGTCAACCAGATTGCCGGCACATCTTTCTAATGTGCATTATGTACCTTCCCCTTTTAAATAGCGCATTTATACCTGAATTTACTCTTTCATGTGATTGAGGATCATTATCAAGTTGGCTGCTTCATAGGATACCTTCAGCCCTGTGCCCATTGTACTAAGCAGCCTCAGGATTTTATGCCCTTGGAATTAGGTCATTGCCATTTTTCTTTTCTCTTTTACATCAATAAACAGGGGTTTATACCCAGGTATTACATTTTATTTTATTTAAAATAAATTTTTAATCGTACAATGTTGTTGTACATACTAGTGTGACTCATTGTTACATATTCATACATGCACACGATATGACAAATATAACTTGGTCTGTCTTCTTCCCCAATATCTCCCCCTTTTCCTCCCAGGCAAGACATTTTAGAACTACAAGGAAAGTTTACTCAAGTCTTATTGCCCTCATTTTGGAGATTAGGAACAGAAGCTCCGAGAGATTGCACAATTTTCTATGGTCACACAGCTGTTTATATTTTGGGTAGGAACTAGGTAGAGATTATATGACTCCCAATGGAGTGCTTATTTTATAATATCAGGCCATACTGTTTACCCTTTTCTTTTGTCAGAATATTCTTCCCTAACATACTTCTTCATCATATTTTAATTAATTAATTAATTTATTTATTCATTTATTGTTAATGTGTAGTGGACAGACTTGAAGGAAATTGAGAAAAAGATAAAAAGGAAGAACAAGTGAAGTAACAGCCTGAGGTCCAAAAGCCTTATTTCTGTCATAAGTAGGTTTACTTTCTTGAGTCTCAATTTAGCTTCTGTTTAAGGAAGTATTTGGACTAACAATAGTAGTAACAAGCATTTTCTGAAAACTGACCACTTTTTGTGAGGTGCTGTCCTTCATTCTCATGAATTTAACCTTATTAAATTCTCCCAGAAAAACCATGAGGAAGGTCTGCATCCTCTTACCACAGAGGAGGTTACGTAGAGGTTACGTAGTTTCCCAGAGGCCTTTGAGCTAGCAAGTGGTAAAGGCAAGAATCAGTCTCCTTGTCATAGCCACTCTGCCATCTGCTTCTAGCCAACCTACATGTTCATACTCAGCAGTAGTGCCTGATGGTTCTGGGTTTGAGTAATGACAACTCTAACATCTCACATTATGAAGGAATCACTACATGCCTTAGTGCTCATAGGATCCTGCCAGCAACTCTATGAGGCAGGTGCTTTCTCATCACGTTTGAAAGATAAGGAAACAAGCACAGAGAGGTTTAGTGACTTGCCCTTGCCCAGCACTCAGCTACTAAATGAAGTGGTAAGACTTGAAACCAGGCAGATGTTAGTGTGTGCCAACTTTGCCATTTTTTGTCATTACCTGAGAATGTAAGCTGTAAGTGTAACGCAATTTCATAATATTTATGATTAGAAGTGATGGGTGTGTGAGGGAAAGAGGAGAGATTGTGTTCGTGCGTGCATGTCAATGATTTCTTAGCTCTGTGCTAGGTAAGGGGTAAGATACTCAGATGCCAAGAAGACAAGTGAGTTCTGTGAGTTTAGTGCAAATGATACTGGGAGTGGAGCTGTGGGGACAGTGGAGAATGTGGCAAGTAGGAAAACCCAGATTCTGGCCAAAGGGACAGCTGATAATGGGCTCATTCAATTGCTGACCTCTTTCTCAAGCTGGAAAGTGGATTAGTGCTGCTGAATATTGGTTTTGTTTGTTTGTTTGTTTGGGTTTTTTTTTTTTCTGTAGAAGCTATTAGTTTGATTTTTAATCTAGAAGAAGATTTTGAAGTAGAATTTTAAATGATCACAACCAATTGACATTATTTGGAACCACTCTGTGAATCCAAATAAAAAAATGTTACAACCTCTGATTTAGATCATTAGGATCTCAATGGTGGAAAACTGACTTTTAGATGAGTGAGAGCTGACCATATCTTGGCATCTCCACTGTTCTTTGAAGAGATGAAGGATAGACACAAACTCAGAACATCCATTTTATTCTGTTAAGTTGTTATAATGGCACTCTGCAATGCAGAGTTCAATTTGAAGTCTGCTTTTGAGAAAGCTGCATCATGAGGCCATGGCATCATCAGTGGGCTTCATTCTGCAGACTGCAAGGAATCCTATTTTCAGTTTCCAAGTCCTTTGACACCTCATGCCAGATAGGGCCATGAGGTCCAGCATCACCTTCAGTACCTTATCTGTGTCTCCTCTGCTATTTTATATCTGTATTTTGTATATTATCAAAATAACATCAGGGGGTGAACTAAGTGTGCAGTCTTGGTGGACTGATAGTACTCTTTTGAAAACTTGGTGTCGCCTTTCTTTTTTTTTATTTTTAAAAAATTTTTACAGACTGCATTTTGATTCATTGTACACAAATAGGGTACAACTTTTTATTTCTAAGGTTGTGCAAGATGTAGATTCATACCATTCATGTAATCATACATGTGTATAGGGTAATGATGTCTGTCTCATTCCGCCATTTTTTAACTCTGCTGCTTAAAGAATCTTATTTAAGAAAAAATAAATATCAACTTGTTGTGCTAGGGTCTAAATTTCTGTCTCAGAAATATTATAGGTGAATATATTTCCAGATGCTGCAAATAATGGAAAATCATGAAAACTCGAATCAGGGTCCCTGTCCTTAAATGTGTTTCAGTTTGCATTTTGATAGCAGTTTAGAAATGTTATTGCTTGTTTTGTCACCGACATAATTCACATCTTTCTTCAGGCACTGTAAACAAGAGAAATGGTTTAATGGCCCCATAAAGGCACTCTGCTGATAGCTGAGATTAGGCTCTTTAGTAATGGATGTCGGTGTGCCTGTGTGAGTGGTGTGTGTACATAGTGGAGAAGGGAGGGCTTGGAAGAGGTGAATGTACCAGGAACGAATCTTCGAGAGGCTCGGATGCAGCTCAAGTGCCCTCTGCTTTTCTGTGTGTCTTGGAAGACATATTTATAGAGCATGTGACACCATTGTCTTTATTTGTACACAAGCCTTCCCCTTTGCTTCTGGAATTTAACTGAGCACTAATTGAGGTCATTGCCATCCATTTATCACCTGAAATGGAAGTGATATTAACTTAAAGTGAATGCTTTTCATCTACTGAATGTATTCCTAACTACATATATTTGTATAAAAGGCTGCATGCATTTTTCATGCCATATTTGTATCTGGTCTTAAATAATCTAATTTATGTACGCCATTTACTTTTTTCGCTTTCACAGAGTTTTTTTTTTTTTTTTTCCATCACTGTTATTAGCCAAGTGACTTATTTTTCCCAATCACTTTAGTGTTCATAGCATGATTTGTTTTGATTTTTTCAGTTATATTTTCTAGACAGGTATATAAAAATCTCCATGTTATAAGTCATTCTGGTCTAAGTACATGCTTTGAAATTTCTCAAAACTCATAAATTTGTAGTGTTTTAGAACCTCAATTTTGTGTCATTTTTCATGAGCTAGTTTGTGTATATTCTTGTAAATTGACTATGCAGGTTATACCCTTTGGGTACTGAGAGTTGGAGTAAACAAAGTATTAGTAGAATAAAATTAAGCGTCCTTGGTTTAGCTGTATCCTAACACTAACAGGTTCCATGGTTCTACTTGGCCTCCTTTATGGGTTTTTTTTTCTCCTTTTTCATTGTAGACCACATTCTGAAATGAGCATTAGCAAATGGTTCTCCATAGAAGGTTAGATGGTAAATATTTTAGGCTTTGCAGGTTATATGGTCACTGTCACGACTAACTCTTTTCAGCCACTATAGCTTAAAGGAGCCCTGGATTACACCCTGATGAATGGTTGCATGAGTGTCCTTCTAAAAGTTCATTTACAAACAAAGCTGGGAGGCTGCAGGTAGCCCATGGGCCGTATTTTGTCAACTTATTTCAGAACCCCATATAGCACACTGTGCTAAATCAGTATTTTTTAACAGACGAGAAATTTCAGCTGCGGGATAAGAAGCCTTCCATCAAGGCTCTATATTCTGAACTAGGTTTCCTCCAAAAAGGGATTCAAAGACAGGGTTCTCTTTAAAGAAGAATTAAAAATGTCATGTGTTTATTTTCCTAGGATAATTGTTTTATATGCACAGAAATTGCTATTCTATTTTCCTCTTAGGATAAGACTTAAGGAGGTAAGCAGAGTGAAAGGTCAACCAAGACAACTTGCCACCATATTTTCCTTAGCTGTCCATATATAGAAGGAGACCTTTCCTTCCCTTGTGACATTTCGGTTATCAGGGTGTAGGGGAAGCTTTAGATGTTGGATAGCAACATTTTTTCTTCAGTGGAATCCAAGTAGTGTGAATTTTTAAATGTCTTTGGTCACAGTAATAAATTGAAAAAGGCAGAATGCCTAAAAGCAAGCATGAATGCTCTGAGAAGAGTTTTTGTTTAGATACAAGTGCCAAGAATATGTTAGTAAGGTCATGTATACAGATGTCTGTATCACACACATGCATTAATCAAACTTATAGAATATGGTACTGGCTATATTTATAAGGGAATTTTTTTTAAGCCTAAGTCAAGTTTGAAATGGACACCATGGACTCCTTTTGATAAGGACTGTGTATTACTCTTCATCTTCATTCCATATCTGGGACACAGTAGATGAATTAATTAGTGAATTAATTACTGAAGGAGTGAGGAATAAAGAAACATCTAAAATAATGTTATAGTGATGCTCATGCATGAAAGAAATTCTAAATGTGTATGTAAATACATTTGAATTATATCTTTGAAGTTTAAGAGTTGCAGCCAAAAGCCCAAGGCTCTAATTCTTTCCCTGTTATAATTTAGTTTTAGGTCTTTAGCTAGACATTTTGCTGAACTTCATTATGCTAGTTTTAGTCAGTTTTCTGTGTCTATGACCAAATACCTGATAAAATCAACTTAAAAGGAAGAAAGTTTATTTTAGCTAATGCTTTCAGAGTTTTGAGTCCATGGATGCTTGACTTGTCACTTTGAGCTTACGGTGCCACAGTTTGACATGGTAGCACATGACACTCACCTCACTGTGGCCACTCTCTCTCAGTGCTGCCATAGGCTGGCAACCATGCCTTCATCATCTGGGCATTTGGGGGACATTCAGGATCCAAACTATAGTAATGTCTCTTTAAACAATCTGCAAAGTGGGAAGTATGATAAATGTTCTTGACTTGGATGACGAGAATAAAGTATTTGATGGTTCTTTGAAAACTGTAAAACATATAAATTTGTTTTTCAAAAAGTATTATAGCATTATTCTGTTAGGAATCTAAACTGAACCATAGTTTGTTGTCAACACTTGAGGTTAAACATATTATCTTTCTTAACATAACAAGTTATCATCACCTTTACCATAGAAGTATAAACAGAAACTTGATTCATGTATTTTCACTCTTCATTTTCTAGACAAACCTTTGCTGGGAAGTTATAATAAATGTGATCTGCTTTCGATTTAAGGATACAAATAATGCCTAAATGTCATGAATGTTCAGGAGATCATTCTCCTCCAACAAATTTTAAATGTGCTCTCTCCATCTATATTTCAAGTATTCAAATGTGAGTTTATATTATATCTACACTCAACCAATACACTAGCACTGTTGGTCTTGGAAAGCTAAGGGCATCTCTGTGCTCCAGTGGAATCATGACAAGATTGTGCCCCCTTTCTAAAATGTAGGTGGAAAAAAATGGAAGCAAGATGATGTCTCATAGTTCATAGTTCAAAAATGAAAGCAATTACTAATTTAACAAACATTTAACAATGAATACCATAACCCCGGGTAAACTTTTGCATTAAGAAGTGGTTACGTTTATTTTGGAAGTGCATATTTTTAATTCCTGGTATTTTCAATCTCTTAAATTTAACCATTAGAAGAATTCAGTCATCATTAGTCAGCCTTAAGATGTGGTTTTAAAGGTCAAGCTTCCATCAAAGCAAAAAATGCAAGAAACATCTCTTGAGTGTTCTTTCTGCCTTTCCTCCCAAAGATCTGATTGTCTGGAGGAGTTGTGGATCATAGAACTTTGCATGAGAAATGTGTCTTAGGAATGCCTGAGAAACACTGTAGATTTCATAGATAAATTATGAACTATCTGAAGTCAGGGATTAAGATAATATCATTTTGAACTATCATCTCTTTGTAAATGAAATGAAGGAGTTAACTCACTTGATTTGATGGACTTGAAGAAGGAAAGATTCACTTTAATTAAAACTACAAACAATACAGATGCCTGTAGCTCTCTGTTCCAGACCCAGTAAGGACGGTACTGTAAGTGAAATGAAATGTACCTCGCAGCCTCGGCAGCAGGCTGGAGCCGTGTTCAGCACAAGTAATTTAATTAGTGTTGATCATGACTCCAGATGATGGTGATTTGATAAGGAATAATTTAGTACTTAACAGCCTTTTACATGCACCAACTCCATGTGGGAAGGTAAAGCAAATTGCACAAAATGAATGTTCTGCTTGCACTTGTGCCTGTGCCAACGAGCTGGAAAACCGCCTGTTAGCAGACGCTCAGGCTCTCAGCCCTGTGATGAAATACCCAACATGTTTCCAACCCAGCCCTCTCGGTGGGACTCTCTAGACTACCCTTATTTCAGGATAAATATGAGAAGTCATTTTTGTGACTTGACCTAGGATCTCCAGGAAACAGGAAAGTTAAGGTGAGGAAAATAAAGTAGCCCAAAATTCTCCTGTAGAAAGTTGAAGATCTTCAGTGTGGCTTCCTTTTTCTCTCATATGCAGCAACTAAGAAGCAAACAAACAAACAATCAAAAACAAAAAAAAAGCAAACGATAATATCTTCACCAACTCAGATTCACGGGATTATTAATTGCTTTAGATTAGAAATAGCAAAATCAGTTTTCAGGGCCAATAATGATTAAGAGGCCCACACACATCAAAGGTGCTCTGAAGAGGAGGAGCCATCAACTTCTAGAGTTGAAGAACTTATAAGGATCTTTGAGTGTTGGCATCTAAGAAAAAAAGACATTAGACATTTTTAAAACTCTTTTCAAGTGCCAGACCTATTCGAATGCAGCATACACTGGATCCAGATGTTGCCAAACATCACAGCAGATTCAGAATTTGTGTAATTATGAGAATCACCTAGAAATTTTTATAACATACAAAATCCTGATACATTCAGCCTTAGTGAGTCAGAATTTCTGGGAGTAGTGTATTAGTCTGTTGGGGCTGCCATAACAAAGTCCCACATGCTGGATGGCTTAAAAAGAAAAAAAATCGTCTCAGAGTTCTGGAGGTTAGAAGTCAGAAATGAAAGTGTCAAGCAGGGTTCTGAGTGCTGGCAGGGAGTCTGTTCCATGCCTCTCTACTGGCTTCTGTTAGTTGGCTGGCAATCTGGCATTCCTTGGCTTATAGAAGCATCACCTTGACCGCTGCTTTCATCTTTGTTTGATGTTCTCTCTGTGTGGGTGTCTCTGTATCCAAATTTGTCCCTCTCTTTTTATTGTCATATTGGATTAGAGCCCATCTTAGTGACTTCATCTTAATTTAACTAATTTGCCAAATAAGGTCACATTGTGATCAACAGAAGGAATTTCTTTCTCAGTTTTATTTGTTTTGAAATTTATATACTCTTGTGCTTGGTTTCTTCTACTCAATTTAATGCCTGGGAGACCATATTTTTTGGATGCATCGGTAGGTAGTGTGTCCTTGTTATTTCTATATAATATTAATTACATTGTACGGTTATGGCATGGTTGATTTATCCATGCTCTCAACAATGGATATTTGAAGTTTTTCAGCTTTTGCTCTCATGAGTAAAGCTTCAAAACTTTTCTTACCCATGTTTTTTGGTGAACATATGCACTCCTTTTTTTGGATATATACCCAGAGGTGTGATTACTGGATCGCAGGGTAGATTTAATAGCCTCTGTAGGAGCCTTAATAGATACTGCTAAAGTTTTCTAGAGTGGTTATACCAATTCATATTCTCAGCAGCATGTATAAAATTTCCCATTACTTTATGTCATCACCAATATTTGCTAATGTCAATCTTTTACAGCTTACCCATTTGAATGGGTTTGTAGTGATATCTTAATGTGGCTTTATTTGCAATTTACTGATGAGTAATGATTTTGAATACATTTTCATTTTTCTTGGTTTTGTGGGCTTTTGTTTGTTGTTCATTTTTATGTTTTGCCATTTGTGTATTTTCTTTTGTGATATGCCTGTTCAAGTCCTTTGTCTATCTTTAATGGGTAAATTGTCTTATATCTTCGATTTGTAGAAATTATGTTAAATATGAATTCTGTGTCAGTTCTTTCTATTGCAAACACCTTTTAGCTTGTGGTTTGCTTTGCATTGTTCTCATGGTGTCTTTTGATGAAGAGAAGTTCATAATTTTAGTGATGCCCGATTTGTTGATAGTCGTCTTTTATGGTTAGTGTTTTTTGAGTCCCGTTCACTAATCCTCTGTACCTCATGGCTCCAGATACATTTAAAATGTTTTAAACATAATAGTCTCTGATGTATCTAGTATTTTGATAAAGATAATGAGCCTCACATCATGCTAAAGTATCAACTCTTGAGTTCATACAGATTTTTATTCATATAAATTATTTCTGAGATCTCAGGTATACGATTTTTTACTTCTCTGAATGCAAATTGAGTTCCTTATTTGTTACTACTGTTTTTTCTTAGGAAAATATAAAATGCAATAAAAAGAATACAGAGAGCTAAAACTTGAATATATGTATTTTGCAGTATCTGTCCAAAGAAGTAATAAATAGTTAAAATATTTGTCAAAAAAGCAACATTTTTAATACATTTGTATTACAAGTACTGTATGATAATGTATTACAAATGTTATATCATACAGTATTTATTATCCTAAGAAGCAGCATACACACAAACACATCTTACCCAAATACACAGGAGACAGAATTTTCTTATAGAATACTACAAATATTTGACGTATTTTTCATAAATTGAAAACTTTTTTGTAGTAGAAATTTAGGACTTAAACAAAGTAAAGAGAACATGATGAACCCCCATCTACCCGTCATCCAACTTTTCACATTTATCAACCTTTTTCTAATTTGATTAATATAATTTGATTAATCTATTATATAATTTTTTCTATTTTAAAGAAGATTTTAGATATCTTATTATTTTACCTAAAAATACTTTGTTAATCCTTAATGTTAAACTTTTTTGGTATAACCAGCCTTATCTCAACCAGCAAAACTAAAAATAGTATCTTGAATTGTCTAATAGCTAATCTATATTCAATTGCCTTATGTATTTCAGAGTTGTTTTTTTTTTAGTTTTTTTTTCATTCAGAATAGAAACAAGTGCTCATAATTGATTCTTGAGATTTTTAATCCTCTTCTCTCTGAAGTTAATAAATTTTAATTTTTTTTCATTGTTGAAGATTGAACCCTAGGCCTCATGAATGAAAGCATGCACTCAATCACTGAGCTATATTCCAGTCCCTAAAATATAACTTTCTGATTTGGGTGAAACTAATGCATATGAACACCTTGGCAAATGGAGATATGTAGAATTTCTTTTCTTCCTATTTCTTTTCTCTCTACCTTGAATAGGTGTATTAAGCATGTGTTTGTACAGACATTACATTAAGAAAATATGTTGAAGCAGAATGCCCAGTAAATTAGACAATGAATTTGTGTAAATTTGCCTCGTTGGCAAATTTGTTTCCTAGAGTGTTTTGGATGTCTCAAGAACAACTGAACACACATCAAAACTGTGTGCACATATAAATGGACAGTATTCATTTTCTTGAAACTTGACAGTTTTTGAAATCCAATTCTTGTATTAAAAATTAGTTTTAAATTTGGAGATAATTATTATAATGGAATGATCAAGACTGAACCATAGACCACACCACTTCTATTGACGTTATCTTCCTTTATAAAATTCATACTTAACATTTTGTGTTTTTTTTTAATTTATTTTATTTTATTTATTTTTATTTTTTTATTTACTTATTGATTCATTGAACACAAATGGAGTACAGCTATTGTTTCACTGGTTGTACACAAAGTAGAGTCACACCATCTGTGCATTCATGCATGTACACAGGGCAATGGTATCTGTCACACACTCTGTTATTAATTTTACCCCCCACCCGCCCCCACCCCTCCCTTCCCTCTATGCTAGCTATCTTTCCTCCATTCTTGCCATCTTTCCCCCCCACATTATGCATCATCATTCATTTATCAGAGAGACCATTCGGCTTTTGGATTTTTGGGATTGGCTGATCTCACTTAGCATAACAGTTTCCAACATCATCCATTTACCTACAAATACCATAATTTTATTCTTCTTTATGGCTGAGTAATATTCCATTGTGTATATATACCACAGTTTCTTTATCCATTCATCTACTGAAGGGCATCTAGGTTGATTCCATAATCTAGCTATTGTGAATTGAGCAGCTATGAACATTGATGTGGCTGCATCACTGAGGCAATCTGATTTTAAGTCCTTTGGGTATAAGCCAAGGAGTGGGATAGCAGGGTCAAATGGTGGATCCATTCCAAGTTTTCTAAGGAATCTCCACACTGCTTTCCAGAGTGGCTGCACCAACTTGCACTCCCACCAGCAATGTATGAGTGTACCCTTTTCCCCACATCCTCGCCAACACCTGTTGTTGCCTGTGTTCTTGATAAAAGACATTCTAATTGGGGTAAGATGAAATCTTAAGGTGGTTTTGATTTGCATTTCTCTTATAACGAGTGATGTTGAACATTTTTTCATAAATCTGTTGATTGCTTGTAGATCTTCCTCTGTAAAGTGTCTGTTCATTTCCTTGGCCCATTTATTGATTGGGTTATTGGTGTTCGTGGTGTAAAGATTTTTGAGTACTTGGTAGATTCTGGAGATTAGTGCTCTGTCCGAAGTGTGTGTGGCAAAGATTTTCTCCCACTCTGAAGGCTCTCTCTTCACATTGCTGATTGTTTCCTTTGCTGAGAAGAAGCTTTTTAGTTTCACTCTATCCCAATCATTGATTCGTGCTTTTATTTCTTGCGCTTTGGGAGTCATGTTAAGGAAATCTGGTCCTAGGCCAACATGATGAAGATTTGGACCTATTTTCTCTTCTATTAGGTGCAGAGTCTCTGGTCTGATTTCTAGGTCCTTGATCCACTTTGAGTTGAGTTTTGTACAGGGTGAGAGATATGGGTTTAGTTTCATTTTGCTGCATATGGATTTCCAGTTTTCCCAGCACCATTTGTTGAAAAGGCTGTCTTTTCTCCATTGCATGTTTTTGCCTCCTTTGTCAAGTATGAGATACCTGTACTTATTTGGGTTTGTCTCTGTGTCCTCTATTCTGTACCATCCTCTATTCTGTACCATCATTTTGTGTTTTAATTCCAGTTTTTATAGAAATTAAATTTCTAGAAAGTTTCTCCTTTGTGTATTGATTAGTCATATGTATGAGTATTGAACATTTTTTTTAAAAATTGCATTCCCTAGTCTATTTTCACTTTTTAAAACCAGTTCCCATTTATACTGAAAATGATTATGCTAACAAAATCTGTAATATGTATTTTTAAGTTTCATTTTGAAAAAAAGTATGGCATTATTTATCATTGGTTTTAAAGTTATAAAATATATGTAATTTGAAATGTGCATTTCTTCAAGTCTTCATATTTTATTATTTCATATTTTTGTATTATGTTAAGCATAAGTGAATATATATTACCTTACCTATGCATTAAATCAAATGAAAAAGGAGGAAACATCACTTGTATAATTATTTTATGGTGGATTACATGTGACAAATAACTTTCATATATTTCTCAGATTTTATCTTCACAATTCTAGTAAGTGGGTAGGCAGGTATTTTAATCTCTATCTTATAGATTACCTTTGCACTTAAAGATGTTGAGTTTCTTACCCCAAGTACGATGAGTTGTCTCTGAACCTAAGCCTGAATTTCTTTTGTCATAGTTTAGTTGTCATCCCGTTAAACCATTACTTTTGATGAGTTAGAGATATTTTCCCTTCAATAATGCTTAAACTTTTATTTCAGTCTTTAGTTCATTCTTATTCAGTCAGTTATGTTTTTGTCTGCTTTAGTCACTGGAAATCATTGTGAAATGTTTCAAAACTATTTCTGAGAAGTGAGCCTTGGCATTATTAATATCAGCTAAGCAAATTACAAGTGATTTGGTTTACTTTAAAGTGAGAAAATTCAGGCTTATATTCTGTTACACTATAACAGCATAAAAGGGGTACACAGAGATTCTCCAGAATCTTTCCTGCCACTGAAATTCATCAAATTTATTTTTTTTAATGTATGTAAGTTAATAAGAATTGTTAATGACATTTTAAATGAGAGAAGCCAAAGAGACTGATATACTTAATTGCTAATTTCATTTAATTTTTGTGGATATTTTTGTTTTGTTTTGTTTTCTTAGTGGCTTTTCATGGCCTCCCATTGAAAATCAAGAAAGAACCCCACAGTCCGTGTTCCGAACTCGGCTCTGCCTGCAGTCAAGAACAGCCCTTTAAATTCAGCTATGGAGAAAAGTGCCTGTACAATGTCAGGTAAATCAACCAAATTTATGCATATAGGATAGTGGTTTTATTGAAACAAAAAGTCCAGAATAATATAAAATCTCAATTCACATTTTATGTCTTAAGTATGGAACAAGCTCATTAGGTGTTGCATTTAGCAGAACTCTAAAGAACCATTTACCATACAATCACACACTTTCAAGAATCATTTTAAAGCAATCATTTTCATCCAAATCGTTAGTTGCTTTTCTCTGTAGTGATGCATCTTGGGTTTGAAAAGAGGGTCTTATTTGGCACAAGCAGCTTTTGAAAGTTCCCATTAGAAAGAATGCATTATGCACTTTCAATGGGGAGTTTGTAGAAAAAAATGAAACATTTGGCAAGTCGGAGCAGTACATTAGTTATCTGACAGGCTTTGCAGATGATCTATACAATGCGTTCATGGACAATTGCAATAAAACTAAAATTTTATAAGGCTTAGTAGAGACTATTATCTATTAAAAAGCCAGTTGTTCTTCTGATGATAATAAAGGGTGGTGCAGTAAAAGTACATTGTTCATTTGTTAGAAAATTCGATAACATATATGTTCATTAAAAACTCTTCACAGTAAATTGCATGCTTTTATTTTTGTATTGGCCTCTAATTGCAAAAAGAAAAAGTTGGCTCTGTCTATTGAATATTACTTTCAATTACATTAGAAACTTAGTTCTTTAAATAAGTTGGTTTGGAAACTTATAAAAATATTTCCAAATGTTCGCACTGTTTTATAAGTACATCATTTCAACCTCGTAATTCATTATGATACAAAGGATCTTCTGTTTCCTTCATACATTTAAGACATATTCTCTTTGTATCCAAGATATATAATACTTGGATACTTAGATTTGTACCATCTCACAGCAACTAACTAGCAGCAGCTCTGATATTTTATTATTATTTGTTCTTGCAAACATCTTTTATATCTGCTTTTCTAAGAGGTTTGCCAGAGTCTAAAATTATGGGTCAGCTCAGTTGAAACTCCAAAGCTTTTATAAAAAGATCTCTTGGAGTGGCTATGAAAACATACCAAATTCAGATAAGACAATATTGATCAGTCAGAGTTTTATAGTTTAGTATTATTTTTTGTTTACTCCATAAAGTGCTGTGTGTCCACAGCATAACTATTTAAAATATTGAAGAATTTCCAATCAATGAAGCAGTTAGATGTAGAGTTGTCATTGCATTTCAGCATTGATCAGGATTGTGACTGAAATCACTACTGTTCTGTGTGACATATCTTATAGCCACAAATAAACAGTACAGGAATTGCCTGAGTATTTTGAGGCTTATGGGGGGACCAGTAATTCTCCAGTGATATAAGGTATATGCAATAAATTCTGGTGTTCATGGGGGGGGGGCAATATCTCAAGATAGAAAATGTGTCATTTGTTTCTTTTTTCATGGAAAGGAATCAGGTGAGCCATTTTATGAAAGTGGTTTTTATTCATAAATTTTGGTGAAGAACAGATGGAACCAAACCCAAGTTTCTTTATTTGAGTACAGTGGACTTTGCTTTAAAGCTAGAGTAGACATTTGTAGCACACAATACTTCTGTAAAGTATTTTTGCAGTTGGATATAATTCTGATATATTGATGAAAGTACAATAAATTATTATGTCAGCTATTTTATAGATTATGAAAATTAGTTATATCATATTCCTGAAAGCCACACATAGGAAAGCAATTTAAATTCATAATATAAAATCAAGCTTACTCATTTTATTTTTTTGTAATTGTGAGTAGAAGTTAGACTATGATAATATTACTATTATTATTACTATTATTATTCTTAATTATATTATTTTATACTAATTCTTATATTCCAAGTAATTTTAAATTTATCAGAGATATTTTAATTTATCTTATTAACTTATCACATGTGAGAAGTTAATACCATGGATCATTTATTTAATACAAAAAATTAAAAAGGCAAAAGCATTTCCTTAAATTTCACCACAAATAAAGGCTTAGTGAATATAGTCTTCATCATATTAAGCTGATATTAGTTCTTGTTTTAAAATGTAACACAGATGAAGAATTATAATTTCAGAACTATTTAATGATTTCGAAAAGATCTATCAAACTTACTTGAAGGGATGGGAATGGGGGTACATGCCTGTAATCACAGACATGAGGAAGATCATGTCTGTAGGCTCAGGAGGAGGATCGTGAGTTCGAAGCCAGCCTCGGCAACTAAGTGAGGCCGTAGCAACTCAGCGAGATCTTAGCTCTAAATAAACTTTAAAAAGACTGGGGACATGGCTTAGTGGTTAAGTGCCCCTGGGTTTAATCCCTGGTACTAATAAACAAGCAAACAAACAAAAATAGGTGGAAATAGTGCCACTGCTTTTATTGATAATGATTTTTCTTATACTAAATTGTCTATATGTGTATTAAAATATACACTTTACATGTATAAGATTTTGTATTAATTGTCCTATTTTCTCTTTAAAGGTATGATGATTTTGAAATGTTCATGGTCTGGCATTAAAAACAAAAACAAAAAAACATAAAATTTTAACTTCATTATGACTAATGTGTGAAATATTTTTTCTTCCCTTGGATTGGAAAATTTTTTTAAATTGCTCCAAAGAAACAAATGTTCTGTTTTCTTTTGTTCCCTGGGTAGTGCCTATGATCAGAAGCCACAAGTGGGAATGAGGCCCTCCAACCCCCCAACACCATCCAGTACTCCAGTGTCCCCACTACATCATGCATCTCCAAACTCAACTCACACTCCGAAACCTGACCGGGTCTTCCCAGCTCACCTCCCTCCATCGCAGTCCATACCAGATAGCAGCTATCCTATGGACCACAGGTAAACTGCAGATACCATTTAAAAAAAAAAAAAAAAAAAAGTTCTTAGCTTTCCTGGAGGAAATCCCTGTTACCAATTCTGAAGACCTATAGTAGTTTTAAGGTGAGCATATTGATTTTGCACATCTGTGCAAAATATATTTAGAAAGAGCTGCTCTATCTATACTTACAAATAATTTTTAAAGAAGGTCATTTATAAACATTCCTTTTATAAACATTTAAATTGGTTGCTAAAATGGAAAATTAATCTATATACTGACATTTGAACATTTTCCTTTTGCTTTGCTTGAATTAAATTGCTTCACTTAAACTTTAAATCAGATCATCCTATTTCTATGAGCATATGTGTGTACTTGTTCTGTAAAGTTAGGAGACTAATTTTAGTAGGTGGCTTATGGAATTAGGTTCTTTACCTTAGATTGAATGGTTTAGCTATACATAGTTTTGCATAATATAACTTACTTGGTTAAAAGCATTTACCTTCCTTCCCAAGCCTTGAATATTTAATGTCAGCAGACCCATGACCCTGCACACTGAGAATATACAGTTAAAGAGACAGAGACTTACAAAGGAGCAAGGCAAGAACCAGAGCTTGCAACTAGGGACAATGCCATAGAGGGAAATTCTTGATTCCTGGAGATGACAAAATTCATATTTAAATAAAACATTGAAAGACTTTTGAGGTTCTGAGATACTGCCTTAATATGATCAAAATACAGGTTGATCACATGTAGCAAACCTCCCTTCATTCTTATATATAAACAGTGGTGTCCTCGAAAATGTTCAAGGACAGACTGTATGGCAGAAAAACAAAGACCTTATCTGTAGCATTTGCTGAGTAGATGATGTGGCTATTGCCTCATGGCTGACTATGAGCTAACACTGTGACAGTCCTGAATGCTGAGGTGGAAAGAGATGTGTAACAACATGTGTAGTATTTTTATTATACACATATAGTAAGTATAACCTTGGAACATACTTAATACTGAAATGTCGTAAAATAATTAGGAAGTAATGAGTTTCGAGTTTCTCTTGCCTTTGTTTGAATATGTTTTAATTGTGATGTTACATAATCAAATTCTTAATAATGACTGTGTTAAACAATTAGCTCAAAAAATTCCTGAACATTTGACCATAAGCCAGAACCATAACTGGCTTTGACACGCCACTGTAAAAATTACTCTGCCAAAGGAATCCCCTAAATCAGCAGAGAGCAGAAGATGTGCCATAGGCAACTTTCTGTATATTTAAGGATAGTTGAATCTTTAGAGCTTATTCTTTTTAATATAAAGGAATAAGGTGATAAACATTATTTCCAGTGTGAAGATAAGCCATGTATTCTATACCTTTGTTTCCATCACTAAGTCCCTTATGTGCTAGTTTACTGGACACTTCTATCATCTTTTCCCTCTGTGGACTTGAGGCTTTGTTAGAGCAAAATGGTCTGTGCATCTGTGTAAACAGTTTTGTAAATACAGATGAAAGAATGCTTATTGCAGGGTGGGCCATTAAACAAATGCACATTGTGCAGGGCTAAAAGGAAAAAGGGTATGAACCACAAAAAAGCAACTTTTGTCCACTTCTGATGACTTCCCAGAGTTCTCAATAACTGAGTCCCTCACACTTCAAACGAGTGCCAGAATTATAGACTATTACGTTTGCCCTTAACGAAGACTAGTTATTTCTTAGGAAGATGACTGCTGAATAAGCAGTGTGGCTGTTTTTAGGTGACCTAACTTGAGGTGCTTTCGCCAAATCCATTTTGATTTCTCAACCTGAAGTCATATATTTGAGACTGAGAACAGCCGGCCGGAACTACAGAGGGAAGCTCAGGGTCTTTTCCCGCTGCCCCCAACTGAGTTTTGAGGACAGGACCAGCTGGCCAATCCCAGGAAAATCTCTGAAGCCTTATGTTTCTGAGGAGGATTTCTTAGAGGGCTCTGGCCAACAAATGACAGTCCCTTGGTTATAAATGGCAAATTTGCTGTGGGAACAGATCCTTTCCCCAGATAGCCCCCTCCAGCCAGGCACCCCACCTCACTCTGGAATTGCTTTAGGGCCAACTGGCCGGCACTCTGCTTCCTTTCCTCAGCCTCCCTCCACTCCTCGGGCCAGCCCTTTGGCACTTTTTCCTGAACCTACTGTGCAAGAGCCCTGTCCCTGTTTCTCAGTGCTCTCCACCACTTACACCCTGCTTTTCTTTATCCAGGAGTTCACCAGCAGGCTGTCCTTACCCATTATCTTTCTTCCAGATGCTTCTTCAATCACTTTTCCTTTACCATTGGTCAGTGGCTCATGAGATAGGCACCAAGAGCACACAGCCGCCTAAGGAACATGGGTGTTTGATAAGTACGGGGTCCCAGCAAGGACCCACTGGAATCAGGTCAACTTGTAGGAACAAATGACTTGATTCCCCACAAAGCTTTCAGCACAAGCATTATTAACTTCCTTTTAAGACTTCACAAGCAAGCAAGTTTCTTATTTTATCTTCAAGTTACAATTTTCTGATTCACTCCTTGACAGTTCCTAATGATAATTTCTGTTTCTTTTTTTGGCTAATGAAATAAGCAAGAGAAGGGAAATGAATGCAGTGCCAGTCAGCCTAACTGTTTTGCAGTATCCGAGTTTCTAAGTTTATTTTCTGCAGGTGTAGGTGGAATTTCAGTGCTTTCCATGGCACCTGGTAAGCCTAGAGTTAAATCACAGGATGAAGTGTTCTTAGAAATGCTAAAGCAATTGCTTTGCCATTCTTTAGCTTTTACCTTATTTTAATTTAACATTACTAAAATTAAATGCTAACTTTCCAAATTAAAGTCTCAGGAATGCTTTTAGTGGGGGGGGGCGTTAATGGGCTTATATTTGTTCATAAATATGCTTTATAGGTTATTTTTAAGCACTCCTGGGGCATTTTTAGAGCACTTTTAAATCTTTAATTAATCCACATCTTTGTGGTGGGTCAATGATATTATGGATGAGAAACAGAACAGAATGATTATGTGATCAGCCCATCATTACACAGTGTAACCAAGAATGAAGGAGCCCAGGACTCGCTTTCAGCCTTCTGCTAAGGCCTCAGGACTTTCACATGACCTGCCAGTCTAACTTGCTCCAAATCGGTGCATTGCATGTTATCTAATCTTTGATGGTTGGCTTGTATATTTATGCTTATTTTTATCTGACAGCTTATTCAAAGCAAATTAAAAGCCAGTATGTTCTGTGTTGCTATTTGACAGGAAAGAAGTGGTCTTTTAAAAAAATGGGTTGGATTTAGCTCCTCATAATACCAAGTTTAATGTTAGTTAGGTCATTGTTGAAGAATTTAAAATTCTGCCAATTTAAGAAGGAAATCATTGCTCTCTTGCTTCCTCAAAAACTGATGATCACAGAAGGACAATGAATAAGTAGGTGTTTGTTTAGTTTGGTAAGAGTTAAAAGACTGAAGATGCAGTCTGAGAACATACTCTCTTTTTCCTGTTTTCTTATATATAGATTTCCTGTGGAAGGTATGTAAATGACCCAATTGACCTAATATTGGGCATGTTAGCAGTTAGGGGTCCAGATTTACTCAAAATAGTTCACTGTTCTCTTCTCTACTCAAAATACACCTTTAACTTGATAATATACCAAAATCATGCTACAAGGGATAGATTAGAAGGTGAACATAATTCATCGTATAATTAAAAGTCACAGTGCTCCTGACCTAGGAAGAGAAATATAGAGTGCAATGAATGTTTACACTTCCAGTTAGTGGGTAATAGGTTCATTTGCTAAGCAGTAAAAAATTGCACCAGTATTTCAAGGAATATTCTCTGTTACTACTTCATCCCTTCATCCGAAACTTTTTTTATTCCCCAGATTTCGCCGCCAGCTTTCTGAACCCTGTAATTCCTTTCCTCCTTTGCCAACGATGCCAAGGGAAGGACGTCCTATGTACCAACGCCAGATGTCTGAGCCAAACATCCCCTTCCCACCACAAGGCTTTAAGCAGGAGTACCACGACCCAGTATATGAACATAACACCATGGTTGGAGGTGCTGCCAGCCAAAGCTTTCCCCCTCCTCTGATGATTAAACAGGAACCCAGAGACTTTGCATATGATTCAGGTAGGCCTGTGCTTTGATGGAATTACATGTAAAGTATCTTTTCACCTCCCTGGTCAATTTGGTTAGTGTTGTTGTCAAACTAGGTGGCTCCTGATCATTTTTAAATGGGTTCTTTATGGTTTTATCCCTTATTTGAAACTTCCTCTTCATGTGAAGGTTTGGACTATCAAACCATTTTGGCATGAGCGGATGGTCAAAATTGTGTCTGGAAATGAAACCAGTTGAAAGAAAAGTGCGATTTATAAAATCATGCATACTCTGATTCCAAGAGAGTAACATTGTAATTTTTATTGATTCTATTTTTTTTTCCTATTTTGTTACTGCCCTACTATTTAAAAGCAGTGTTCCCATAAACTAATACTCTTCTGTACAAGGCATTTGTTTATAGCTTAAAAATTTATTGGTGTCGAAGATTCCAAGGGTCCACAAGTAAGAATTCTTACAGATTAGGACAGGAATAGCAAAACACAGATTTGTGTTACATTCATGGATTTTAGTTTTGTCTTAGTGAGCTAGAAAGTACTAAAATGTGTAGTCTGTCAAGGAGGGAGAGGGTCTTTCTGAAACTAGAAAGGCTTAAGATCTATTTCAAATGTTAATACCAGTTTGCCAACATTTAATGGATCGACTTTAGAAGAATTACTAAACTCACCTCTGCTAAATTTTTCCTAGTATAATCTGGGAAATCAGGACTTCTGCTTTTCACACATCTCAGGTATTTTGAAAAGATGCATGAAATAAATGCTAGTGTTTGTAAGAATGGCACCATACACATCTAAAATACTATTATTAATATCATTATAAACACAGTCAATAGACGGTTGTGGACATGAACACATTTCAGAACAGTGTAATTTTCTTTTGTCTGGTTGCAAAGATATGGACAGTCTTTATGAAGGAATTCTGGCTTCCTGACTAATAATTCTGCTGGACTTTAATATCAGATCTGTTTGAGAGGGAAAAGGAAACTGTCTCTAGGTCTTGAATTTCCAACTTTCATAAAGATACCTGCTCTCTTAGGAACTGCCCTTAAAGCTTGGCAAGAGGGAGAAATGACTGAAAGGCTCTCTCCCCCATGATCCCTTGACTGCATCCTTCCTCCTTGGGCAACATGTTGGACAGACTGAGGGAGTTGGCCCCTCTGAAGCATGTCCGAACTAGAGGATACATCAGCTTCCCAAGACCCATGAACATCTGTCCTATTCCAGGGCCTGAGCAGGTTCATTCAGATCTTGCTTCCTGAAGGCAGGGCCCACTGCTCCTAAGTATCCCCCTAGGACCAAGAGGGTGGCCAAAGGTAGTTTTGTGTGAGGGGTGGAGGGGGAACTTAGATGCCGTTAAGCTTGTGTATGAGTCTCCCACAGTGTGGTATGAATATGTCGAGGCATAGGAAGAGAAGCAAGATGGTGGTCAGGTTACTGTCTAAAGACTGGGCACTGGTGCTCTCCACACCATCCTATGGCAGAGCTAATCTTAAGACATTTCCTTAAATACTAAAATTTGACCTGATCTTTCCATGTTACCATTATTCTGTATCTTCAAAGATTATTCTTTATCTTCTATAGTAGATATAGTTTATATCTACTGTTATTCTATATCTATGCCATTCAAATAAAAGAATGCATTTACCAGTTTGTTTGGCTGATTTATAATTTCAAAAATTTAAAAGTGGTATGAGGGCCTTTTGTTGAATTTTTACCAGAGACTATAATTTTGGATTTATCTTAAAATGTCTCATAGTAGTTTTAATTAGGATCCTTTTTATATCTATCCATGGATCTTCTTAATGAAGAACCCTGAAATTCTGTGGATTTTATTACAGATAAAATGTATTTCTCTAAATTCCAATCCTGTTAACTGATTTATCCTTATTTCACAAACCATATTTTAATTTGCAGTATTTTTTTCGTTTATCAATGCTTCAAGAAACTACATGGAAATTACATGAGTTAACCCAAATAATCATTCTAAAGGAATTGTATATCATAGCATTGAAAAAGTTTTTTTGTGTGTTCTAGAAATATTTTTAATATGTATAATGCCAAAGAAGTAATGCTGGAACTCCTTTCTTAATTGTGACTTACTCCATATATATATATATACCTTCTTGTTTTTATATTATATACACAATTATATATGGTGTAGCATTGAGCATGTATCACTTTTTTGAAGAGATGTGAATGAAATGGGCAAGAGATTTAAGGATTCTAATGAGGAAAAAATGGTGCTGAAATAGTTAATTCCATTATTTGGGGGCATACATCTTGTGGACTTCAGAGTTAGTCACTATGTGACCTTCAGTAACACAGATTCTGTCACTCATAAACTTTAAAAGCACAACCCATCCTCCCATTTTAAAGGTAAATAGGGCATTTCTTCTAAGTGTGCCATATGCCATATATTACAAATGACTTGTATACTTCTTATTTAATTTGAGAAACTATCTATCCATGCTATTTTCTCCCCTTTTAGCTATATTTAAATTACCAAGGTTATATACCACCTTTGAATTTCAATGTCACCAATATATTCAGTTTTGTTATATTTGAAAGGTTAAATGGTAAAGATGGAATTTTTGGATATGATTTAAAATAAATGTAGTAACACTACAACCAGAGCCTATGAAAAATGTAATCTTTTTTAAGTATCACAGTATATTTTTACTGGCCACCAAATTGCTGTCTCAAGTTGATACCTCTGTGTTATATATTGAAATCAAATAGTATGACCTCTAGATAATTTATTTTGTTTTCATTAATTTTTTCGTGCTTGCTGGGAGCATATATTTATAACTTTTTAGGAAATCTACTGTATATATCACTGAATACCACTTACTTTCTTTAACTAGATGAACAGACAACACATTCGGAAATATTTTATATTTAGTTTAGAAACAATGCAAGAAACTTTTTCTAAGTCAGTTAACTCAGCATCTGTGATCCAAAGGTTATCGTTTGAGAAGGCCTCCCGGATCCTTTATTGCCTAATTCAGTATACTATAAATGTTGTAACAATAAAAGATGCCTTGTAAGGGCAGAGGCAGCATGATTGTGCTCTAATAAAGCCTGACATTAATTATGACATGGGAAATGGAAAGTCTATTAGTTATAATTATAATTACAGGAATGCAATTTCAAGTACTGAATATTTAAGATAAAAAATTCAAAATATTATGTTACTAGAGTAGAAAATTTTCCTCAGGAGATGAGAAAAACACTTGGATCAGAAGACAGAGAGGAGATAAAAATAGATATTGAAGATGCAAATTTGGTGCGTTAGTAGAGTATAATTATCATTATATCTTGATATTGTATTAAAAACTTCTATACCATTTATCTAGTAATGTTGCTTTCCTTCCCTCATCTAGCTTAATAGTGCTAAAGCAATGCATAGGGTTTTTGTTTGTTGTTGGACGTTTTCAGATCCAACATGATCTTTGCTTTCCTTTTTTGCTCTGTGGCCAAGTGACTGCATAGTTACATGTGTCAAGTGATTCATTTGGTTTCTGCAGAGTCCCATGCATGGTGTCTCATTTTCATAGTGTCTTGGGTATTCACCCATTTTCATATCCATGTGTGTGGTCTTTCAGGATCAAAATGCCCAATGAGGCAGATATATTTAATTGGAATTGTATGTGCTGATTTTTTGGCATTGTGTTACTTAATTTAGCTTTTTGATACCTTAGGGTAATGTTGGAGGTGGTTGTGGGAACATGAAATAAAAAATTTGATTTTAAGAAAATACCAGCATATAATGTTCATATACTTCGACCAGGTAATTTGCTCTCAGGAATTTATCTTAGAAATAGGAATGCCCGTCCAGTGAATGTTTGAGAGAGAGAGAAAAAAAAAATCAGAGTGAAATATAAATATTATAAGTATAAAATGGGTAAATGATAAAATAAGTTAAGGCTACAATAAAAGATATATTACACAGCCATTAGAAGTCAGTTTTTAAAAATATTAAATAAAATGGAACTATTGAGTTAATAAAAAACAAAAAAGTAAAGCACAACTCATGCAAAATACAGAAATACTGGCTGATGATAACAGGTGATTTGTATCTTTTGATTATTTACAAAATTTTTTCTGCTTCACTGCTGCCTTAATCAGACAGAGTAAGCCTTGACTATTTCTTTTTTTTTAATCAACCCATTTAGAGTTGAAGAAGTATTCAAATTAATCACATTATTCCTATAAGTGAAAAGATGGCATTATATAGACTCTCATGTTTTAAGTCTAAATGACTTTTCTATTAGTCTGGCTCCAGGACTTCTGTAGAGGAGGAAAGGAAAATTAATATGCTGCTTGGTGGGGTTCATGTTCAGCTGGCCACAGTTCTTGCTATCCCCCATTAGTACTGTGCTGTTTTACTCTTGAGGTGTATGAGGAATCTTAACCTAGGAGTTGTTTGGAGGGTAATACATTAATATGTTGTTTTTAGCCATGAGGTCTATTCTGTTGCTCCCATTTGTTTAAAAGATGCTTCCCAGCCATGTAGTTGGAGCAGTTTAATCAAAAAGTTGGGAATGAAGAGGGTGAAAAAGAACTTTAGGGGCCAGAGGAAGGTTGCTGAAATAAGAAGATGGGGAAAGTTGAGCATATGTAGAAAAAGAAATAGAAATAGAGTGCAGGGGTCAACCTGACATATTCACTGCAGAATATGTTTTTACAATTTTAATTGTTTTTATAGGATCACTCCTGTTGCTACTAATTGGGCGTTTTGATTTGGAGGCACAATACTTCTCGGTGGCAAATGTTAGCCTTGTTTTAATTGGAAAAAAATTGATGCAAATAGATGTTTGATAGAATTAGAAATAACTTTATATCCATGAAAGCTCTTGGAGATCACCTGCTTCAAATTTCCTCTCCACATCCAAGTTTTATGGATAAATAGCAGAGGCTCATCCAAGTGAATAGCAGAGGCTCATCCAGAGGCTCATCTTACTGTCAGTCATACAGATATACTCTAAAGCAGCCCAAACCCATGAAAACTAAGATTTTCTAATTCTTAGTTTAGTGCACTGTTCGTGGTTTGTCTTTCTATGTAATTTTTCAGAATAAGGGGGATTGTTTTAGTTTGTTGCAGACATTATTGATCATTTATCTCAATCTACATTGAATATTATTTTTTTATGATTCTTAAAGGCTCCCTATGAGATCCAGGGGATAAAGACATCTGCTTTAACATCATAACGCAGCTCTTTCCCACTTTGGGGAGTATATTTCATATTAGATGGTTCTCAAATTTTACTGTTATTGTTAGGTGTTTATTGCTGCGAGGTAGGCAAATCCATGGCCTCACATTATATAAATGGTTAAGATGCCTACTACTTTTATTTTTAAAATGTACCACAAGCATTGTTAAGAATTGAGAGTATCAAAGAAGTGGCCTTAGCCGGGCTTGGTGGTGCACACCTGTAATCCAAGCGACTTGGGAGGCTGAGTCAGGAGGATCACGAGTTCAAAGCCAGCCTCAGCAACTTAGAGAGGCCCTAAGCAACTCAGTGAGACCCTGTCTCTAAATAAAATACAAAATAGAGCTGGGGATGTGGCTCAGTGGCCGAGTGTCCCTGAGTTCAATCCCTGGTTCAAAAAAAAAATAAAAAATAAAAAGAAGTGGCCTTTTATAAAAATTCTTCCGTAAAAGGGCAAATAATAATTATTTGAAAGATGGCAAATTAATGGAACACCTAGTTGTAATTCTTTGTATGAACATTGGTTTATCTGGATCTTCTCTCTGAAATTGACTCTTTCTTTCTTAAAATACTTGATAGCTTGATGGCTTGCAATTTAATTAGAACAGTGGGTTTCAAACTTTTTTCAGCTGGATCCACTTTTGACAAGTTAGCTTATGAGGTACTCCAGTATTTAAACAGACGTAAGAGAAGTTGTTTGGGAAGAATAGCATGTGCCTTTTTCATCCTTCATTTTAGTTCCATCCATTCTTTATCCCCAGCAAGAATTCCATATACATCTTTATCACTTTAGGACTTTGACAAAGGCTAGTAGAAAAACTTTTAAATTTAAAGAATTATTATCTGTCCTAAGCTTGTAGAAAAATGATGTATAGGCAGAGAAATGGTGAAATAAATACTGAAAGAAAAAGAAAAAAGAAAAAACTTACCCTATGTTAAATATGTTAAAACTGGAATCTGTTTAACTTTCATCTATCAAAACTGACAAATATATCTGGTGTTTATGTGGGCCTGAGCTGGCACTTTAATGAAAAGATTTAAATGCTCCTGGGTTTCCAAAATGGCAAAAGAGGAAGATTTTTATGTTGTAAATGTTGCTCTGTTTTGCTGTGTTGGTGGATACTCATCCTAATCAAATAGTAGAGGAAGTAGTGAAGTCATTCCTAATGCTGCCACTAGTAAACACTGCTTGGGCTTCCCCTTGCAGTTTATAATGTGATCATACAGTGAGAGTTATAAGATAAAATCGTTAAAAGGAGGAACAGTGTGTTCATTTTCTGCATTTGTATAAAAATATAAATAAATAGGCCTTTATATCTTTGGATTTGATTTGCCAGAACCTCAATCCACTGACTAAACTTGCAATAAAACTTTTAAAAACACAATTCAGAGGTCAAAATTACATGATACTTTATCTCTAAATTGTTACTATTGCATTTGGTACCTCTAATAGGATAGCAGTATCTCAGAAATAAATGTTATTTTAAAAAACAATTTCTTATTGTTTACATATATATTCTAGGGAAATTGACTTTCTATATATTTGCTACTAAATTTACTTACATCCTTTCTGAAGAATTGGGACACATATAAATAACCTAAAATATTGTCCCAGAAACACAAGGGATGCAGTGATTATAAAGGAAGGTGTTGAAAACTGCAAGTAAAGTTAGATGGGACACAGGAAGTAGAAAATAAGGTAACAGATATTTTCCCTGAACACACCAGATATCAAAAACTAGCAGTCTTCATTATTTCCGAAATGGAAGGCCCACATCCATAATTTCCCCCTCTTGAACATGCACGTGTCACTTGTACTTACAATTCGGTGATTTCATATTGAAGAAATTATTTTTCCTGTTTTATTTTTTAATTTTAGTTTTGAGGGGTACCAGGGATTGAACTCAGGGGCACTCAGCCACTGAGCCACATACCCAACCCTATTTTGTATTTTATTTAGAGACAGGGTCTCACTGAATTGCTCAGCACCTTGGCATTGCGGAGGCTGACTTAGCACTCATGATCCTCCTTTCTCAGCCTCCTGAGCTGCTGGGTTTACGGTGTGCATCACCACCCCGCTGCTGTTTTAGTTATTTTTATAACCAAATCATGGTTGCATTCTTTTTAGAAAAGTGGGGAAGGAAGTGATAGTGTTTTCTGCTCATATTCCATAAGAAGGATGGGGAAGTCCCAGGTTCTTTGCAATGCTTTTCTTCTCTTCTGAGCAAAAACAAGTGTACTTTGGCAAATTAATGGTCCACCTAACTGTAATTCTTGGTATGAACATTGATTTATCTGGGTCTTCTTTCTCAAATTGACTCTTTTCTTTCTTAAAATACTTGATAATTTAATGGCTGGCAATTTAATTAGAACAGTGACCTGCCTTGTTCACAAGACCTCCATCGTCCTTACAGGTAAAAGCAAAGGCCTAAAATTTTAAAAACCGCAGTATCTAGATCTCTTAACACCTTGAACTATTCCAGATATTGCTCCTTGAACTTTGATGGGATTACATCCTGCTAAATTCATCCTAGGTTGAAAATATTTTAAGTCCCTAATGCATTGAGTGTACCTAAGTTACCAAACATCATAGCTGAATGTTGGTACACTGTAGAGTATAGACTTTTCGCCCTTGTGATTATGTGACTGATTGGAAGCTGTGGCTTCATGCCATTACCCAGCATCACAGGAGAGTATTATACCACCTGTCTCTAATCTGGGAACTGATCAAAATTATAAAGTTGAACCATTGTAAGTTGGGGACAATCTGCAATGTAGTATAAATACTGCTCCTGCTGCTCCAACCAATCTATTATGGATATTATGTCAAGCCCCTAATAACTAAGAGATTGTATTCCATGTATTATGTCATCCGATTTTAAACATATTGAACAATGGAACTTACACAGCATATTAAAATGTTTTAAAATATGAAATATTACATTTGAAAATATTCAGATTTGCTTTGTCATTTTTATTTGCATATCTTGGATCCACCTTAAAAAGTAATTCTTAAAAGAATACTGAATATTTCTTAAAGCCTTGAGGAAAATGTTAATTAGGAATTAATAATTTAGTTTAGAGTATGTTCACTCTTCAGTAGTTTTCTGTTCTATATTTTTTTTCTGGGTGCTGGGTTATAAACTTGTCTCAAGTATTTCAGTTTGCGCTCCAAGATATGACCATTACTTTATTCTCTATTTTACTTGCCAGATGTTAGAAATTTTATAATATCAAATTATCATAATATCATTTTAGACAAATCTTTAAGGGTTTAAAACAAAAGAGGACCACTTCCATTTTTCTCCTTTTTCCTTGGAAAAAGTATTTCCGTGGAAATACTCCCTTGGTCATTTGTTTAGGGATGTGCACAGGGACTGTTTTCCCATATGACTTCAGGTCACTGGAATAGAGAAATGTTTTCTTCCCTCCAGAGTCAAGGCCCAACTTAAGAATAGCTGATAAGAGCCATTATGTATTTAATTAACACGGTTCAGTTTAAGACTGACTTTTCATAAATCATTCCCATAATTGCTCACATGTAACTTTTACTCCCTAAAAACTTTAGATATTTTAAGCATTAGCATCTTTAGTAATTTCCAGTACAGGGATGGTTATGGTTCCATGAACTTTGGCTTTTTGTACCTGGTATGTAACACTCCCAAAGGCTGAGCCTTGGCCTTATTCCATTACATAGCATCATTTGCTTAAGGCCACATTTTCTCCTGAAACACACCAGCTTATTTTTTTACCTCCCAACTCTGAAACTATTGCTTAGAGAAATTCAAGTGGAGACTCACTTGGGAATTTTAAAGAATGAGCTATTGATCCTTTGGAAAATGTTAACATCCTATCCGTTTCTCTAACATCCAAAGATAATTTTCTTTTACTAGGCCAGTGATTTGTGGACTAGTAGATCACTTAATCTCTGATATTTTTAGGTGCTTCAATTGTGAAAAGTGACAGTGAGTCTTTCTAATTGATTTTGTTATTATAATAGAGGTCATGGGTTGACCCTACAATTTGACTTGGCTTTTTATTGCTTGGCATGTCTTACTCATAGGAGTTTTTGTCATTCATTTGTGAGTTAAAATTGCAAACCTCCCAAACCAGTACTCTGGTCCACTACATCAGTTTTTCTAAGAAATACTTAAATATGCTCTAAATCTACAGTTACAGTAAGTGGCATTGGCTAGTGATTTGATTTGAGAATTGAGAGTACGATCTGGATTTACTCTTTATGCATTAACACAGGTCAAATGGACAGGGACTGCATTTTAAGTCAGTAATGGAAGGCTGTAGGCTGTCTTAAACCAATCATATCAGTTTTATCCATGACTGATTGATCCCTAGGGGCAGAGCCCTGTAAGCATTCCTCCTACATGAATGGACTCTATAGAGCCTGGAGTTTCATTCATAAAATGGAGACTGAAAGGAAACACACACATGCACACACGCAGGCGCACACACACAGTCTCACTCCCTGGAATGTCCATTTATACAGAGCTGAGGGTATCGTGTTCCATCAGCTGCTGCTTTTGCTAGTTGACTGGAAGTGAAGATTAATGCTCATTGGTCCTGCTCGCTTGTAACCCGACACAATTATGGCCTTGCAGTGTTCCTAATGTATAGTGAATGAGAAGACAACATTCTCAAATCAGAAACATAAACAGGAACTGGTGGGTCTGAATTCCATTCAAATATGTCATTTCAGCCCCACTGTGTTTGTCTAACTTGGATTTTTCAGGCAGGAAAGGGGGAAGGGAGGAAAAATCTACTTGTTAGTTGTACTAGCTTGGAAAAAGGGAATTAGAAGGGGGTGGAGTATACTTTTATAGCTCGTAATTTATAGTTTCTTTTTAAACAAAACAACCGGGACACTTAGGCCTAGAATTGCTTACTGCCAGTGGGTGAAATGAGCACACAACAGTTTTTATAAGCAGGAGTGAGGTTTGAAATGCAATGAGACAGTTTAAGGATGCATGCTTGGATATTTCTATTTTTGTGTGTTTCATGAATGTGAGCAAAAAAGGGAAGAAAATGTAACTTTTTTAAAAAGTGTATGTTTGATGTGTTTTTAGGTTTAGAATATTGTTACAAAATGTTTTATGCTTCAATACTTAAGTGAGTTAACTATTTCATAGATAAAAGGGTGAGGGGGTTATTTTATTTCACAAGATGTTTCCGTGTAGGATTTGAATAGCTTGAAATAATTTTTAAGGAATCTTTTTTAGGTTTGATAGATGCTTATTGTTTTCTCTGTGCACATAGCGTGTGTGAGCTTTCCATTTAATTGTTTCTAATGCAGTCTGGAAATTTTTACAAGGATGGGTAATTCAAGAAAAGAATCTTTGAAAAGAAAAAAAGCAAAACAAAATTGAAAGAATGACAAGCATGTGTCATTGTGATTTATTTAACTGTTCTCTGTGACTTAGGAAAAGTATTTTTTGAACTCTCCCTTCTGGTGACTTTTCTTTTTAATGTATGAGTCTCTGCAGTTATTGCTTCATCTGCATGATCTGTTTTTTATTTATTCTTTGCACTGAAAAGTAAAACCACCCACTTTGTATAACATTGAAAATGTGCTAAATCCTGGGCCTGACATCTATTTACTATTCACATCATATGGAGCATGTCCTCAGTTTCCTTATTTATAAAAAGGGATTAATAATTCACATCTCTTAGGGTTTTCATAGGATTAAATGTGGTTATATTTGTAAAGTGTCTGGCATATATTAAGGGCTCAGGAAACAGTAAAGAATTTTTGTTGGCATGGGTTTATCTTGATTTATACAGATTTTTTAAGAAGAGCACTGGTCCTTTAATAAGATGCCATTGTCTCTGATAATTAAAAATACACTTTCATGGCTAGAGGATAAAACAAAGCAAGAGAAATTTTCTTACATTGAAGCAATCATGTTGTGTTAAATTCAGATAGAAATTGTACTGTTATACAATTTTGGAAAACAGCCGTCCTGAACTTACTGGTGGTATTCATGTTCAAAGCAAACAGTATAAATTATCTGAATGTTGTAGGGACTTAAGGAGAGATGAAACCAGAGGACAAAGCTGTCCATGATGGGTTTGTTGCTAATTGTATAGACTCTAACAGGGGACAACTGAGAATTGAAATTCAGCATTAAATCCTCCATGTCTTTAGAATTTTTTGTGGTCCATTGTGGCTGCTAATGGCATCCTTCCTTATGTTTTCTTTTAAACCTCTGTTAATTGTCAGAGTATGGTAATACATAATAAATACTAAATCACAATATACTTGTGTTTCCTATTATTTCAATGTCATTTTTGACTCCATCTTATTCAAACCATCACAGGCTTGTAAAACCTATAAAATTCTGAGCCTAGTAAATCATATAAATCAATCCTGTTTGGATCTGCTCATTATTTGTTTGGAATACTGTCCCAAAAATTTACAGATGCTTACAAGGGAAATTTGTGATTTCGTAGGTGAAATTCTATACTAGTATTTGATGCTACTTCGCCTTTATGTTTCAAAAATATCTGAATTTATTTAGATATATTATGTACTTCTCTTTCCTTCATGTTATGAACACTGTGATGGACAAGTGAAGACTAACATAGTTCTCTGCCTTCAAGTCTGTTACAAATAGATTCAATACATCTAGTCTATAGTGGAAAAATATCTCTGCAGATTTTATATTTTCTGTATTCACAGTTCACTGAAAACCTAAAGAGAAAGATTTCATCTAAGTGTGAATGAGGTAATATCAAATTCATCACTTCCTTCTTTAAACCATGCCTGTCTTCCCTGCTTCTTTCAAGATGGAGGCATTGTATTCAGAGTTTTGTAACTGGTCACAAATAGGTCTCAGAAAACTTGAGTTGGCTAGGACTTATTTTGGAGTTAATTACTTTTAGGTTTATTTTACAACAGAGTGATATTATGGGTATAAAAAATTCTTTGCCATTAACCATCCTTTTTAGAAAGCTTGATAAAATAATAGCTTTCTTGATTGATTATACCAAATCTATTCACGTGGCACATGTAAAACAGAGGAAACTTGTAGTGAGAATGTTTCTGCATTTGCATTTAAACATATCTTCATAAAGCTTGTGTTACTTATGAAGAAAAGGTTTTATATATGATCTGTAAGATTACCAGGAAATGAGAAGAAAATAACAACAAAAAAAACCAGTTAAGTACAAAACTGAAGAAAGAAAAATTGACAAGATTATATCATAATATTCATCTTTGTTAAATGAGATTGATGTCATTTATTCAAAACAAAATTTAATATTTCTTGAGCTAATAGATATGTATTTTGGAAATTTGTTGAACAATTAGAAAAAAACAAAACTTGTTGTCTCTCCTAGGTATGTATTAAACACATACAAACCCGTGAACACACTTTTTAAAATCAAGTACATGATAATTGCAAATATATGTTTTACATAACACATTTTGGTTCTTGATATTTAATATGTCAAGTTGTCCCCCATCATCAGTACACGGTGAAGCAGTTTATGTGGACTTGATTTTGTCACATAACTCCACAAGGAGTCAGTCCAGTATATAATCAATCCATCTTTGCAACGTACACTTACACAAAATCAGATCCACATTAAAATACAACATCAAACTTTACTCCTATTTTCTGGGATTTCTCATTTAATTTTGGACATTTGAGTAACTCATACACTGAATGTTGCTACAGGAATTTAATGAGAAGCATCACATGAAAGATAGTCATTTTTTCCCTTGTTCAGAGTTTATGTTATGAAATACTTCCACTTTTGCACACTGTTTGATAACAAAGAGATTTCAGTAACCTCTGTAGAGAGATCTCAGACAATCATGGCAAGTCTTTTCTTTCTGCTCTGGCGGGATGTAGCTTTTAGAAACTTTAAGCAAATGATGCCCTAAAGGGGAATCTCATTCTGTATACTGGGCAGCAAATATGCAAATCAGAGGAGTGCCCAGCAGTGTTGCATGTGCAAATTCAAAACTGCAAGTTGTGGTCAAAGCTTTGGTAAGGCTTCCCAAATCAGTATTATGTTTCCCAGCACAGCTTTAAAATGCAAGAGACAGAGAAAGCAACTTTTTTTTTAAGGTTCTTGCCTGCATGTCTTAATTTGAAAATGACTTTAATAATATTACTGAAAGTGAAATCTAAACCAAATCTACTAGTTTTGAGTGTTAGTTTATTTTAATTCTTTTAAAACTATACTTACATTAACCAATACATTAAAATGATGGTAGTGCTTTGCTGCTTTGAATTTTTGGAGCATATTAGGTCAGCTTTCATCACCATGAAGTCATCTGTAACAAATTATAGGCAGTTTAATTTCTGCAGGCTGATTTGGTCAGTACTAATGTCATGTTATAGAGCTCTTTGATCCACCAGTTTTTAAATAACTAAAAAAGTCTTAATTCTATATTTATTTTTCATAATTTCATTTATAAACAGAATGTAAAACTTTTTGAACTAATATTATTTAGGAACAAACATTAAGGGCTAATATTGTAAAAAAGAAGCTTGAAAGATATATCCTCAGATGTTTTAAAAAGTCTAATGAAAGATTTTGGGCTAAACTTTGTAAGTCATAAATTTATTGTGAATGCTAAATCAGCATATTTTAATGTCATAGATTGATAGATTTGTGCAGAATATTTAGGAATAACTATTAATAAAAATCAACTCAACCAGTTCATATGATTTAAGAACATCAGTCAGGCTTGGTGCTACATGCTAATACCAATTACTTGGGAGGCTGAGGCAGGAGGATCACAAGTGTGAGGCTAACCTGAGCAACTTAGTGAGAACCTGTCTCAAAATAGACAATAGAAAAAGCTGGGATTTACCTCAGTGGTAGAGCACCCCTGGGTTCTAATACTGTGAAAACCAGCAAATGCACATCAAATTTAGATACAAAGGCAACTCATTTAGATATAAAATTTTTCCTAGTTTGAAGTACTCTGCTTCACTCCGTGTAGCTACTTTTGAGGATCATTTAAAACCAATTGTTGTTAATAGTAAGTATCATATGTTAAATTCTTACTGTGTGCAGATACTGTGGGCTTCTGAAGTATCCCCATTTTACAGTTAAGGAGATTGAGAGTTGATGATGTCAAATAAGTAACAAAATGCCATGTACTGCCCTGAAATGTCAGATGTGAGATTCAGAATCAGATGTGATAGTTGATATAGTGCCTCTTTGTAAGCACTATGCTACACTAATGATCCTGAAATTTATAATCCAGGGAGCTAGGCATGGTGGCACACACCTGTAATCTCAGCAGTTTGGGAGGCTGAGGCAGGAGTATCTCGAGCTCAAAGACAGCCTCAGCAACTTAGGGTCTGCGAGGGCTTAAGCAATTTATCAAGACCCTATCTCTAAATAAAATATAAAAAAAGGGCTGGGAATGTAGTTCAGCCTTTAAACATCTCTGAATTCAATCCTGGCACCAAAAAAAATATAAAAAATTATAATCCAGGAATGCATAATAAGATAGTGAAAATAAGCTGTCATCTTAACATTTTGTATAGGTTAAACCACAGCTTATTATTGATGTTAAATTTTTGAGTTTTACTCCATGAAAAAACGGAAGTGAATATATATGCAGTGCCTCCATTCCCTACCACAAAACATTTGCCTTTGAAGTGGCCGCTTAGCCAGTTTGGATCTTAGTTGAGCATTTAGCAAAAGTTAAAAAATAATGCCAAACTTCGTCAGTTGGATTTTTTATTAGATAAGGTAGAAATGAAAGCAGCAGGCAATTTAATTAGCAGTAATTTTTCTGGGCAAGTCATTACTTTGATGAACTTCAGAGCAATGTTTATGGCTCCTAATTAACCATGTTAGTCATTTGATTGAATAATCACTTTGGAAATGTTTCTACAATTTGATTAGAGTCTGACCCACTCTGATAGTCATAAATTAACTGATATCACTTTAGGATAACATGACTTTAGTTACTTTATGGGAATAAGCCTCTTAGCCATATTTTTTCAGGCTTCTCTGGACCATAAAAAGGATACCGATTTAAGAATAGACTGGATTTAAAGAACACTGGCCAAGTGTCTCAATTTTAAGAGCTAGACGTTAATTTCATTTACCCTAGGGTATAATAGCTAGTAGTAGGAATTGGCAAAAACACAATTATATTCTCATACATGTATTTTTTTTCCTAAATTATTATTCATTGGTTCTTTTTGTAGAAATTAGATTATAAAATAGGTCTTTGGAAATATGACGGTTCTGGTAGTAGCCTATTTATATGGTTATCAGTTTATTAGGAATTTTAGATCAGTATATTTTAAATGTCATCAATGAATAGTTAGAATTTTTGAAGAATCTTACAGAATAGAGAACAAATCAGCTATTTCAATAGATACATGAGTGTTACAGTGAAATTCTGCTTCTTATCTTTGATGTCAAATGTCTACTTTTCCAGGATGATGTTAGTTTTGTATTATATTAGAACACTATTGTGAGGTGTCAGTCAGCTTTGAATAGAGGATTTCTCAATAAAGTTGCATTTCCTCTCTTCCTTCTTTTCTCCCTCTCTGGGAACTCAAGGCTGCGTTTAGTCACACTTACTGTAATAGAGTTTAGCCTATGTGTTTTCCCCTAACCACCTCCAGAGTCAGCCAGCTGTTTTTACAGCCGTATTCCAGGTGTGCAGCACTCAGTAAAAGTATTTTGTGGCAGGGTGTCAACATTGGTACAGCAAAATGCTTGCCTCGGAGCAGCTGCAGAGCTGATGGCTGCCATTAACACTGTCCCTTCCAGCCCAGCTGCTGCCAGCGACCTTATGCCTGGTAATAAATCAGAATAACATGAAAAATTAATTTGAAGTGTTATTGGTTAAAAAGTTGGGATAAAATGGATTGCTAAACTATTTAGCAACACAAAAGATCAACTATATTACCAACCTGTTATACATGCTGATATCGGGACACAGGGTTATCTCTTTCTTGTGTAGAGTGAGAATTGTGTACTACATAACACTTTATATAAAGAAGGCATATTATAATGAAATACTTAATAATGAGGTTTATGGTATTTTCAACTTGAAATATATTAATTCCTTCACACATTTAAATGTTGTTAATATTATGAATTACCATTATAATGTTTTTTACTAAAACCTTGTTAGATAAACTTTTTTTTCATGAGCAACATCCTTCATTTTGGTTGACATTCGTCAGTAGACACTGCCCCCAATTATCCATCATTAGACAGAATTTTTAAAATATATTGAATTCAAAAATGGAACATTCCAGACCAAGGAAGAACTCCTCTGGGGTCAGAAAAACTATAGCTATTATAACAACATGCATGGTGTATAACTGGATGGTTATGAATAGATAAGGGCCTTTAGGATCCAATTCCTTTAAATGTTTGTTATTACTTTTTCAGGGATCATGTGCTTATCACAAGTGATGGCAGGGAAGACCTTCTGTGTTAAGTAGGGCATTTTTTATATGCATTTTATAAATATATTTTTGTACATGTTGTTAAGAAAACTTTAGTAATGCATACAGATGATAGAAATGATCTGATCACAGGTTTATACTTCCCTGCAGAACCTATACTTGATAAACACAGGGTTGGACTCAGGTTTGTTGGAACTGAAACCTTTAAAAATTTGGTGAATTCCTTTTTAAGAAGAAGAAAATAAAACTGCAAATACAAAATTAGGTACAAGGGCTCAAAAGGGACTCTTACAAAAGTGAAAGGTCCTAGGTTCACTGCTTCACCATTGATCTACCTCTCTTCATGTGAGTGAACGTCTATATTCAGAATCAAGGAGCTTGGGGGAAGCTATAATTGATTTCAGGAATCACCATATCCAACTCTTTGCTTTATAGAATTGTAGACACAAGCCAGACACGGTGGCAAACACCTGTAACCCCCAGAGGCTCAGGAGGCTAAGGCAGGAGGACTGTGAGTTCAAAGCCAGCCTCAGCAACTTAGCAAGGCCCTAAGCAATTCAGCAAGACCCTCTAAATAAAATATAAAAAAAGGACTGGGAGATGTGGCTCAGTCGTTACACGCCCCCAGGTTCAATCCCTAGTACTACAAAGAAAAAAAAGAAAAAGAAAAAGAAACACAGACACAAAACGGTTTGTGAAAATTTATGTAGTTTAATTAATAGTAAGACAAATACTTGAATTTTAATCCTTTGTCTCTAACCTATATTTATTTCTTTTTTCCCATATCTAAACAATTAGACTCTTTAAATTTGGAGTCATCATTATGACCCAGGCTTAGCTACTAATTAAGTTTATTTTATCCGGAATGAATTGCCTTGGTCATGTAGGCAAGGTTTCACACTTCAAATAATACACACTTGCTCTATTTCTCTTTTAGATCCATAGTAGCTTATAGCATGATCTATTCTTAAGATGAAGGTAGTCATGTTTTTCCATGGGGGAGAAATAACAATCACCTTAAAAGTTTTAAGAAATTTAACTTTTATTTTTTTCATAATTATTTCTTCCTGGTGTTCATGAAATAAACTGTGGGGGAACTATTTGTTGATTTTTGCTTTGCACATTGGCTGCCAGGAGATATATAAATTTATTATCTAAGTGTCCCCAAAACATAACTTAGGACACTATTTGAAGAACGTTATCCCCTTCATGTGGGAATGCTTTTAGAACTTGAATTTGAGCAAGGTTGATTTTGGTAAAACTTTGAATTCATGAGCCTGTTCAAGTGAATCAGTGTTTACCACGATATACTCGTTCTTCCATTCTGTGTGTGGACCCCGTCGGAAATGTTGACCACAAGTTGACAATTTCGTCTCATGGGGACTTGTGCCAGTTTCTGTAACTTTGTTTGTCTACACCCTGTCCATTGACAGCAGTGTCCTTTCAGCTCCAGACCCAGCTTTGACCAACGTTGTTTCCTCTTTCAGAAGTGCCTAGCTGCCACTCCATTTACATGAGGCAAGAAGGCTTCCTGGCTCATCCCAGCAGAACAGAAGGTAAGTCCTTACATACTTGAAATTGTGTTAATATCATTAAGATAATTGGACATTCCAAATATGGGATCATTTAACAAACCATTGTATGCTTTTGGAAAAGTCATTTATGTTCCCTAAACCGTAATTTTAAAGCAGTATCTTTTAAAAATAAATGGAAGATTTTTCGGGTCATGATAGGCTTGTGTTTGGTTGTTAACATGAGTCATGTACATAGAAACAGCTGAAAAGTGGATTTCTATGCTCATTTTTTGCCCACAATCACATTCTTTTGAGCTAGAACGTGTGCTTTATAGATCAGCCCACCTTACTGCAATCTGCTGAAATGTATCTCTGGGTAATATTCAGGTTTGCTTTTACAGACTTAAGTCATGGATCTGTTTCTAGAGTAAAACACAGTAGTTTTAAAGATCCTGGATTTTACACCGTTAGACAAGTAATTGTTAAGAATGGGATTTCACATAAGAGGCCTAGAGGAGTTTTTATTGCAGATGTATTTTGTGGTAACCATGGTGGGAAAGCTTTGCTCTAACAGACTTTGACATCTGCAAGTAGATAAAAGTGATTCCATCTGGCTATTATCCCCACTGAAGGATTTCTGGAAATACGTTCTTGACCTAAACACTGTTTCTTCAGTAAAACAAAGATGCGTCCTTTTAGATTAGATATAATATTGGTTATTTTATTTGGATGATAGTACTGGAGGTTTAAAGGATAGAATAAAATGGTAAATCCAAAATACTTGAGACCCAAAGTTTTGCACAAATGCAATGTCATTATCATTGCTGATGTTACTATTACATAACCACCTTAGAGGAATAAAATACATTTGAGGAATAAAACTATAAACTATGTGAAATTTCTTTTCTTCTTTTTTATTTCTATTTGTGTGTGTGTGTGTGTGTGTGTGTGTGTGTACGTGTACTGAGGTTGAACCTAGGGACAGTTTACCACAGAGCCACATTTCCAGTAGTTTTAATCTTCAGACACAGTCTTACTAAATTGCTGAGGCTGGCCTGAAACTTGGGATTCTCCTGCCTCGGTCTCCTCAGTTGCTGGGATTATAGGCCATGCACCATGATGCCCAGCTGAAATTTGTTCTGGGTAACTAAGGATAACAACAATTAGATCAAGGGCCACAGTCAAGAATATTTGGAAGAGAAAAATGATTATGGAAAGCTACAATTTATTTTGCAATTTGTCTGTGGACTTAGTTATGTTACAGCAAAAAAATAAAAAAGAAAAAGAAAGAAAAAGAAAACCCCACCCAACTATCTTGGCTATTAAATATGAGATTACCTACCTATATTTCTACGAGGAAGTAGGAGTGTGATATAAATCTGTTCCAGAACAACAAGGTAATAATGCAAAGTAAATACCTATAATTCACTTTGATTTCCCTCTCTTCTCATTGAATAAGGAAACTAAAAAGAAACTGAAAAATGACATGATACATCATTAATCCTAGGTTTGTCAATATTCGTGTGACAACTTACAAGCCCCCATGTGCTAGGCACCATTCTAAACTTGTATACCTTAAATCATTTAATTCTCACAACAACCCTGTAAGGTGGTAGATAGATGATATTACTGTATTTCCATTTTATGGATGAGGAATCTGAGGTAAAGGAGCTGAATAAGATTGTCCAGGGTCAGAGAGCTGAAAAGTCATAGAATCATTTTCTACCACAATTTTTGTGTTAATGGTTATATTTTAAAGTGCTGACTAGCTCACTTTGTATCATGAATAAATGTGTCCCATTTCCCCCTACAGGGTGTATGTTTGAAAAGGGCCCCAGGCAGTTTTATGATGACACCTGTGTTGTGCCAGAGAAATTCGATGGTAGGTTTTTCACTGTGCTTCGAATTTTGATTTTTGTGAGAGGGAGTGGAGAGATCACCTTTCCCTCTGAAAATAGTTGACATGGCTACTTAAAGATTTCTGTGCACTTCATTTTTCAGGAACTCAATTCTAGTTAAACATGACTTATCACACATTCTCTCTTTCTTCTACCCATTAAGAACCTTTTTTCCTTCTTGTATAAGAGAGTCCATTTTTGGAGAGATAGCCAAAGAGCATCATGCTTGCTGAGCTTTGTGTAGATGAAGAGGGGTCTTTTCATTGCCCTGCTGAGCACATGCAGCTTGTTATTTGAGATTTATTGAAAGCTGATCCTGTAATTAACAAAGCAGGGCAGAAAGCATGCTACTGTGCATGCACTGAGGACTTAATGCAAGCCCTCCTCTCTTTTATTGTTCATGAAAAGATGCATTATGGAACACAGAAACAACATAACTGCCCATTTAGTTAGTGATTGTCAGGTCCTTTTTTTTTTTTTTTTTCAAGGAAGATGCACATTACTAATGTAGCATTGCTTTGTAATTGTTTAAAAGGGAGTTAGGAAAGCATCTTTTTAAATATCACTTGCTGTTGCAATGGAAAGGTCTCATATTATGAGAGTGTCAGGTTAGATAGAATCTTCTTTTCTTGACAAGGGTGGCAAAAGTCGGCATTTATGAGGAAGCTTGGGTAAATAGTGAACAGTTAATTCATTTAGTGGTTCTTCAGAGTGGTCTCCATATTTCCTGCTTTGATTGTTAAACAGGAAACGAGCAGGGGCCCTCTGATTAGCTGATTGCACAAACTTTGGGGATCATGGCTGTAATGACTTGGGAGCTCGCAGAGTTTTTAATTGTCATTATTTAAACAGCAAAGTACATGCTCAGGTTGCTTTTCAATTCTAATTAGTTACTTAAAGACTGTGTTCCCAAGCTTTTGCTCTTCATACTTTTATACTGTTCCGAAGGGATGGTAAGTCTTGGGAAAATATGCTTCCTTTGCCTCCCTTAAAATTGCTAGATTTATTCAGAAGTCACAGAATTGAATCCCAATGGGGGTCACTTTTTTGGCTAAATTCTACAATAGATACTTTAAGCCTCATTTCATATGTGTGAACTGGCTATTTAGCACCATGAGAACATCACAATTCTTAAAAGACAGCCTTTTCTCTTCAAGAGAAGTTTAAAGCCTTTACTTGTAGGAATGACCTTTGTCAGTTTCTTTTGTTTGTGGTCAGCTTCATATTTTAAGTAGTGTTAAAATTAGTAAGGACATGTGAAGAGGAAAAATATCTGAAGCTATGGACACGATTATGTTATAATTTTACAGGTCAAAGTTCCACTGATGTTTAAGGAACTGACTATCTTGATTACTTATTCCCTTTAAATACTCCTTAGTTTTATACTAAGAAAACATTTTTGAAAGATATTATTTGTCATGTAATGGAGAATAAGAAGAAATAAAAACACGGGATTATTTTTTCATTGTACATGGTCAGTGCAATCAGTCACATTTATAGGCAGAAGTGCTGTAGAAACTATAAAAATTTAACAGTGTTTCACTCTATCTGCATAATTGTTTAGTCACCCACATGAAAAAAATTTATAAATCTCAGAAGGGAAAACAAAGATAAATAAAACTGTCTTTGAAACCAGTATGCAAATACACTCCTGTATTATCTAGTTAAGAACAAAACAACATAACGATTTTTAACAACTAGGGACTAAGTTTGTATTTTGGTTTAACTTTGTAAAGTGTTCTTTCTGCAATTCTTTTAAGAGATTTATTTCTCTCTACTGACCAAAGAAAAATTTTAGAAAGCTTGTGATTTGGTCTGTTTTAAAATTCACACTAGTGTCAATAGATCCACTTGAATGTATTCTGTCTGAATTGTTTCTTTAGTGAAGAAAAATTCATGTATTAACAATGACATACTCATTTGACCCTACACACTCAGTCCCCAGTGTGACCAGTTCCACATATTTTGAGACAACTGACTGGAGATAGGAGTAAATAATCAGTGGTTATGACACTGTTTTGTTTTGCAAAACCAAGATAACTGGCCAGATTTATAGCAGAAGCTTTACAATGATAACACCTTTATTGGTATTTACTAGATTTTTATACAATATATGAATGCCAAATAAATCTAACATAAACAAAGTTTTCTTGCTTAAAAATAATTTTTCTACAGAAATAGCTTATGTGCATATTTTTAAATTGGTAAATTCATATGAATTAAAAACAAACAAGAGATAAAGAAAAATGAGAGAATTTTTATTTGTTGCCAGGTGAGAAAGTGATAGCTCCTGTATGAAGGTATATGAAGGTGTGGAAGAAAGATGGTATGATGATAATCTAGTATGCTCTGAATTACCCAGGAGGTTTTTCTAATTTATATAAAGTGCACATTACTTAACTGAGAGTTTATGATTCTATTATATTTGCTTTGAAATATATGCATCAAAATTTTCAATAGTCTGTCATGTGCAGGTCAATAAGGTATTTGCAAATTATAGTTTGCACAATTTAATTTGTACAAATAAAATGCCCTGAGCTTAAAATTGATTACTCCCTCTTCAGTGTTGCTTAGAGAAGTGAGTAATAGCATTAACAATAAAAGTAAATAAGTATGATTAGGTACTATGGTAATTATTATTGTTGTTGTTGTATTTTTGCTTATAGTGCTGGGGAATGAACCCAGGACTGCATACATGCTAGGCAAGCTCTCTACCACTGAAATACATCCCAATCTCCGATACCATGGTTTTTAAAGAAATCAACCAAAAAAAAAGTTATACAAAACTTTTGCAAGCAAATGACATCCATGGATATTTTCTGTAACTGTTTACAATAATCTTGAGCATATTACATATGATTCATTGTAAGTTAGTACAGTTTGCTGGTTTAGTCAGCCATTTATTTTAAATCTATGGTAACATTAAATTTCATAAAGTGGCTACTGTTTAGCCATTTTCTTCATTGATTTAATAAAAAGTTTATATAAATAGCATAATATTAATGTTAATGATAAACACTTAAAATTTTTTTTTAGGGGATATCAAACAAGAGCCAGGAATGTATCGGGAAGGACCCACGTACCAACGGCGAGGATCACTTCAGCTTTGGCAGTTTTTGGTAGCTCTTCTGGATGACCCTTCAAATTCTCATTTCATTGCCTGGACTGGTAGAGGCATGGAATTTAAGCTGATTGAGCCTGAAGAGGTTGGTTTAATAAATTTTATTTAGGAAAATAAGATATGCTATGATGCAAAGCAGCTGATACATTTGATTAATATGCTAAACATGTATTTTTAAAACTGGCTACTTTTTGAATTAGAAAGTGGGACAAAAAAGAATACTGTCAACATTTAAAACTACTAATTTATTGCATGGTCTTTCCATTTGAATTCTATCCTACAGAAGGTTGAAGAAAATCAAACAGAACATCATTAGCTTAGTTCTTTATTCTGGAAGGCCAGACTGGAGAATTCTGTAAAAGAGCATTTAATTTGGGGAAGGAGGCAGGAGGTTTTATGGTCCTTAGAAAAGAGGAGAGATGTCTGCAGAGGCTCAACTAATTTTGGAGATGGAGGAATTGTTCTTTTGAATTAGCAGTCATTATTTGAACAGTCTGGATTTTATCAAGAGGTTTGGAGAGGAACAGTTGAGGACCAAAGTCATGAGTGAGAGGAGATGGGGTAAGAACAGCTGTGGGGGATGAAGACGTGCAAGGGCCACAGTGGAAAATTCACAGACTTAAGAATCTTTTATAAGACACAGGCTTGGTAGAGGCATTGTTTCCTTTTGAATGTTAGTGACATCTGTTTCAAGTCTTCTGGGCTGTGTAGACTCCATTGGAAGATAGGGATAAAGTTTAAAATATTGCCATAGTATATAAGGTATTATTAGAATGAGACACTCTGGATAGAAATAATATACATGTATGGAACACACTTTCAACCAAGTGTTCAACTGTCCCTCAACCCTGCCTTCTTACCCCACAAGGCACATACAAATTGAGTTTTTCCATAAAGAATTACAAAAGGAGCAACTCCATGAAGAATTTTTCGAGTTAAAATTTTATTCCACCAGGACCAAGTTTAGATATAAGGCTACTCTAGTTACCATAGCATAATCCATCAATAATATTTTGGACCTCCGTGGAAAGGAACTGTTCAATGAAATTTTTGTCTTCTTAAGAATGTTTTCTGTTATTTTAAAAATTAACTTTAGTTAGTATCAGCCAAGAAAGCCATGGAAGATTTTTGGCTGACATGCCTGTAACTGATTATATTGGCTACTGAATCTAAAAACCTCAGCAAAGTTGAAAAATTCATTTAGAGTTGAAAATTTTTGGAACCCAAAGTGATTTGTTTCATAGAAACTGGATATCCACAACCTGGCTACTAGGCCCATACATCTTAAATGTTCCGTGTTCATTAACTGATATTTTGAGCATAATCAAATAATATGCCCTCTTTTGATATTTAGAAGACAAAGTTACATAACTTACTAAGAGATGTTTTATCACAGGAATATTTTTAAAAGTAGGAAATAAGAGAAGCTCGTTAGTACAATTGTATCCTTCAGTTTACATCAACACACTAGTTGCATTAGAGGTTCAATTTTGTAGTATCTCCTTGCCGCACACACACACATACACAGCTCAATAGCAGAAACGAAAATGTCCCTTATTTAGTGTGGGCTAAGTGTTTGGGTGTTTAAATTTTATAATGTGTGTAAAGCTCAATTTGGCTGTCAAAGAAAATTAGTTTTTCTGTAGATGTACTCAAATGATGTAAGTGAAAGAACCACAAAAATGTGAAGCACTAACAAATTGAGACTAGAAATGCTTCACAAAGTAATTTGAAAGCCCTTTAACATGATGGGAGTTTGTACTCTTCACTTCATGGAAGATGCTAATAATCGCTGTAAGACTTGATTCATGCTGCAACTGAGCATATCCAACAGGGATTTGTATTACTTAAACAGTTATTTCCCTCCACCTGTGATTAAAATAAACTGAGCAGAAATAGGACTTTTTATTTTTGTCATGTATTTGTTAAGATAAAAGACATTACTGAATTATGTCGGTAATTCTTGATCCACTCAGAAGCATAAACATTCTGCAAGTGATCAAATTATTTATACAACAACTATTGACTTTTCTGATGTTTGAGTTTGAATAAGTAGAAGATTTGACCAGATGACCATTAAGTTCCATCAAATTCTGAGGTTCTGTGATTCTTTTTTTTTTAACACAGAGAAGAAATATAGTTACATCTGTTACGTACTATAAACCAACATTTCAAGAACTTTTCTGTAGCAGACTCATAAAGTTAAAAAAGGACTGGGTAATTCAAAGCCAGTAGACCATTTCCAAATGGTAACTAACTCAATAGGAATAAGTACCGAATATTTCCTAAGGCTTTTGTTCACAATGAAGTATACCATTTCTGATTGCTGCATTGCTCACTGTTGGAATTGCTTCCATCAGGCAATGACTGTGAAGCCTTGTTAAAACTTCTTTGTAACAGGTTTCTGAAATTTCTTTAGCCTGTGTGGCTCAGGGTTCCCCTCTGCTTTTACATGGCAGCTCTCTGTGTATGTCTGCACAACTCAGGAAAGGTGTCTCCAAAACCATTTGGAATGACTCGTGGCTTCTATTTCTTTCATATTTCATCTAGGCCTATGCTGATTATCTGCTTAGTGTGTTTGGATAACTTTAGCAAACACATCGTCTTTAACATCTCTTTTTGAGATATTTGAGATAATGAGATATTATTTTCAAGTTAATCAGCAATCCTAGGTAATTGTTCCAGGAATAAGTATTATAATAATTAGTAAGGCATCTGTAGGACTCAGTGTCAACATCAGTGTCCTTTGATAATATTTCAAGGTTGTTGAGCACCAGGATGTCTGAGAACTGGGACCCAATTGTGATTTCCAGATTCACTGTTACATATTCAAACAGGTCTTTTTAAAAAAGTTGACTAATACTTGTTCTATTACTGTCTGTTTAATTCATGGAACAATAAGGATGAATGCCTATGCCATGTTTTGCTCTCCCCACTAACAGCCAAGTTTCTATTTGAATGAGTGTTGTAAGGAAGTCACTGCAAGTGTTGCAGCCACTCTCCCTCTCCATGTTGAAAGCTGTGCCTCAGCTTCAGGTGGTGCTGGATACAGTGGCAGTGGTGGGTCATGTTTGGAGACTGAGGGGACTTCCTTAGTTGATGGGTGGTCTACCTGTCCTGGGAATTTTCAGTGTTCCTATTAATTTTAAGCTTCTTTCTTGTGTGCATCTCATAGGCATATGTGTATGCCTCATTCCCCTTTGTGAAGATATGTCACTAAAACAAGTCTAAGAATACATTGTATTGTTTTAAAATGTGGCCTAGAATCCACAGTGCTGAGAATTACCTGGCTTAAGAATCAAACTCTGGAAGATGAATCGTTTTTTGTGATATTTAGAAAATCATCTTTATCTCCCCAGAAATCTTCACAATGTCATCTTAAAGTTTGTTGTGAATATTTTATTTTCCGGGGAAATCCTGGTGAGGTTCTAGAAAAGAATCATTTATAAATGAATAAGTATTCAGAAATTGTTTTTTAATTTAAAGGGATAAGCATTTATTTTCACATCCCCTCAGAGTGTGTATTCAGTTCAGCTGCATGTCTATTAAAGATTCACTGATGCCCATTGTTAAGTTTTTAAAAGATATTTTATTTAGAAAATGCTTTTATTAATTATCACCACTTTTCCCCACACCATTTCAGTATTGCTCAGAACCTTAACATTAAAATAAAGTTTATTTCTGGAAAAGTAAGATGTGTCTGCCACTGTGATTGTCAGCTTGGGTATATAGTCTTGTCCCTGGAATATCATATCTCTCTACCCTGAAAAAGTGTACTGATTCATGTGGCTAAAGTACATCTTCATTCAGAACATTCAAATCAGTGAGGGAGAAAAATAGAAAGGATGGGTATTTTTAAAAGTAAAGAAAACAAACCCTGGAAAAGGTTGTTGCTAATGAGGTGGAGAGAGACATAAAGGTCTCTTAGAAAAGCTATTTTAGTATATGTGACATAGCAACAACTTGAAATTTCATGGAAATGAAGGAACACACTAACCCTGTTAGATAATGCTCTCTTGGGGTTCCCTAGGTTTGCATGGTAGCTGCAGTTTTTGCTCAGACTAATAAAAGTGGAAATGAATGAGAACGGTTTACCTGGGGCAGTGGAAGCAGGCTACACAGTGTTCTGTATAAGGCCTCCACTCGCCCAGCCTGGTGGTGAGGTAGGGAGATGTGTACACTGTGTGTTTTTAAAGCTCTATTGAAGGATTCTACTTTAGCCAGATACTTTGTTCTGCCAAAGTCACATGTTCAAAAGCTCTAAGAAATTTTTCTAAATAATGAAGTGAACATTCTGCTTTAGAGTGTTTGTGAACTCATACATAATGACCTTTTCCACTTCCTTCTTATTTTTAGCATCCAGCTATCAATGAATGCTTGATTCTCCTGTTTGGTGTTGGATGCAGTTTTATGATGATGCTGCTTCAGGCAATAAAAATTATTTGCAGTTCAGTTTATTAATTTGTATACTATTCCTTCTGCTATATACACTGCCTCCTTGTTTATTCTTTTGCAGAGTATTAAGCAGGATATTTTTTTTTTCCCTTTGGCTTATCCTAATTTCAATAAAACACCTTTACAAAGAGATCACTAAACAACTCTTAATCTATAGTTTGGTTTGAAAAACTAAGAAAGGAAAAAAATAGTGTAGATCAGATTGGAAAACTTGCCTCATTTTGGTGAATTGCAGTCTGTTCATTCCCGTTGTAAACACATTCCCTTATTTCCATTTAATTTTGTATCCAAAACAATAGTGACAAAGAATTCTATTGTGGTGTTTCAGAATGATCACTGCACGCCTGGTTTAAAAAGCAAACCAGGGCACAGGAAATTCAGATCACGATAGCTTTTGCTACTTTACTTGTGTCTTTGATTAAACAAGTTTTGGTGGGGTTAGAAGTAGTCAGTTACCTACTTTTCGTGAACCTATGCTAATCCTTAACACTATCATGTAATTTTGTTCTGGTGGCAGGTGGCCCGGCGTTGGGGCATTCAGAAAAACAGGCCAGCTATGAACTATGATAAACTTAGCCGTTCACTTCGCTATTATTATGAGAAGGGAATCATGCAAAAGGTGAGCAGCTAATATAGCATTAAAATTCATTGAAATGTTGCACATTAATCTGCATGTCATACTTTAAAAGCCACATATCATTGCATTGCTGAAGCAAGGTTTTCACTCATTCTAACAAATGCTTAGCTCTTGGTTTTGGTATTCCAAGCCTTTATATTTATAAATTCATGGACATTATAAACAAATGTGTAATAATATTATATATAAAGTAGTAGGCTTTCTGGAAGTTTCCACTTTCCTGCACAGGGTAAAAAAAAAAAAAAAATGTTGTGTCAGTATTGATGCTGCATCTGTGTATCTCCAGAAGTTGCTATTCTGCTGCTTTCTTCACAACTGTGTGTTTTTGAAATGCATTTTTAAAAAATATAGATTCCAATGCAAATAAAGAATCTTAGGCTAACTGAATTCTTTACTTTTCTTTCTTCCTTTTTTTTATGTTCTGATTCTTAAGCTTTCAGAGATTTCTTGTACTCATTACGAAAAACACTTTTTTTCTTGGCTGATATCTTTCCTGGCTTTTTCACCTAATAGCTTGTTATGCTAGACTACTTATTCAAAATAAGCACTTGATCTTCTTTGGTTGGTAGAACAAGGTTCAGTATATGTTAATTTATCCCAAATGAGCTTCCTTTAATACTTGAAAGAAACTTAAAAAAAAATAGTAGAGATAAAATAAATGAATCACACAATAAAATATAAAATCTTTGAAGGAAGCAATGAATAAAGATTAAACATTCAGATATTAGTTACGATGTCCTTCTGCCTTCTATGTGTATTCAAATCTAATTACCTTGTTTATGATTTATTCATTGTGGACACTACAGTTTTACGATTTATTCTTTATTTGGGAGACAAACATAGTTACATGTTATAGATTGTGGCATATTTTTTATGGCATCATAGCTAAGCCAAGAAAAACTGGACCAGCTGCTGCATGTAACTTAATAGAGGGCAGTAGGACTATTGAGTTTTCTAGAACACAGGGAATTGGTGCTCTGGAATTTGCCAGCTCAGAAGTTAGAACGTTTAAGATCCTTACAAGATTAAAGTTGCATTAGGTTTTCAATTGCTCCCTATTTCCTGAATCTCACCTTCAAAATTTGTGAGTTTGCCGTCTTTTCCCACCCACCATACTCAGTTTGCAACCATATCCTTTCACATGCATCCTAGTCTTCATTTTCACTCTCCTCTTTTTCACATAGGGCACAGTACCAGTCTGTCACAGTAGGTGCTCTTATGTTTCCCTGGGCAGCACTGCCTGGTAGTGAAGGATAGTTGCAGGCACAATTTAGGTTTCAATGCCAGCTTCAGTGCCAAGGTCACCTTCTTGAACAGATTCTTCTAAATGGTGATGTTCTTAACATCATTAAAATTGCTGTGATTATTAAATGAACAGTGCTTGATATTTTGCATGGCACCTGGCATAATAAAGGACTCTAAAAAATGGTAGATCCTAGCATAGTGTACATCCTGAAGTCCGTGTAAGCCAAGGCATGTGTTGCTTGTTTGTCTAGACCATTATGAACATTCTCAGCTAAAAATTATTATAAGATCCATATTTATATCACAGGTTTTAGACACAGTAGTTGTGTTAGCTTTCTATCCCTATGACAAATACCTGAGGTAATTCACCTTATAAAGCAAAAAGTTTTATTTTGGCTCACAGTTTTGGAAGTTTCAATCCAAGATCAATGAGCCCTGTTGCTTTGGCTCTGTGGCAAGGCAGCATATCATGGTAGAGGAAAGCTGCTCACCTCTTGGCCAGGAAGCAAAAGAGAGACAGAGAAGAGACTAGGGTCCCACTATCCTTTTGAAGCAAGTCCCCAGGGGCCTAAAGAACTTTCACTGGGCTCCACCTCATAAAGTTGCCACCGCCTTTAGTAGCACCATGCTTAGGACCAAGCTTTACCATAGGGACCCTTGGGGAACACTTAAGGTCCAAACTAGTGCAGTGTTGACAGAGATCTACAAGACTTTGTGCCCAATCTTAAATATCCTCAGGTACGTTTAAACTTATTACTAGTAGGACCACTACTGCTTTCTATTTATTTATTGTCTTATGTCCATGTCCTCTTATTTCAATAATTTGATAAGGCAAAATGCTATCACATAATGATATAGATCCTGAATTATACAGGTACAAATGTTATGGCTCCTCATATTTGCCCCTGCTAGGCTGTAACTGCCAAAGAAAACTGTTTACCATTAATTTTTCAGTTAATGTAGGAGAGTAAAATGCTAAGACAGACCTTTTGTGGTATTTCTATATGACATAAAGAATACCAGTATGCTCAATAGTCTAACATGCAACAATTTCATCATATTTATGGGTATCACAACAGGGGCCCTTACAAGTTAAATAATAGAACTCATCTTTCCTCCTCATGCCTGTGCAACCATTCCCCTGGCTATTCCTGGACACATGCGTACTCCCGCAGTGCATTACTCACATTATTTCTAGAATGTTGTGCCCTTCCCTTTTTAACTTAACTTTATACACCATTCTGATGGTTAAGTCAATTCTAGTATAGTCATTCAGAGGAAACCTGTGCCATCCTTTTTATTTAAGAAATGATGTAGGATTATGTGTTTCAACATGTAGGGGAAATATTTACATGACCGTATTTATTCATTGACAAAACTACATATGGGCATTATGTAGAGTACACATACATACACACAAACACACACACACACACACACACACACAAATTAAAAGATTAGAAAGTAAAATTAAAAATAACCAATGGGTCTCAACATAAAAAAATTGAAAACATGATTAATTTCAGTATGATGTAGTAATGCTTATTGTACCTTATAGACAACATGTATGCCCTATTTCAAACTTTAGAAATGCACTAGAAAAGTATAGAACAACATTTTAAACAGTTGTTATGTTCTGGATGATATAATTATGCAGCTTTTTGGTTTTCTGCTTTGTTTGTTTGTTGCTTGATCTGTCATTTTTAATTCAGTAACCAATAACCCTGAATTACTTTTGAAATTTCAAAAGCTAAAACATAATTCAAATATTTAACCTTTGCAAGTATAGTATACAAAGATACCTCCTTGTTTGCTTCTGATCCATCAGTCCACAAAATCTTTTTTCCCTCTCTCAATATTGTAATTTGAGGACACTTAATATACAGCCTTTTTCACATTACCATTGTATTACTAATAATGGGACACATCACTTTCCTTGTTTGGATGTCAGCTCTTGTTCTAAACTCAGCAGCATTTAACATAGTTCAAAAAATACAGTAGTAGACCTAAAAAAGTTTAATCAAAAAAAAAAAAAAAAAAAAAGAAAAGAAAAAAAAAGAAAAGAAAAGAAAAGAAAAGAAAAGAAAAGAAAAGAAAAGAAAAGGAAGCAGTGAGTAAAGACAGAATCCTTAAGAGGTTTTATAATCTTGATTACATGTTATCCATTTAAATTCCCCATGGTGAAACATTTTTCATTTACCACATCACTTCTAATTATAGCCAATATCAACATGTTGGACAAAAAAACAAACATACCTAAAGCAAATGTCTCTTTCTCTAAAGTTCCAAACAAAATAAAGAAGGTTATAAAACACTCAGAGATATGCAGGCCATATACTGTTTGTTGTTGTTGTTGTTGTTTTTCTGAAAATACTTTGAACAAGGGAGGGGGAGAAAGGAAAATTTGGATTTACTATCAGGTTGTTTCTGATATATTTTCTGCTTTTATTTTCATGATCATTTTTCCAGTTCACCTTTAAGAACTTAATTTCCTTTGTAGAAAGCAGGAAAGTAAACAGTTATGTGAGGCTTCTCTGTTTGCAGTGTACTATGCAAAGAGACTTTCCTCTCAGTCCCACAACAGGCTTTCCAAGGAGCCATTCCTGACTCCATTTTACAAGGCAGGGAACTGAAGAGGCAGTTTAAGAAACATGTCCAGGTTCATAAACACTACTAAGTGCTGGCTCTTTCAAACCCAGGAATATTCAGATTATTTGAATTTGACAAAATGGTTACTTAAATTCAGGGTGCAACAACAACAACAAAAAGATTTGATAGTGAGTTTGGAGAAATAAGACTCTTTGGCAGTTGTTCTTTTCCCCCAGAGCTGATACATATAGTCTAGAAACCATGAACACACTGTTCCCCCAAATCACAAATCAGCTAGCAACGTCTTTCCAAAATGGGAACACAAAGACATTGAGAAATTTTCAGCTTTCTGAAATTATGAACTACACACATACACACACACACAAACACACACACACAACCAAAGTGAATACAAAGAACTGCATCAGTGCATTCCTGCCCTGGGTCTTGAACACATCAGCACTGTTTTTCAATGGGAGCCATATTTGTCTCATTTGATTGTTTATAATTTTCTACAGAAGCATTACTCTTCAAAATTTAAGTTTGAGGTATGTCAGTCCCTACACATTACGGTATGTCTCTTTTATTTCAGGCAGTTGTCACATTTCTTTTTCTCATTTCCTCTGGATGCATTGTGTACTTTAGATTCCTTTCACTTTTTCACACCTCTTGCTTCAATTTGACACTTTACACACATCCTTAAGTTCCATCTAATGTATCTTCTCTTCATTTTTTAAAATGTGATGTACCCAAGATAATGCTGTCCTCTTGATTCATCTTTCATTTAAATAAGGCTATGTATCTTTGCTTTTTTAGATGAGAATACACAGTGCAAAGCCAGGGAGGTGGGGGAGAAGAAATATTAGGAATAAAACACATTTTTCTTTTAAACTTCCAATGCTTAGTTTTTCCTTTGTTTCCAAAATGTAATATTGAGAGGGAGACACCATACCTTAAAGATACAAATGTTTATGAATTTAGATATTACCTTCAAAGTAAACAAAAATTTTCCAATGTGAAATGCTTGTGTGAAGTCATTGTTTTTAAAAACTAACAATGTAACTTCGCCTTTGTATTAAAACAAGCAAACTGCAGAGTTTTGTAGCTATATCTGAAAGGAATTTACTATTACTCAAAGTTATCATTTTGTATTTTCTTTGATTGAATCATAATTTATTCTAAAAAGTAAGAATTTATATTTTTCCCTTTGTATGTGTAGCTGCTATGTATTGGTTGCTTTTGTCTTTTGTTCTTTCATCCTTTCTCATAGTAAACCATGTTTTTTGCCCCGGTCCTTTTCCCTCCCCATCTGGGGATGGCGAGGATGGGCTTTTCTCCCTGTGTTATCATCAGGTGGCTGGAGAGAGATATGTCTACAAGTTTGTGTGTGATCCAGAAGCCCTTTTCTCCATGGCCTTTCCAGATAATCAGCGCCCACTGCTGAAGACAGACATGGAGCGTCACATCAATGAGGAGGACACGGTGCCTCTGTCTCACTTTGATGAGAGCATGGCCTACATGCCCGAAGGGGGCTGCTGCAACCCCCACCCCTACAACGAAGGCTATGTGTACTAACATGAATGACAGTTGAGAGGGCATCCTTGTGCTTTCTCTCTTTCTGCAAGATACAGAGAATCACTGAATTCTCTTAGGTCTTTGTTTTATTTTTGTTGTTTGTATTTTATTTTTAAATAATAATACAAAAAGGGGCTTTTCCTGTTGCATTATTCTATGGTCTGCCATGGACTGCGCACTTTATTTGAGGGTGGGTGGGAGCAATCTAAACATTTATTCTGTGTAACAGGAAGGTAATGGGTGAATGGGCAGAGGGATTTGGGGATTACTTTTTACTTAGGCTTGGGATGGGGTCCTACAGGTTTTAAATATGAAGCTATATCGTGTCTGTTGATTTCATAATAACATAAGGTAATGTTCATTTTCTCTGGATACCTATGGTACAGTTAATTTCACATTGTGTAAATATCCACTTGGAGACTATTTGCCTTGAGCATTTTCCCCCATCATTTCTGAGGCTCTGCAGGTGTACAAAAAACCTACTGTAAATGGCAGTTTAATTGTTAAGAATGACTGTTTTTGCACCTCTTGTAAAAAGGTATTTAGTGATTGCATTTGCCTTTTTTTGTTTTGTTTTGTTTGCTTTATATATATGACTCTTAGAGGATAACCACACAAGTGGGCAGTTCTCTCTGAAGCTGAGTAATCACCATGACTGTAAATGAGGGGCACAGTTTTGGACTCTGGCTCCAATCTGAGCCATAGGCCAGTAGCATTACACGTTATGTGGTGCCACCTTGCTCTTTAGTTACAAATCATACTGTCTTTTAAATACTTTGAAGCCTGTTTCAGTTAAATAGTGACATGTCATGGTCCTTTGGAATCTTCATTTAAATGTTATATCTGGGATCACAATGAAGCAAAAAATACCTGTCTCCTTTCACTTCCTCCAGTACATAAATACATTATTTAATCAATAAGAATTAACTGTACTAAATCACATATTATGCTGTTCTAGTTACAGCAAGCACTCTTTAAGAAAAATATCCACTACACTAAATAGGTACTATAGTAATTTTTAGACATGGTACCCGTTGATATGCATTTAAACGTTTTACTGCTGTGTTATGTTGATAACATATATAAATATTAGATAATGCTAATGCTTCTGCTGCTGTCTTTTCTGTAATATTCTCTTTCATGCTGAATTTACTATGACCATTTATAAGCAATGCAGTTAACTACAGATAGCATTTCAGGACAAAATAGATGACTCAAACCATTTATTGCTTAAAAAATAGCTTACGCCATGCTATGCTCTGAGCAGCTTTTATGCACATTGACAAATGAAGAGTAAGCTTCAGCTTGCTAAGGAGAACTGTGGAAACTTTTGTAACTTTTGGTGAAATGGAAAATTACAAACTGTCAAAGAATTCGAGGAAGTTTGCTGTATGACATAGTGCTGGCACTGATATTATCCATCATCTCGTTTTGGACACTCCTGTAAATGTGACTGGATTGTTTGAGAGAAGATTTAAAGATTTGAAGTTTCAGAGATTTTGTTTTGTATTTTGTTTCACATTTGGAGAAAATAATTGAAGGCAGGACTTGTTCCATTCACTCTGAAAGAACCATAAGTAAATGGTATTGCTGAAGAGCTTGTTAAGAATCAAGCAAGTGACATGAATTTTGTTCAATCCATTAATATCCTAAAAGCAACTGTTTTAGAGTCTATAGCAAAATGTTAAAAAAAAAAAATCCTATACATGAAGCCAAAATAGACCTATGAAAGCATTCATAATGAACAAGTAAAGACTGTTTAAAGATGGTCTCTTGCAACCCATTTTCCAACACTACACAGATCACAGCGATTTCTCTAAACAGTTATTGGGGAACCCACATGCCAAAATTAATACTACTCACATTAATTCCTACAAAAAACATCCTAATTCAACATATGTATGTAACCTGTGATCTCAATGATTGTTCTATATCCTTGTCATCTAACATTTAGCCCTTTATGGGCTAATAAGTATGCCTTAAAAATAAGAAGTTTTTTTTTGTTTGTTTGTTTTTGTTTTTAAACCCCACTATGCTCATGTGGCCATTTACAGCACTTAGAATAAAAACAGATTTAAAAATATTCAAAAATTTTATTGGAAGGAAAATTGTGTTATATAAGATATTTGGTGAGCCTGAAGAGAAAACTTAAGTGGGTCATTAAAGTATGTTCTAAATGAAAATCATATTGAAGATTTTTTTCTCTCTTTTTTTTTTTTTTTCTTTTTATATTCTAGTTCTAGTCAGTCAGTGAGGAAGAATTAGGCCAGGAGTTATCTTAAGGGATCAAAGAAAGAAATGGTATTCATTATATAATATTTAAGGACAGATTACATATTGCTGTTTATGGTAGTGCTCACTGAACTAAATAAGTAATTGGCCAACATCAAACATATTTCCAATCAGAAGGGTTCAAATATGCATTATTTGATATGTATCAATAATTTTTTGTTTTTCATTTTTAAGTTCTGTTTTTATTCTACTTTTTGTTTGGTTGTATTTTTATGTTTTTAAATTTTCAGGTAGATTAATAAATCTGGCAGCTGATTTCTGCAAGATTCTCGTGTTTTGAATTTCTAATTGAATTGGCTATTCAAATATAGAAATTTGAAATTATGTCTTCTTTCAACTTGGTAGGAGAAACTAAATGAAATATCTCCACTAGTATTCACTGCCTCTTGTTGATGACATGCTAATATCCAATGGATTAACTACAAAGAAAAATGTATCTCAAATGACTAATGAAAAATGTTTTATTTCAATTTATAACTATTTAAAAATAGTTCAAAATAGAAATGCACAAAGCAGACAGTGCTGAGCATTTTTCTCAAATTACAGAAGAACCTTAGAGGTCCAGTTTCCTGCAGATATTGGATAAATTATGATAACTTCAGTAACTGAACACAAGACTATTCTAGTTCTGGAAGTCAGAAGTTCAACATTAGCCTAAGGAGCTAAAACCAAGGTATCTAAGGGCCAGTTCTTGAACCAAGATGTCTGTAGGACTAGCTCTTTTGGGAGGCAGATCCTTGTTGCTCCTACTTCTGAAGGCTGCCAGTATCCCTTGGCTCCTACGTACTTCACTTCAATTTCTGTTTCACTAGTCAGGTTCCCTTCTCCTATAGTCAAATTTCCTTCTGAAATCTTAAGGATACCTGTGATTATACTCAGACTTTACCAGCTAACCCAAGTTAATCTCCCCATCTCAAGATCCTTATCCCCATGTGCCAAGTCCCTTTTGCTAGAGAAATTATTCACAGGTTCCAGGGATTAGCATGGGAGGGAACCAAGGACAGCTGTTATCCAGCCTAACATAGATGAAGATCCCATGTAGCAAAAATGCTAGCTTATTCACTCATGGACAAAAAAAGTTCTATCTATGAAATGTTTTTATTTACCACTGAGATACTCTGACCCTTATTCTGCATAGTTTTGAAAGCTTGCTATATTAAAGTTCACTATACCACTAGTCCATCTGGTAATCACTTCAATGTATTGGATTATTCAGATCCCCCCTTTGCCCCAGGAAAACATTGTGTAACGAGAACAAAAGGAAGATGTGATAATAACAGTAATAGCACAGTTAATCTTTTACAAGCCAGATTATATTTTTAAAATAAATTTCTTTTACTGTTATTATGAGTAGTTATTCTATGATCTTAACATTTGCAAATGAGTACTTCTTATGTGGTAAGAACAATATATAGCCTATATCTCTTGTTAATTAAAGGAACAATTGTAAAAATGAGCCAACTTGTCTATACGACAAGGAAAGAAATGTATTGCCTGATGTTATAGCATTTGGACAGATCATGGGAGTTTCTATCTATCATGCAATGCAGTTCAGAGCTGATAGCGACAAAACATTACCAAGAAGAAGGCCATTTGAATTTTTATTACTTGCAATCTTAAACTAAAAACATTAACATTTTAAAAAAGAAATGAGTAAGCTATTTTCCCATTGCAGTTTGGTATGAGAAGGGGAAATTAGTGTTATTAAAAACTACACAACATGAATAAAAATAATGTTTTAGTTTAGGAAGAAATTTAAAGAAGACAAATTACATATTGTGTAATTGTGATAAGAACTGCATATAAACAAAGTTTCAGAAAAGTATTTCTATTGGACAAGACACAAGAATTTCACCAGGGAGATCCACAGGAGGACGGGAGGGGCTACCTGGCTGCTTCTTGGGGACTTTGGAGAGCTGACCTAATTTATTGGGAACTCACCTAGTAATTTTAGGGCTTGATTTTCTTTTAAAAAGACATTTTAAAAGTTTATGGAAAAGTAAGTTTAAGATGAAAATTTGATTAGACTACTGAATGGCTTTATAGACATACTGATGATTTTAGAATGTTCAATTAAAAGTGTATATACAATAGTTAAGACATGAATTCATATGTAAGGTAGGTTTTCTTTTTGCATATACATAGACTCCAATATTCTTATTTAGTCCCATTCTAAAATTATATTTATGTTTCTATGGGAAATAAATTTTTTAATTCACTTGGTTGTATTAAAATTATATTTACAGTTTGAGAAAACATGCTATGAAATCCATGTAATTACAGCAAGTTAAATATGCTCAAAATTTAAATCTAAAATAAAAGCCCAGAAATGGAAAATATGGAACTGTCTTGATCACTCTGGGTAGTGGCACATCTAAAACTGACAAATGTCACCTAAAGTTTAAACTGCCTTCTAATCATGTTAGATCATTTCAGTAATTTATGACCAAATCATTTGAGTGATGTCTTTGCACTGCTTTTATTATTTCTTTTTGCATTCACTTTCTAGATTACTTAGATACTAGGACACTTGATAAATTTGTTTTTCCAGTTCTATGTTCCAATTTCTTTAAATATTCTTTCACTTAATACCTTCAATAAATGTATCAGGAAGAGCTTTTAGGAAGAGAATTATCTAAATCATTTCAGTGAGTCCCTTTGGCCAAACACCATGAAAACATGACTTATGTGACTGCTTCCATGCTTTCTGACTTTGTCCAATGAGAAGCTGAAGCTAATGACAAAAATGAAATGTCATTTATGTTAAGGTACCATGGGATCAAAGGCAAATTCATAACTCAGACCCAGATACTTCACTGATGTATCTTCTAATCACTAAAATGTCTATTACGATGACTCACATTTTGCTGAAGCACAGTGTTATTTAAGAAAAAAAAAATTTACCAGTTTTTGAATATTCCTTTTGGAAAAACCTAAAAAAGAAACCAAGCACTGTTTATTTAAATGACAGAAGCAAGGAACCATGAATGTAAATAAAATTTCTTAAGCATTTAGAGAAAATGATTAAAGTACCACTTTTTTCTCCCATTAGAGAAGGATACAGCATAATAATTCCCCTATAAAAACAATATTCTTCAGAAAGTCAAACACACTGCCTCCATAATTAGCATTATTTATTAAGCATGACTTCTGAGAATAAGAATTCTCAGAAAACTTATGATGAATAGATGATTCAAAGTCACCTGACTCAAAAGAAGCAAAAACTGGCTTTTAAAATAGAAAGTAGAACTAAGAGAACAGAAATTATTGCATAAATGTATATTAATTTTTTAATGTCATATTTCTGCAAAGGGGGCTATGACATATAATTTGTAAAGTGCCAATCCCTACCAAACCTATTTGTACTATGGAAAATATAAAATGCGAATTTAACTGGCAGATTTGGTGGAAATTAAAAAATAAAATAATGCATGTGACATGACTTCTTAAACTGCAAAATATTATTCTATTTTTAATTAACCATAGAAATATTTCTTTACTCTTAAAAAGTGTTAAATATTAATTTTTTAAAAAATATTCTTTTTTAAAAATGTGATAAATATATTTAATGTAACATTTCCTACTTTAGTCATTAAGTATACAATTCAGTGACATTATTTCTAACCACAGTGTTGTACAATCACCGCCACCTAGTCCCAAAATGTTTAGATTTTTTATTCTTAATTAAAATATTATTTAAAATACTACAGGAGATAGTTATACATTAGGATCAGAAATGTAAAACATGCAACTTTATGTTTTTAATAATTTAATTGTGGTTCATCTACTAATAGGTTGGCTTTGATTTTATACTAGAGCTCAATAGCTTTCTTAAAAAAAAAAAAAAAAGATCAGCACTATGTATAAACACTATTCCTATATAGCCCAATAATTGTGGCAGGAAAAAAAAGTACATCCAAATAATTAACTTATTGAATATTTTGAAACAATTCAGCATTTTAAATTTATGTTAATAAATACAAAAAGTCCCTTAAAACAAGCCACATGAAAAAACACATTTTGTACTCATGCTTCTTTAGTTCGAATTGACATATTTGATTAACATATCATACAGACATGAACATATTGAAGCTATAGGCTGATTAAACTCTTTAAGACTGATAATTTCAGACAACATTTTTAAAGAGAAAATTCTCAAACTGAAGCATATGCTGTATTCATGCTAATATTTAATTAATGTGAAATTAAGCTAACAAGATAAATGGAACCTCTCCCTACCATCTCTTCACCATATTGTTTAGCCTGAGCACTAAATTAACACAGAAATTGAATATTTCTCTAACTTTCAAAGTGTTTTAAGATTCCTTTCAAAACCTATTCCTTAAAATATGGTACTTAATAACAAAGATTAAGGTATCTTGGTTTGAATCATTTACTATGTATTAAACCTTTGGTTCTTTATTGAAACATTCACTCATCTGAGAAGACCAAATTCTCTTATTCTGTGTATTTTTTCCTCAAATATGTAACACTAGGCCAAAATAAGATGTATTCCAAATTGATAGTTCTTTTCCTTTGTTTTATAGGAGTAAATAAGTAATACTACAAATAACCTATCTATTGTCATTCAAATACATTGATATACTTAGCTCTGAAATTCAGTGTCAAGAAAATTATGAAATAGAATGAACTGAAAAAAGACTTCTTCCCCAGAATTTATTGCTTTCTTATTTTTACAAGAATCTGTGATTACGTACAACCCCTGAAGCATACTTCTACAACCAAAACAGAGAAATATGAAAACAAATATTTAGATAATTTAGGTCTTAAAAGAGAAAAAAATATTGTGTACTGATTCATTCACTCATATTAGAATAGACTGGATTAGTCATTTCAATGTATTCTAAGTTGGGAAATGCATTTATTCAATCCCTCAAAAGCCCCAAATGCAAATATTCTACAAATTGGTATTAAACATTGCTATAAAATCAGTTGATTATACATCTTTTGGGTCCAAATTAAATGCATAAGTAGACTAGAAAATACAGTGATATATAAAAAATGATTCCTGTCTTCAAACTAAAAAAGGCAATCCATGTAGATCTAGACACACTTAATGATATAATGCCAAATACTGTGTTTTAGACCCTGTGCAAAAGAAGTACAACAAAGAAGTAAACTTCAAATTGCTTGTGAAAAGGAAAAGCAAGGATACCTTAATTCAAATATGAGTTTTTAAGTTCATTCACACCTATTGCTACAAAATGAAGCATTTAATTAATCACTAAGTGTAAGTGTATATAGTACCTAATGCAGCAGAGTGTGAAAATTTAAAAATGAAGCAGGGCAGTTTGCTTACTCATTAACATCTTGACCTGAGCATCTTGATTAAAAGCATTGATCAAATGCCTGCTTGCTGTGTACTTGTGCACATTGGGATTCCTCACAGTGCTTTGCAGGAAATGGGTTCCAAAGGACAAAAACCACTATTTTTGGTTCATCCCCAACAACTGGACCTACCACTGATGTTCACAAAAAGCTATCAACATGATTCACATGATCCTTCTAACAATGGGTGATGCCAGCTCTCCATCTGCTTGTTTGCTGTAATGGTCATTTTATAGCATGAAGCTCATAAATTGGTACCTGTCTTAGTACCCCAGGTTAGTTGGGATAGTTTTGGTTTGCCTGGGATGGTCTCCACTTACACCTATTATCCCAGAATATTATTAGCAGTGCCCACTTCTATTCTCCAAGTATGGAAAATAAATTCACTCTTTACCTGAATTGTAGATCAGGAAGCTTGGTAAAATGCTCACTTTGGGCTGCTTTGTGGAAGAACCTGTTGTCATCAAATCATCATACCATCCCTCCTGGATAAAACTGACCTGCAATTTTGTTTTTCTATTCTCTCTATATGGTGGCCCACAACAGTTGTTATGAATTCTATTTTTATATTAACACACTTTATATTTTACCAGTCAATGAATGGCAGAAATTTATAGGAATTAAAGACATATGCATCTGGGCTTGTATGAGGTTAAATTGAATAAATTTTAAGGCCTATGAACTGTAAATATGTCCTCATGAAAATGAATACAGCACTACTCTGTCCGTTTTAAGTAGAAAAGGAGCTTAGCAGAATGATCATGAGTAGGTGGCACAACTGATGGAAATGATAGGATTGCAACTTAAAAAAATACAAAGTCCCAGGACCAGAAAATAATTAGTGGTCTATTCAGGTCACTGTTGCTGAAGTCAGTAATTGCCAACCTTCTTCCCATTCTTTTATCAGAACCCAATTAAAATTCAGAACCCAAGAGGAGAGAACACAAGAATTTTCCCCTTGATTTGCATTGACACCCTTTGGCTATAGAAAGATGTGGGGACTTGTCTTAGAGTCCCATCAAGTCCTTGAGCAATGTATGAGGAATCATCACCTAAGTTACTAGCAACTTAAAAAGGAATAGAACCATCTTCTGGGTGTTCAGTGTTCCTCAAAGCCACTGGAAATATGATAATCTATTTTCAGGACTGGAAAGGAATTAGAATATCTATTTTGTCCATTCATTTTCTTGAAGAGTATTTTGATCCCTTTAGGATCTTATAGTCTGCTAATGAGGTACATGTGCATGAAAGCAATAAATTAGTAAGAACCAGAAATATTTACCAGGTTATAAAAGAAGAATAATGATGAAAACAAACAATGTACATATAGGTTAGGTATGGCATTAGTTTCTATGGCAGCAATAAAGCACAAATGGTGGCTTAAGCAAAATAAATGTATTGTCTTACAGTTCTAGAAATTGTAAGTTCAAAATCAAGGAATTGGCAGAGTTGTTACTTTCTGAGGGATGGATCTATTCCAGGCCTCTTTCCTTGATGGTCATCTTCTCCCTGTCACTCTTGACATGGTCTTTCCTTTGCATACCTGTCTCTGTCCAAATTTCCCACTTTTACAAGGAATCAGTCATACTGGAATTTGGGTCCGCTGTAATAACCTCATTTTAACACCCCTCTGTAAAGACCCTATTTCCAAATAAGGTCCCATTCTGAGGTACTGCAGTTGGGATTCCAACATTTTTTTTTTAAATTTTTTTTATAATAATTTTTTGATTCATTGAACACAATAGAATACAGCAATTTTTTTTCTGGTACACAAAGTGGAGTCACCCCAGGAGGGGTGGGGTTGAGGTTGGGGGGTAAGAATATTAACAGTATGTGTGACAGACATCATTGCCCTGTGTACATGTATGAATGCACAAATGGGGTGACTCTACTTTGTGTACAACCAACATTTCTTTTTTAGGGAAACACACTTCAACCTCTAACAAGTACTTCAATATGGTTAAGTAAAAGCAAAAGTGAAAGATTCCATAACGATTTTATAATCGTTACCCTCCATTATATGCATTTCAAGTTTACAGGGAAAACTGTAGCTGTATGTTTCTTACATGAGCAACATAGAGAAAGAAATGGTATGAACATAACCAAAGCATTGCCCTTTATTCTCAATGGAGATCTTTGAAAGAAAATTTATGTTCACAATCCTGTTGTCCCTTCACTAATTAACTCTTTTCCTAAAAGTATGTGCTAGGAAAATGAGAATAAAGGAAGTATTCATATAATAAATTCAGCAAAATTCTAACAAGAATATGTAGGGATAATAAATGGACAAAGCAGGGACATAAAAGCACAAAAATAGTACTATTATAAAGCTAGCTTGCCCTTTCTGTTCTCTGCATTTTAGGGCCTAGAAACTAGCTATGTGTCAGGAGAAAAAATCCATGAATAAAAACACTATAGAGTTTACTGAGCTAAAATGAGAAGTTAGATGAGGAAATTTGCGTTGAACACTACTTATCATTTAAGCACCATTGAGCAATAAGCAGCATGGGTTTACACAGAACAAATCATGCCAAACAAATCTGATTGCTTTTTTTTTATTGAATTACAAGATTAGTGGATGAATGCAATGTGAGAGATGTAATACATTTGGATTTTAGCAAAACATTTGATGCAGCATTTTGTGAACTCTAAAATGAATTCAAATAGTCAGGAATATTAACACCAGGGTAAGGAATGGATATTAAATGAAAGATTGCAAAGAAAAAGAAGTAATAATCAACCATGATATGCAGCTTGGGAACACATCATTATAAGGTGCTACAGTGATCACAGAATTTATTCAGTCTGTATTAACATTCACAGAGCTTTCCTGGGCTTGATAAAAAGAAATGGAATGAAAGACTAGGAACACATCCCATGACTTTAGACAAAGTATACAATCAATCCAGATTTAGAAAAGGAGAAAATAGATTTAGCCTCATAGATTTTTGTTGTTTGTGGAAGTGTTTACTTTTATCAGTAGGTCATTTAAGTCACTTCATGCTCAACATTCTGTTGTGGACTTCTTTATCTGATCTTTTTCTGTATCTCAGGACAAGCCAATTTTTTAAGTCATCACATTGGCCTGGCCTAATAGTGAAGAATCATAGAGACGCTGGGTGGGCAGGTGCAAACCTACAATCCCAGCTACTCTGGAAGCTGAGGCAGGAGGATTGTGAGTGTAAAGCTAGCCTGGGCAATCTGGTGAGACCCTGTCTCAAAATACAAGATGAAAAGTTAAAAGGACTGGGGCTGCAGCTCAGTAGTACACACTGCTGGTTTCAATCCCAGGTCCTGCCCACTCCCTGAAAAAATCCATAAAGAAGAAGATAAGACAAGTTCTGCTAATTGTCTCACTTTTTAGTGTTCAGGATTATTCAGGATACTTGGATTCCACCAGAACATGTGGCTACTTCATGTTAGAAACCACTCTCAAGGTGCAAGTTAAATATGGTACCTAATTAATTAAATAAACCGGAGGCAACAGAAATATTCCAATGAAACTCACAATTCATTATAAATTAGAGATGCTGCTAAAAGCAGCAAAAGGCCAGGAACATTATACATGCACCCAGGTATAAGTGAGAAATGTATATGTTAAATGCAAATCACAAGAGTAACTTGGGAGGAGAAATAACGCCAGAGGATGCAATGAGTTGACAGAAAGCAGCAACTTACTTATGATTTTACAATGTCAGGTATCACCCAAGAGAGGTAACATGATGCTTGATCTATTAGGTGATGTTGAAAAAGAATCATTGCTTTTGGAATATATTAATAATTTCCCTTCTGGAAGACAGAATTTATTTTCTTTAGAAACATTTCCTTCTGGAAAAACAAAAAGATAGATACAAAGGAAAATCAGAGCATAGCAACAAGGATGATTATGAAGTGGCAGAATCAACATATGATGAAAGATCAAAATATGTACAGTATTATAGATGAAGGGGAAAAGAGCTGTAAAGTCAGTCTGCAGATGTATAACATCTGTTAGGGTAAGTAGCAAAAGAGAATCATTATTTTCTAAAGGGCGAGATAACACAATTGGAAAAACTGGGAATTAATAACCTTATGCCTACATTAGTAATATTTTTAAAAAATCTTGTTTGGGGTGTGGAGAACAGTATGTCTGCAGTAGAGTCTTCAAATATCACCTTTTTGATTGAAGAATAAGCTTGAGAATGTACCAGAAAATTAGAAATGCAATGATTTACTAAACGGGTTTGGCAACAACATGAGAACATTCTTGACAAACTAATAGATTCAATAAGCTATTTGAGTAAAGATTCAAATTCCAGTGCAAACCTTCCATTAAATCACTATAAACATAAATGTTGAATCTAACTTATTTTTTACTGATATTTGAGAGCAATTGAAGCTCCACCAGAGTAATGGGCATTTGGGCTGGACAGTTCTTCTCCAGCAGGACTCTTGCATTGTAAGATGTATAACATCTGTAGCCCTGCCAGTAGATCTCTAATTAACTTTAACAGTCAAATTTCTGTACACACATACACACACACTCACACCACACTTCTGTGTCCCTTAGGTCACCTTCTCCCAGAGAAGCTCAAAAAATTTTAAACACATTCATCAAAGCAAACCAACTAGTTAAGATTTCCATGTTCAGATTTATCATTGTACCTATTTGGGGAACTCTATTTATGGTTGTTCAAGGGTGCAATGTCACAAGAACCTTCTATCAGTCAGAATATACCAAACAAAGCTATGTGACTTACACAAACAAAGTTTGTTTTGTTCTCTGACTACGTGGCCATCATGGGTCAGCTGTTTTCTGTTTCAGCCTCCATTCTGATTTTGTAGTCTCAAGCCAGAAATTAGACAGTTGTGATAACCTAGGATAAAGGAACCTGGAACTCATCTGCTGGCCCTTAGAGCTTTTTCTCTGAAGTCACACTCAGCACTTCACAGTGATAGGCCATAGAATATTACACAGCTGCGTTTGAGTTCAGTGAGTGGGAGTAGGTAGCTCTTTTCTAGGTAAAATGCCATAAGTGTAAACAAACTGCACCTGACCCTTAATACTGCTTTGGAATTCCAAGGCAAGTAATACTGGAGTTCATCTGGAATTTTCCCTGGTAGAGACAGCACCTTTAAATGAGATGATGGTCATTACAGTAATATTCAGACCAAGAAATTTAAGAAAATATGATTTGAACTGCTTCACATCTGGCCACACAAAATTTTCTAGAGACAAGAGAGTCAAAATCACACTTGAACATGTCATTCCTTATTACTCTCACTGAGGAATTTGTTCTATCATGTTTGTAAAAATATACAATTCTTAATTATTTCAACAACATTGAATATGCTGTGGATATCACAAATATAAAGAAGACAAAGCCCCTTCCTCTGAGGAACTCACAGACTAGTAGGCAAGGAAGACATGGAGGCCACTGACTATACTTCAAAAGGGGTGAATTTCGTATTATAAATATCTAATAAATATTTGAGTACAGTTACGAGAGCAGTTAATCTTGTTTGAATGTGAATACGGAGACATCTTTATAGATGAGTTGATATATGACCTAAGCATATGAATCTGATGGACAATTTCAGGTAGAGAAAGGGGACTGGCAGGTGAGAGAAGGTGGGGGTGGGACATCTGGGATCATCCGAATCTTCTGGGATTTTTTTTAGTCTATGTATACAATCTCTCAATTCTAGGTACAACATAAAAACTAGAGGCATGTTCATTCTGTTCCAGTTTCCACAATGTTGCTAATGTACCTTAAGCTCTATGAACACCACTGCTACTGTGCATTTAAACAACTAAGCCTGGGCACTTTACCATTAGAATCACTTGGAATTTTGTTCTGATATAGATTTTCCTGGAATTTCAGTTTCAGTGCTTGAGTGAGGTTCAGGAAATCAGAATCTACACAATTCTACTATGGATGATCCATTGGCCTCACTGATGGGAATTGAGGGAAACTGGAGGAAGTATACCTGGGGATGAGGCTAGTGAAAGAGACTCAGATCAGAATTTGTGTATCCTTTGATGGCAAGGTAAGTAGAGAAATTATAGTTATTATGCTTTGGATATGAGGTGTACCCCAAAAGCTCACACCTGAGACAATGCAAGAAGGTTTGCAGGAGAAATGATTGGGCTATAGCCTTAATCTAATCAGTGAATTAATCTCTAATGGGATCAACTGAGTAGCAACTGGAGGCAGGTGAAGTGTGGCTGGAGGAAGTGGTTAATTGGGGGTGTGGCTATGGGGTATATATTTTGTATCTTGTGAGTGGAGTCTCTCTCTGCTTCCTGATCATCATGTGAGCTGGTTCCCTCTGCCACACTCTTCCGCCTTGATGTTCTGCCTCACCTCCAACCCTGAGGAATGGAGCCAATTGTCTTTGGATTGAGACCTCTGAAACTGTGAGCCCTCAAATAAACTTTTCCTCCTCTACAATTGTGCTAGTTGGGTCTTTAAGTCACAGCAGTGAAAAAACTGACAAAAACAGAAATATAGTCTTTAGGTCAAATTAGTGGCATTAGGATAGAGTAGCATGAGTCCTTCAAATGGTTCTTAGGAGCACTACAGTGGAAAAATAACCTATTTGGTATTTGTCAACTTTTCTGTTGCCTTTATTTTTGAGATGGAGTCTCACTCTATGTTGCCCAGGCTGGCCTTGAACTTACAATCATCCTGCCTCAGTCTCTCAAGGAGCTGGGATTACAGGTGTGCACACACCATGCCTCGCAAGAATGTTATTTGGGACAAAAATGTTTTTAAAACTGCAAAACCACTTGTGATTGTTCAGAGATTTGGGATAGAATACATAATATGACCCCTCAAAAGGGGTCCACAACAGCAATTCATATAAAGCAGGTAATTAGTGAATTGTGATCTGGTGTCATTCCAACAGAAACAGGAATGGATGGAGGCTGGACAAAGAATGGCTTAGTCCAACAGGATCAGTTGGCCAAGGCTCATCAGCAAGGTGAACAGGAACTAGTGGAACAGGAAAGATCACAACAGGACCTAAAATTTGACAATCGCCAGAATCAACATAGGTAAGCAGATTACACCAAGGAAAACTAGGAGAAATGTTCTTGTCATGAATCAGATATTTCAGAATGGACAAGGCAATCTCTTTTCTGCATGGAGAGGGCAGGTTGTGATGAAAATAGATCTAGCACTTAAAGGAATTTCCATTCTAGGATGATTTTTATGGAATCTAGAGATAAAACCTTTTTGTAGCGTGGCTACTTTCTCTGTCTCTAAGAGGCTTCCAGATTTTGCTTGGTCTTGCTTTTTGGGTCACCACCCCATCGTCAGTATGAATTCTTTTTACTGTAGTGGCAATCCTTGTTTCTACCCTAGATACTCTTCGCTGGATTACCTCTTTGAAGCCTATGCTTCAGTCACCACTTATTCTGATGGGTTTTAAAATTCTAAATTCCAAACCCAGTTTCAAATCCTGCTCTCAAACAAATTGCTCTCCATCTCAAACTGGATATTCCACAAGTCCCTCAAATTTTAAAATGTCCAAAATGGAACTCAGCAAGTGTCTTCTAACACATCTTTTGTTCTACAGTGATGGTGAGCTACCAGTGAGCTATAGTCACCCCTTACTCTTCCTTAGTAACCTGCTCTTCCCACACACAGAAATCTGCGGGTATTTTAGAACATATTTTGCCCTGTCATTTTGTCAGTTAATGAGATCCAATTTGCAAAATTTTCTGTAGTTCATCCTTTCATTGCCCTTCCTACTGCTTTTGATCTACTTTAGGTAGGTATTATATCTTGCTCTCTGATGGTACCTTCACACTGGTCTCCTTAACTGAAGTTTTGTTCCCCTCCCATCTGTTCACCAGAATTGCATTCAGAAATTTTCCTAAAATGGGCACTTAGTCCTTTTATTCCAGTGCTAAAACAAACAAACAAACAAACAAACTGTTCAATGTCTATCACAGTCAAAAGCCAGACCAAATTCTTTAGGATATTATTCAGAGTCCTTTGTGGCTAATATATGCTATCCTTCTAGAGACATCTACTTGATCACAGGCGCACACACACATTCCCTTTTCCCTCCAGAACATATGTTTTCCTGAATGCCCACTATTCTCACTAATGCATCTGTGCTTTTGTTCACATTATTCCTCTGTTTATAATTCTTTCAAATTCATCTGCCTATTCCTTCTCATCTGTCAAGACTTTTTTCACACACTTTGGATTTTCTATCTGACCATAGCCACAGGATAGGAACTATGTGTTAGTATTATAAACATTTGTAGCACTATTATAATCATGAGGCCAGATATTTTGTCTTATTCATTATATAATTGAACATTCTCCTTAATGTACAGGAAATTTTGAATTTTTCTTACCTGGACATATGCAAGTGAAAAAGATTGTTTATTTCAGACCATTAGCGAATGGACTTGTCTTGGAAATGTTCTGACATGATGAATGGCTTCTTTTCCAGGATAATCCCATACTTTCCTCAATATTTGTTGCATACTACCAACAGAATTAGAGACAATGGCCCTCGGAGCTAACCTGCCATCAGGGACTAACCAATGAGAGTTACTCAACCATCCAAATATCAGTATGTCAACTTACAGGATTTTGGAATGTCTAAACCAAAGTTGATTCTTTTTATATCCAGTTCAATTTCCATAGGAAGTCATCACAAATCAGTGTGAGAATAAAGACTTTAATCGAAAACTTTTCATGCCCAACATTTTTGGGGGGTGAATAACTATGCTGGATTATAAGAGCAGAGTGATTCACTTCTTCACTCAACAAAAATTTACTCATGTGCTAAAAATGTTCTAACATTTGTAGAGTATTAGTGGAAAAAGGACAAAAAATGTATGCCTCATGGATTCTTACATTCTAGTGAAAAAAGATGGAAAATATACAATAAAAATCATAGACAAAATATATAGTGTGTTAGAAAGTTTAAGTTCTATGGAAAAAGTAAGAACAGAGAAAGGAGGTTTTGGAGTGTGTGTGTGTCTATGAGAGAGAGAGAGAGAGAGAGAGAGAATGAATCCTAAATAGTGGGAATAGAATAGGCCTCAGGAACAAAGTGACATCTAAGAAAATACTGGAAAAAAGCAAGTGAATTAACTAGGCAGAGATAGGAGGATGGAAAATTTTCCAGGCAAAGGAAATAGTCAACGAAAAAAATGCCAAGATGGTGAGTGCCTGTCCTATTCAAGGTCATTAAGAAGGCCAGCATAACTGGAATGAGGTTTGAGAACAGTAGTAGAACATGAACAAATGGAAGAATGTAGTTTCCAGCAATTGAGATGTTGAGTGGGGCAGATAAGGACTTTAGTTTTAGATATGTTAATTTTGAGGCATCCACCAGACATCCAGTGGAGGTACAACTGATTGTTGGCCAGAATGACTAACATTTATAGGTGAATACAATAACAATTTGGGACTGTGGGAAGTGCCTCATTATTTCCTAAGAAATAGTTCATGTGAGGATATTAGCACTAAGGGGGAGGAGATGGCATCATGGAACATAAACTTTATTTCTTAATAGGCCAAATGGTATTAAGCTTGATTTTCTAGCACCATGTATTGATGCATTGGATGGACTTAACAAAAGCAAAACATAAAGAACACATAGTGTGAACAAAATCAACTGATTTAAACAAAATTAAACAAAATCAGTTTGTTGATACAGGTAACTGAAAAAGTCAAGAAGTAAGGCATGATTCAGACATGATTTGGTCATGATTACTGGTTCTGCAGTTCTCCCAGCTGTTCTCTGAATGTCAGTTCCATCCTTGAGTTGACTTCCCTTCTGGTGATGAAATGGCTCTTGGTGTTCAAGGTCTCAAAGTCATGCACCAGACCAACCAGAGAAAAATAACTCTTTATTTCATCCAAATGTCCAAATAAAAATTTGTGGTTTTATCTTGAATAGACCAACTTTGGTGACATGTTCTGTTATGAGTGAATCACAGAGGCAAGGGTAATGGAATTTCTCTTACTTATTTATTCCAATTATCACCCATTCTTAGGACTTGGGAAGATTAGTTCTAAGCAAATCATTTAGTTGTAAAACTTTGGGGAAGTATGCCACTATAGTGCATGCGGTGAAGATAACTGTAATATCTAGTACTTTATATAGAGATTTAAGCTGTAGACAAAAATTTACTTGAGATAGACCTGTGCCATTTGAAAACATGTTTATTCTCACTGTAGATAGTCCATTGCTCCTTCAAGTTTAGGCATAAATGTAAAATCATACCTAACCTCTCATCCAGTTGTATCTTCTGAAGACCAAGCTTACCCTTCTACCTTGTAGGACATACTCATTATTGTATCCCTTGACTAGAACAAATGCTAGAATAACATTGCCACTTTTTTACTTGATGTGTTCTTTATGTTTTCACACTATTAGAAACCTTTTCTCTCTGTTCATAACAGCATAATATTTAAGAACATAGACTTGAAGTCAAGCAGACCTAGGATCATAGTTGTGTTCTAAACTTAGTGTGTAAATGACTGCAATTTTTGAGCCTTGGTTTCTTCATCTGCAACATATAATGAACAGTTACCTGTATTACAGAGGAATGTGAAGATTAATAAAGAAAAACTACCTACATGGATTAGCATGTAGCTTCTGGACAGCAAGGGTCAATAAGTGATAACTGCTTCTATTACTATTTTAATTAAATTCTAAGTAGTTGTTCCTCTGATGCTTTTTCTATCTGTTGGAGACAAAACTCTCACAAGTTTAAAAACCAAATTACTGTTTCATGTACTCTGAATATAGCAGAATTTTATTTGTTCTCTTTTAGATATACACGACAGTATAGTGTATTTTGACACAGTATACATGCATGGATTATAACTTTTTAAAATTAGGATCCCATTCTTGTGATTGTACATGATGTGGTGTTTCACTGGTAGTGTATTCATGTATGAATATAGGAAGGTTCTGTCTGATTCTTTCTACTGTCTTTTCTATTCCCATCTCCTTTCCTTCCCTTCATTCCCCTTTGTCTAATCCAATAGATTTATATTCTCCACCCCCCACCCCTGAAACCCACTGTGTGTCCCATCTACATATCAGAGAGAACATTTGGCCTGTGGTTTCATGGGAGATTGGCTTATTTTACTTAGCATGATAGTCTCTAGTACCATCCATTTACCAACAAATGCCATAATTTCATTCTTCTTTATGGCTGAATAATATTCCATTGTATATGTATACCACAATTTCTTTATCCATTCATCTTTTGAAGGGTATCTAGGTTGATTCGATAGTTTAACTATTGTGAATTGAGCTGTTATAAACATTGATGTGGCTGCTTCACTATAGCATGCTGATTTTAAGTCCTTTGGGTATATACCAAGGAGTGGGATAACTGGGTCAAATGGTGGTTCCATGCCAAGTTTTCTGAGGAATCTCCATACTACTTTCCAGAGTGGTTGCACCAATTTACAGTTTCCCTACATCCTCACCAACTTTTCTTGTTATCTGTATTGTTTCTTCATAATTACCATTCTGACTGGAGTGAGATGAAATCTAAGTGTAGTTTCAATACACATTTATCTAATTGCTAGTGATTTTGAACATTTTTCATATATTTCTTGACCAATAGTATTTCTTTGAAGAAGCTTTTTAGTTTGATACCATCCTAATCATTGATTCTTGATTTTACTTCTTGCGTTTTAGGAGTCTTATAGAGGAAGTTGGTTCCTAAGCCTACATAATGAGCCTACATATTCTTCTAGTAGGCATAAGGTTTCTGGTCTAATGCCTATGTCCTTGATTCACTTTGATTTGAGTTTTGTACAGGGTGAGAGATAGGGATTAAATTTCATTCTACTACATATGAATTTCTAGTTTTTCCAGCCCCATTTGTTGAAGAGGCTATCTTTTCTCAATGTATGTTTATGGCACCTTTGTCTAGGATGAGATAACTATATTGATGTGGATTTGTCTCTGTATCTTCTATTCTGCTCCATTGGTTTACATGTCTGTTTTGGTGTCAATATCATGCCATTTTTGTTACTATAGCCCTGTAGTATAATTTAAGGTTGGGTATTGTGATGCCTCCTGTTTCACATTTCTCACTAAGGATTGCTTTGGCTGTTCTAGACCTCTGGTTTTTCCAAACGAATTTCATGACTAGAAGATTTTTTAGTTTCTTTTTGTTTGTTTGTTTGTTTGTTTGTTTTATCACTGTGACCAAAGTACACAAAGCAACTTGGAGGAGGAAAAGTTTATTTGGGACTCATGATTTTCAGAGGTCTCAGGTCACAGATAGTCAACTCCATGACTTTTGGCCCAAGGTGATCTAGCATATCATGGCTGGTGAGCTCAGGGGAGGAAATCTGCTTGCCCATGGTGAGGTCAGGATGCAGAAACAAGGAATGGTGATAGTTTCTACTAAGGCCCTTAAATTAGGATGAACTGGTAAGGTTATAGCTCTTACAATCCAATACTTTATCTCTGAAAATTCCTGCATTAACAGCTTTTGGGGAACACTTAATATCCAAACTATAGCATTCTACCCTTGGTGTCTAATATTTCATGCCCATTTTATAGTACAAAACACATTTAGTTCATTTCCAAGAGTCCCACAGTCTTAACAACATTAGCATCACCCAACAGTCTAGTCCAAGTTTAAAGTCTCCTTTGAGACTCCAGACAAACTCTTGGATGTGAACCCTGTAAAAATCAAAAGTAAGTTTCTTATATCCAATATATAGTGACATGAAGTAAATAGTCCTATTCCAAAAAGGAGGAATGGGAGCACAGAGAGAAGGGATAGGGCCAAAACAAGACTGAAACTCAGCTGGGCAAACAGGTTGCATAAGTCTGTGTACAGCATCTAGGACACATAACTCTGAGAAGTTTTTCCAAAGGGCTTGGGTACTCCTGCCCCTTTGGCCTTGCCAGTTGTATTGCACATGGGTTCTCTTTTAGCCTGGCTCTTCTCTTTAGAGCTGGCAGCTTTTCTTGGCAGACAGTTCATCTTGCTAGCATCTTTTAATTCTTGAGGTCTCTATTTCAGCTTTAGTTTCACATTTATAGCTGTATGCATTGCCTTCTCAGGCAGCCTGCAGGGACTCTGACCCTGCTATACTTTACCTGTCCTCCCAGGTATTCCTTTGTAATCTTGGTGGAAGCCTCCATTAAACCTTAGCTTTAGCAGCATCCTGTATTCCTCTAGAACCAGCACCACATAGATGATGCCAAGTTCTGCTGCCATGTAGGTCCTCTCATGGCTGAGTGGCCTCTGAATGCCGGGATGGCTCAACATGGTAAAACAACTTGTTTGGCCCCCTGTGCAAGCATGGTGTCCCCAGGATCTCTTCTCAAAGAATTGTCCCTTCTGCATCCTGTCACCTGCAGTGGGTATGGTTCTTCAAATTCCTGAGATTCCCTGAAGTCATCTTTCTCTGAGTTAGCTTCTCTTTAGGGGTTTCAATAACTTCAACAAGCACATCTTCCTTGGCCCAAGCTTTATACGCACTTCTCTGGCAAAATGGCAAGTTTTAAAAATCCTTATCTCTGTTTTTTTCTTCGGTTTCTCACTAAAAGCTGCCAGCAATATCCACATCACTGCCTGAATGCTGTGCTGTCTTGAATTTCCCTCCATTAGATTAATTAGTCCATCACTTAAATTCAGCCTCATATGAAGTCTCTGGACAAGTGCAAAACCTTTAAATACAGCCTCATACAAAATCTCTGAACATGAGCAAAATGTAGCCAAGTTCTTTGCTAGAATATAACAGGAGTGACCTCCAGTCCAATTCCCAACAGAGTCCTTCTTTCTCTCTGAAACCTCATGAGCACAGTCTGCATTCCCATAACTATTCTGATCTTCTGAGTTCTCACCAGAACCACCCATTAAGCTCCACTTACAACATTCTAAAGCTTTTCTGACTTGCATCTCTAAACTTTTCAAAAATTTGTCCTGCAAACCTACTTCAAAGGCTTCTGAACCATATGGTCAAGTTAGTCACAACAATGACTACTTACTGGTACCAATTTCTGTTTCAGTTAACTTTTTGTCACTGTGACTAAAATACCAACAAAAATAACTTAGAGGAGGAAAAGCTCTTTGGGGCTTATGGTTTCAGAGGTCTCAGCCCATAGACATCTGACTTTATGACTCTGGGCCCCGGTGAGGAAGTGCACCACAGGGGAGGGGACCAGGGGAAGAATGCTGTTCAGCTCATGACAGGGTTAGGAATCAGAGTGAGAGAGAGGGAAAGGGACCACAGGGAAAATGTACCCTTCTGGGGCACATCCCTTGGGACCCACCTGTTAGCCCATTCATACTGGATGAATTCATTAGGTGATAGCTCTCACAATCTAATAACTTTACCTCTGAACATTCATGCATTAACAGGAGCTTTGGGGGGGATATCTCATATCAACTGTAGCAGATAGCTCACAGTGGTTGCTTTAGCTATGCAGTTTATTGAAGTTTCACCATGCCTATTATATCTTGCTATTTTGGTAGGATCATGGTATGTGATTGACCCTTGTGACTGTCTCTCTGGAGAGTCTGTGGTACACTGTAGCAGCTGTGGCAGCAGCAAACCCACTTACCCTTTTGTCCCTCCCAACGCTTTCCTTGGGCCTTTTCTTTTACTTCTCTGGATAACCACACACTTTCCAGATCTACTGATTTTGACAGAAAGCATATTTAATTGTTACATTCCAAGTAGACATACAAAGTACCATGGATATACATGAAGTATGATTAACTATGTTGATATTTAAGCTAGTTTACCTACAATTAATATTTTGTATTTTTAAGTTGTTAAAAACTATAAGTATAACTGAAACTATAAGTATTGTTCTCTTTCCTCTTCATTCATCTCCAGAAAATTACCTTATAGTTCTCTTTCATTTTTGCTTTTTATGTATCTTGATATTCAGTGCTTATATTTTTTTCATTTTTCTGATCACATTTCAGTTTTATGTGTCATTGTCTAGAAAACTAAGCCTTGTCTACTGACAGAAATGTTTGCAGTCATTGTTTCAATGTCCCACATCCTTTTTTGAACTGTTGTCCTGTCCATAACATGGATTATTAAGAACATCACTAGTTTGCCAAGCATTCTGGTTTCCCATGCAGAATTTCAGATGTAGTACAAAAATGCACCAGACAGCTTTCATTAAATTTTGAGCTTCCACATAAATCAATAGAAGAGTCTGTCATAACCAAGTGCCGTGGCACATGCCTGTAATCTCAGTTGATTGGGAGCTGAGGCAGGAGGTTTGAAAGTTCAAAGCCAACCTCAGCAAAAGTGAGGTGCAAAGAACCCTGTCTCTAAATAAAATACAAAATATGGCTCGGGAGGCAACTCAGTGGTTGAGTGGCCCTCAGTTCAATCCCCGGTTACCTGTCCTCACGAAAAGAGTCTGTGGTAGGTTTGTCATGTCCTGACAGACTTTGTTACATTACTTAGTCCATACCAGGGAAATCTGCAAAATTTAAGGAAGTAAACAAATAATCCACAAAGGAAGAATATAAAATTTTAAAAATGTTAAAATAAGGTCAGCTGCTATACCCAGAAAACTATTTTTGAACTTGGCAAAGGAAAGGCATGTTTTTTGGCTTTAGGAAGAAAATTATTAAAACTCACTTGGAATAAAACTACCAAAAACAACCTTGTTCATTAATGGAGAAGAATTTTTAATCCTTTAAAATTTATGATCAGTTTTTATAAGCTTTTGTAGTTAATAAAGCATATAATAATGGATCAACTTCAGACAAATTTTATCTTTCTTCCTTTTCTCATATTCATTTTCTCAAATGGGCTCAAGTTCTGATCAAAAAGTGTGCCTAAAAGTTTCATTCATTTCATTCATTGTGGATGATGGTGTGTTGGACACATGTTGGTTTTGAGTTATGACACTTTGGGGATAAATAGCTAAATTTTAAAAATTCTAAATGGAATTAAGATCCTATTAGCTATTAGTAAAATATCAGTAGACAGTAGTAAACTCATTACTCAGCTATGACTTAGTTTACAAGTTAAGTTTTTGAGAGTTTGAGTGTTTGACTTGTTGCCAACAGAATTCAGGCTGTCTGGAATTAAATCACAACTGCCATTTATATTATTGATTCACGGGATAAAGGTACTTTCTTGTTCTTCTTTTATAAATCTGGTACTTTTAAAAAATGGATTATTTAGCTGGGCACAGTATGGTGCACACCTGTAAACCCAGAGACTCAGGAGGCTGAGGCAGGAGGATTGCAAGTTCAAAGTCAGCCTCAGCAACTTAGTTAGGTCAGCCTCAGCAACTTAGGGAGAACCTGTCTCAAAAATGTGAAAAGGGCTGGGGATGTTGCTCAGTGGTTAGCACCCCTGGGTTCAATCCTTAATAGGAAAAAAAAAGGATTATTTAGTAGCAATACAGCAGTTCGGAAAAAAAGAATGGTTTGGATAGTGTCCAAATGTTTCTCTGTTCCATTTTTTTCTCTTCTAAATGCTTGCCATATATCAAGGACTGTTAGACATTTTGATAATCCCATGGAATATAATTAAATTGTTAAATATTTATTCAGAACTCACTCTGTGCCAGATCCTGGCAAGAAATTAGGGTCGCTGTATTTAATTGGTTTACTCTCTTCCACAAACCTGTAGTACTGAGTTCCAATAGGATAGGGGAATCCTGAAGTTTAGGACTTGGACAAGAGGCCAGCAGAATAGGTAGGCTGAATATGCATATTCATTAAGTTCAGCATAAACTGTGGGAAATTTAGTAGTGATCTTTCACCATACCCCTCCATGAACTGGTAACAGTAAGTCTCCAAAGGAGATGTTGTTATGGTTTAGATATGGGGTCCTGGAAAAGCTCACATGTGAGACAATGCAAGCAGGTTTTGAGGAGACATGATTGGGTTATAGTCTTAACGTAACCAGTGTCTTAATCCCCTGATTGGGATTAACTGAGTGGTAACAAAGGGATAGGGTGTGGCTGGAGGAGGTGGGAACTGGAGCATGGTTTCCTGATAATTCCTAAGGTGAGTTGCTTCCCTCTGCTACAGTCTTCCGCCCTGATGTCCTGCTTCACCTTGAGCCCTGAGGAATGGAGACTGCTGTCTGTGGATTGAGACCTCTGAAACTGTGAGCCCTTAAATAAACTTTTCCTTCTCTACAGTTGTTCAGTGGGGTTTTTAAGTCACAGTAGTGAGAAAGCTGACTAAAACAGGTGTTTTTCCAGGTTGGGCATTAGCTGGTCCTTGAATGACTCCAGGATTGAGCATATATTCATTTTTAACAAATGTTTATAGATTTTTTTGGGGGTGCTGGGGATTAAACCCAGAGTCTTGTGCATGTGAGGCAAGCACCCACCAATTGAGCTACATCCCCAGTCCCAATTATAGATCTTTACGTCTATATCATACACTGTGCTAATGACCAAAATATAGAGCTTAATAAGACCGATTCTTTGTTTTCAGAGTTTATGTTAGGAGAGATACCATACTCATTATGTAAATAAATGACCATGAACAACTGATATAGAGATAAGACTAAAAGTTGAGTGAATAACTTTGCTATGGGAATTAGGAAGAAAATACATGAGCTGATCATAGAGTCATAAATAGAACTTACCTGCCTGAAAGGAAAGAGCATAATAAAAAATGTGAACATTTGAAACAAATGAAAATTGACTCATTTGCTAAGCTTTATGATTCAAGAAAATAACTGAGTTTGGCTATGCAGAGTTATTGAATTCAAATGCAAAATTTTAAAAGGTGGAAAGTATGACCAATGCATTCTAAGATATATGGTAAAAATTCAGATGTCAGTGATGTTTCTGGGTATAATACTGGAAAGGTTCACAGTTTTAATAACTAATAGAATTTGCCAGATGGGCTACTGATGCTGACTTTATTCAGAATCCTGGGAGTCTGTAGCATGAATTATAAATATCACCAGGAGAGAAATTAATAAGATCAAAAAGTGGATCTACTTTTACAAATAAGTAAATCAAATTAATAAAAATCAGTTAGGTGGTAATTGCTGGACAATTAGCCTTGGGTGAATCCAGTTCTCCTACTTTTTCACTTGTAGTTCTCAGTAACTGTAGAATATGTGTAAGTACATAATCTTGAGAGAGGAAGGAACTGGTTGCAACAGCCACACTCTGTTCCAGTTTCCTTCTCCGCACTCCTCAAGGAGGACGTCCTCCAGTGCTTTAGCCTAGCAAATGCTGCAACCTGAAGTGTAAAACTTAGTGTGGGCTACTTCCTGGGGTTCCTCATCTGTAGTGCAATTGGAGCATGTGCAGATGAGACTCCATCCTTCTTGAGCAACTTTTCCAGGCATCTGGGAACTGGCTCACAAGGAATGCTAGGCTTCTATTGTCCCTTGCTGATTATCTCTTCTTGTTGATTGTCAGTGGGGCATTCTGAATCACTGGTCTCAGACAGACTAATAACCAGTGCACAGTTGAACCCTCTTGATGGTGGTGTGTGGAGCTTGAAAGGTGGAGTGTGACTGAAGAGACAGCAAGTCCATGGATCTTGAAACTAATCTGTCCAACTGGAGAAAGTCATGGATGCCAATGTCATTTAGTTTTATAAAATTTCATAAAAGTTCCATTGATAAGATATGGGAAGATGGACAATATAAGATGAATTTCCTAATGATCTTTAAGATAATTATCAGATGCCAAGAGGTGGAGGCACAAAGTGATTTGGTGATTATAATTTGTTGGTTACCATTTTGTGGTCAGCTACTGAAAACTCCTTGCTAAAGAATGGATTCAAGATTAAATTACTCAGAATTATAGAAGATATGAACTTTGAGAGGATCTTTCATCAGGAAGTTGAATTGAGAATCAGTGGATAAAGACTGGTAGAAATTAGCTCCTTGGAAAACACAGCTAAAGAATATGAGTAGAATAAATAGCAGAGTTAGCACAGTTAAACTGACAGTGACTTGAACTTGTTTACTACATTCACCTTAGGGTGGTCAGCAATGTGTCCAATGTCAGATGATGGGACACACTCAAATACACAGAGTCACCTTCAGTGGCAGTGGTATAAGGCATGTCAGAATTTTGCCTATGGGTCGGAGGAAGTGGAAAGAAGAATTGTGTTCTCTGTTTCACCTCTGTATTTAGACTGGATAGTAAGAGTGCTTAAAAGGAGCTGACTGATAGAAATGGGTTAGAAAAGAGGAATATAAACTGTACTGCAAGAAAAGCCTTGCCTTCCCACTGAGCTTGAGTGGAATCCTTGTTGACAAGCAGAGAGGCTGAAGGTGATGAAGCTCTAAACCTGTCAGTTGGCCAGGAGGAAGCTTTTCTTATAAAATTAAATTATTTTTATTGCAGGTTATTAATACATACATTATGTCTGTGCTAATTTTGACCCCAAAAGGTAGAAAAATCTTTGGATTTCATTTACTTTGTCTGCAGTTTCACTCAAGAACTTTTCTGTTTTGCATTTGACTTTATTTTCCTTTTGAGTCCAGAAAAAGCAATCCTATCTAGTCTCAACTTTTGCTACCTAACCTGGGACTAATACTCCAGTATTACTGGAGTTCAGCCAACTCATAACTCATTCAGTTATTGATGTGGACAACTTCTTGTACTTTTATGTTATTAAGTATTGTTGTACAGAATGATTTAAAAGGTTATGTAATAATGAATTGTGTAGATGTTCTACAATTTATTATACCAGTTTTCCAATGCTGCAGAGTTTTGCTTCTGGGTTTGGATTTGTTTTTACTGTTTTCCCCCTGTGATATCACAAATTAAGGATTGATTAATCTATGTACTTTTGTCTCATATTTTCTTTGGTTAAATTCATGGAAGGGAGAATGCTAGGTCACAGGATGAGTTGCTGTGCCATTATTTTAACTTTTGTTGAAGTTTAATCAAGCAGTAGGTGAATCATGTCAAGGTCATTTTAGAGAACATAACAAAGCTATATCCTTGCATAAAAGGTAACCATGCAAAAACAAATCAATGAAATCTTTTCAGTTAAGGTAAGTGACTGGGGAAGTTCAGGAAGGTTATTGAATATTAGAGTAATTGACTTATTTCTAGCTACAGGGAGATGTAAATATACCCTGGGCTTAGGAGAAACATTGGTAAAGGCCTGGAAACATTGTCTTTTTTCTCTATCTGAAGGAAAAATAATTATTCTTTGTCTGAATAACCTCACATATTCAAGAATCATAGAATCCCATAGTACATGCAGACCCAAGCATAATTATTGGCATCAGAAGGGTGGAAACACTGGTGAAGCTATGGCAGGAGGAAAGAGGAGAGACACCATCTGAATGTTTAGATTGGACATTAGAGAAGGAAGGAGGAAATATTAGAGGGCAATAAGAGGACAGACTATCCATCAAAGACACAAAAATTAGTCTACTCAGGTACTCAGAGGCGCAGAAAGTGTAGGACCAAAGTGAGTATGGAAAGAAAAAAGTGAGTTACGTATTCACCATTGGTAGCTTGATTAGATACATTGTAGAATATCTCCTGCTTTGTACCCCAGTCTTCCTCAAGGAGGCCTAGTAAAGACACAAGGCAAAGAGAGACAGTGAATGCAAACTTCTTTGGATCTGAGGATCATGGGGTTCTAAACCGTCACTTAAAGAACTAACACATTACTCTTTGGATTACCTTTTGGATGGTTGCCACTTCTTCCTCTTCTCTGCCTAAAACATATGCCCTGTCTCTCCTCCAAAGGACTTGTCGTCCTCTGGAATTCAGTTTGTCTGGTTGCCTTTATATCTTAGCTCTCTAATAAGCTAAAACAAACAAAACCCCAAAAAACACTATAGGTTTTTTCTTTTATTATTATTATTTGGATTTTTCTCTTCTTTGTTTTGTATTGGAATGACACATAGAAAGCTGTAGTTTTCTGTATCCTTAGGGAAACAGAGTTGTGGTTGAGTTTGGAAAGTTTTAAGTATGTCACATAATTATTTAAAAATCAAAAATTCTAAATCTCTAACTATAATTTTCAAAATGAAATAAAGGAGCTAAATTAGGTCTTCAATTGATAGCATAATCAAAAGAAGAAAATGTAACTCCTCTTTGGTGTGCATGTGTTGCTGGGGATTGAACCTGGGGTATTGCACATTCCCCAGTGTTCTAACACAGAGGTAAACTGCAGCCCCTGAAATGGGACTTTTAATATAGTTATTTGACTCTGAATCTCTAGTGCACTATACCGAAGCTCAGAAGGAATAATATTTTAAAATATATTTAAGTATATTGTTGGTGGTAGTAGCAATATTGTTATTTTGACACTATCTTACATGTAAAGAAAATGAGTAATTATGTGATCTTCTCTTAACCTCGATATCCTTGACAACTAAGAGTCTTGTCATGTGCCAAAGTAGATACAGATGAATACAGAAGAGTTTAAAACTCCTGTGGTCCTCATGTACAATGTGTATTTTACTTTAAAAACAAACCAAACAACTTAGTTTGCTAAAAATGCATAATAACAACAACATCCCCAGTAAATGACTGTTATCACTTCCAATTGAAAGGTACCAGGGCTATTTGGAGGTATAATGAGTCAGTTCTTTGTGGGATGCAAAATAAGAGCTTAGAATATCTTTTTGTTAATATCAAGAAAACTATCAAAGATGAGATATACTGATCAGACTCAAGAACTAATTCAAGGAGGTTCCCACCATTCAAGGTTCAGAATTTGAGCATCACAAAAGGTAATGACAATGCATTGAATGTATGGGAAATATTTAATTCATCTACATCTCCAGCCCTATGAGCTCATTTTTAAACAGGCTTATTGAGTTGTATCCACATATTGTGATTCACTCATTTGAAGAGTACTTTTAAAAAGCTTTTTTCTTTTTCCCTTAATATTTATTTTGAAAATGCTCAGTCTTACAAAAGAAGTTGGAAGATTCTTCAGTGAACATGCACCTGCCCTTCATTTAGATACACCATTTCCACATTTAATAGTTTCTCTTTCTCAAAGCCCTTTCCTTCACATATATATGCACACACACACACACACACACACATACACACACACACACACACACACACACATTATTTGTTCTAATTAGTTATACATGGGAGCAGAATGCATTTCATTGTACACAGAGCACAAATTCTCTTTTCTCTGGCCGTACATGATGCAGAGTCACACCATTCACGCAATCATACAAGTGCATAGGGTAATAATGTCCCTCTCATTCCACCATCCTTCGCACCCCACACCTCCTCCCCTCTCATTCATGAACCATTTGAAATAAGTTTCAGACTCTGATGTGTCAAATAGTTGCAATCTGCGAATTTCCTAAAAAACTATCATAATAGTTGATTTTACATTTTTATCACCTCAGAAAGAAACCTTGTCTCTACCACCTCCAGACTTAAATAATCACTACTTTCTGACTCAATAGATTTCCCTCTTCTGGACATTTCCTATGCATAGAATCATATTATATATGGTCCCTTGTGACAGATTTAGCACAATGTGTTCAAGTTTCATTCATGTTGTATCATGTATCTATACTCATTCCTGTGTATAGGCAAATAATATTTCACTGCATAGATATACCACATATATTTATACATTCATTAGTAGATCGATATTAGGTTTTTTCTACATTTCGTCTATTATGAATAATACTACTATAAACATTTATGTACAAGGCTTTGTGTGAAAATCTGTTTCATTTGTTTTAGATATATAATCAGGAATACATTTGTTGGGTCAGATGGTAGCTCTGAATTTAATAAAGTGATTATTATTACTAGACCATTTTTGCAGTCTGTACCATTTTACATTCCCATCAACTGTGTGCAATGGCTTCAGTTTCTCTACATCATTGCCAATGCTTGTTATTATCTGACTTTTATTCTAGTCATCACAATGGTTATGAAGTATTATCTAGTTACATTTTGTGTTTCTCTAATCACTAATAATATCAAATATATTTTTACTCATTGACCAATTGTAGTTATTTCTTCTGTGAAAAAATATTCAGATTTTTTGCCCATTTTTAAATTGGCTTTTTGTCTGTTATTGAGTTGTAAGAGTTCTTTAGATACTCAGGATAAAATTTCTTTATCAGATATAAAATTTTCAAGTATATTCTCCCATTCTTTGGATTGTATTTTATTTTCTTAGTGATGGTTTTTCAAACACAAAGGTCTTGGATTTTAATAAAGACAACTTTATCTATATTTTCTTTCATTGTTTGTTCTTTTTTATAATACCTAGGAATTCTTTCCCAAATCCAAAGTCACAAAAATTTATCCCAATGTATTCTTATGGGTTTTATCATTTTAATCATCATATCTTTAGGGCTTTAATCCACCTACAGTTAATTTGTATATATAGTGTGAGGTAGTTATTTTTTCTATATGGACACCAGTTTTCCTTGTTCTATTTTTTTTAAAGACTTTCTTTCCCTATTAGATGCTTTGACAACTTCGTTGTAAATCAACTGGCCACAGATGTATGAGTCGATGAATTCTTAAGAATACAAACACACACAAATAAAAAGATTAAAAAAGGAAAAAACAAAATATAAAATAGTTAACTTACCACCAGTAAAAAATACTGTAATAACAATTTTTTAACTTGAAAAAATATTTAATAATGGAAACGAACCACTTGTTTTGACTTTTCCATATTGATCAACTAAAGAGAAGACATTTAACCTTATACAGTAGTAAATAATAAAAGTGTAATAGAATTAGAAAATCAGAATTTTGTAAGTCCTAATTATTTTAGTCAGTTTTTTTTTTTTTTTTTT
>JAJEJO010004618.1:0-16548 GCA_020662805.1 Glaucomys volans
GAGATGCCAGAAATCTAGAATTTGTTTGGAAATCTAGCTTTATAGGTTGGCAACTCCTGAAGCAGAGTTTAATGGCATGTAGGTCAGCTCGATGCTGAAGAAGCAAAGGCGTCAGAACCAGACCTACAGGAACAGTGGGACCCAGGCAGCAGGTTCCGGCTTCAAGATATGGTTGGGAATTCGAGCTGCTCCAACTTGCTCCTCAGAGGGTCTGGGGTCTCTCCTGGGCCTGACGGGGGCAGAGGCTGTTGACTCTTCAGCAATCCTCCTCCTCCAGCCATGGGGACCAGGTCCTGCCACTTCAGACACGGACTCCACGTCTGCGCTGGAGGCGTGGAAGAATGAACTCACCTGATTGATCCTAAGCCGCAGCCCACCAGGCCTCCTGGCACATTAGTGGCTCTATCAGTCTAAGATGGATGGCTGTCTTCCCGCCCTTCACTAATGTCTCTGCTCTGGGAGGAATTTAAGCCTCAGTTTTGAACAACGATGGGGAGAGTGAGTGGAACCTTTCTCCTGAGGAAGGCTGCAGGCAGTGGCCATGGATGATGGATGGGCAGAGCCCCCATTAAGCTAATGGGCGTCAGAGATGTGGACAGACCTGGGAGCCTGTGCTCAGAGGCCAGGCCGGGTTGAGAAATTGGATGGCTTAATGATCTGTGTGGGGACGTGTGACACTAAACAGATTCAGAAAGTCTGTTTGGCAGTTTAACGGAAAGAAACCTAAGCTTCATGTGAAGATATGTGGTCTTCCATGGGCAGGAGAGCAGGTTTCCTTGGCCTCCAGGTGTTATTGGGGGCTGCCAGCTCTGGACACCAGCAGGTTCTGAGAAAGAAGGAGCTCACTCCAGGGTGGAGGGGCAGAGTCACAGTGGATGGAAGCCACGGACCAAGCTTTGCCAGAGGCCTGTCCACCAGTGCAATGGACCTCATTGTTCCAATGCCCCAGCTGCTTTGTCCCTGCAGGAACTGAGCTCTTAGTTTGGAGGATGTGCGGTGGCCGGCTGAAAATAAGCAGACAGACTTCCACTGTGAGCTTCTCAGAGGCAGCGCAGGTTCTGTCTGAGCATCAAGCTCAGAGCTCAGCGCTTAGAGAAGTGCAAACACACTCGGTTGTTTTTAACACTAGTTGATGGACTTTTCCTATAAAGGGCCAGCTGGTGAGTATTTGAGCCCTTGGGGGCTGACCACACTCAGTTGTGATTACTGAGCTCTGCCATTACAGTGGGAAACCAGCCAGACCCCACAGCAAAGGAGGGGATGTCTGTGTTTCAATAAAACTTTACAAAAGCAGGCGGCCAGTTGAATTTTGGTTTTTGGTTACGACTTTCTGTCTCCTGTTTCACACCACAAAATTTAGAGCAGTTTGTTATGTAGCAACAGAGAGCATTGTAGAATTAATTTTCATAAAATAAAGTGTCTGCTATTTACATGCAAATCCCACAGGGGCAAGTACTGGATCTGGTTTAAAAACCAATGTCTGTCTAAGCCAGGCATGGTGGTGCTTGTCTGTAATCCCAGTGGCTTGGGAGGCATGGCAGAAGAATCGAGAGTTCATAGCCAGCCTCAGCAAAAGCGAGGAGTTAAGCAACTCAGTGAGCCCCTGTCTCTAAATATAAAATACAAAATAGGGCTGAGGATGTTAAGCACCCCTGAGTTCAATCCCCAATACCACCCGCCAAACAAATAAACAAACCAACATTTTGTGCACCTGGACGGATATGGAATGCTCAGTACGTAGACTGCTCTTGTGCATATCTGCATAATTTGTATTCTAATCTCAAGACTTCTAAATGCCTTAGTGTTTAGTGTCATCAAGAGGCAGCCCAGAGGTGGTGACCTTGGACACGAATGACTGTGTCCTGGTACTTTTCCCATAATTCTTGGATCAACAGCACCCTGTGTGCAGGATCTCATGGGGAAATGGAGCTATGCCACCATATCTGTCCTCCCAGGGCAGAGGACAAGCCCCTGCAGCAGTGCTGGCTGGTCTTCAGTAGCTTCCATCACATGTCACATCCAGGCCTCTGGATCACGTCAGGGGAGTCTGTCTGGTGCAGTAAGTTTGTGGCCCTTTTTGGAGATGGAGCCAAACCCAGGCTCAGAGGCTTCAGCAGAAAAGAGCAGCTGGATCACGACCTGCCTGTGTCATTGCAGTTGTTTATTTTCCACAGTCGCCTCCTCTCCTGGCAAGCCATGCTGGATTTCTATCTGTAGAGCAACACAATGTTTCTGGTTCAAAAGGTAAATCTGAATACAAGCACATGTACTTTTTAATTTGTGTGTGTGTGAGTGTGTTTGGTACTGGGGATTGAACCCAAGGGTACTTTACCGCTGAACTATATTCCTAGCCCTTTTTTTTTAAATTTAGAAACCTGGTCTTGCTAAGTTGCTGAGGCTGAATTCAAACTTGTGGTCCTCCTGCCTCAGCCTCCTGAGTCTTTGGGATTCCAGCTGTGCCCACATTCCCGGCCCAAAGCATGAATTTCTAGATGTAAGGTATTTAAACTCCCCCTGAGTTCCCTGCCCTCCAGCTTCCACTCCAGTGGCCTTCCCAGGGAGGAATCACTTAGATGAACTATTTCCATTGCCCTGTATTTAAGGTGGCTGCCTGTTTCTGATGCCCAAGGCTGGTGACTCCGAATCTCCACCTCCAGGGACTGGCTGGGTTCCCAGTCTCCCCTCGTCCCTGGCCTCTGAGTAGACCCTCCCTCCCAGCCCCCATGTGAACTAATAACCTGGAAAATGGGGAATTTCTTCCCTATCCGTTAGGGAGGAAAGACCTTAAAGATGGCAGAGGAGCTGAGGGACTTGGTGACTGATTGGCCAGGCTGGAGAACAGCAGCTGTCTGTGGCTCAGGGCAAAGAAAGGAGACCTGCTAGCCTGTGACCTGTGAAGGTGCCTCACTCCCAGGCAGGGTGGGGTTCCCAGAAGAGATCAGACCACCCCTCATCATCAAGAGGGGTCTGATCACTCCCACCAGCTCTCTTTAACCCCCTGCCTCTGACAGGCCTTAGGGTTCACAGGCCTTAGGGGCTGTGTTCAAAAGCTCCCGAGGTCAGGCTTTACCCTTTCCCTCTGGGTAGGAACAGGGCTTCATAATAAGCAGCTCCTGATATTGCAAATCAATGTTCCTCACCCACTGCTTCCTTAAGTAAATGGTACTTTTTAAAACAACTAAAACATTAGCAGCAGGGATATTGAATAATTAGGAAAGGTTCAATGGGTAAGAACAATGAAAAAAATCATGAGGTAACCATTTTTATCTTGCTCAAATATTAATATTTCTTCAGCATGTGCACTAACAAAACTGGTGGCCAGATGTTAACTACCCTCCCCGCACAGACTCTTCCCTTCTGAGTTCTGCATGTCAGGGAAAAGATGAGGGAGGTTCGCTCCCAGGTCTCTATTTGAGGTTGAATCTGCCATTCAAACTAAGGGACCTTCCACATAGGGAGGAGGTCATTGTGCTGGCCAGCAGGTGACTGGAGATTTGAAAAAGAAAGACAAACAGGACTGTGGTGTGAAAGACACAGGCTGGACTCCAACAGCAATGGACTGGGGGACGTGGGAGTGGGTGTAGGGCACTTGCTAGAGGCCTCTGAGGAGCAGGGTGGGCAGGGCAACATGTTCCATTGCCACAGGATGTGGGGACTGAACCCCGGGTGCGTTTCCAAGAAGAAGCTATATTTTTAAACTCAGTCCTAAGAACCAGCGAGTCATCAGAGCTATCAGGGAAAAGGAGGATGCGAGCGGGAGTTAAATAAAAAAGGAAGACGTGTTATTTCCGATTTATCTTCTTCCTGAGTATTCAATCTAATGGCTGGAATGAGGGCCAGATTGAAGCCTAAGAAAAAAGATAAGATAAAGGATTAGATGTTATCATTGCTCTGAAACAGAATTCTGCAGCACATAATGCAATTTCATTCCAGTCATTCCACCATTTTACTAAAGATCTTGCTCTGATCCTCCTCCCTCTGTCATCCAGGAGCCTGGATGACAGGGAACCAGTTCTGATTCTGGGCTGTAGTGCCAGCAAGCTGGATGGAGCGGGGAGCCTCTCAGACACGGGGCTGTAAATGAGCAGCTTACCATGTGCCTGTGATTGAATGATTTCAATACAGTAATAAATCCCAGCCCAAATCTTTTTCAGCAACAAGGAACTTCCCCTGGCCCAGGACAGATGTGCAGTCTGTAGCAGGGGGTGGAGGTGGTGATTCTGCAGTTCAGAGGTGCCATTGGGGACCACATTGCCTTTCATCTTAGGTGCTTCCGTCCCCTCAGGCACACAGCAGGACCAGAAGCATTCATTCATTCATTTCTAGGACCTTCCATAGAATTCATGCTTTGTTTTCACCAAGGTCTTCCCAGCAGCACTTCCTTCCTTTGGCAAACAGTCGCCTATCTGTGAACCATCAGTGCCAAGGAGAACTAATTACCTTCATACCAGTTAGTCCTGTTCTGAGAGGATGGGCTTCCCGCCTCTCTTGGTTCTGTGTGAGAGGAGTAGATGTCCCAGAAGGATGTGGACTCTTCTGGGAGCAGAGGGGAGAGGGGCTGCAGGGCAGGGGATCCACAGTGGCCATTGTGAAGTTCTCATCGTTGTTGCTGTAAATGTCTCTGTGTGTGTGCAAGGATTACTGTTGCAGGTGTGGGAACCTTTCCACAGACAAACGGTTAATCCTAAGAGACCCTGCAGTCCCCTGGGTCAGGTCAGACCACCTTTGGTTTGATTGCACCTGTTGTATTTCAGCAATCCTAACTAGAGATCAAATGTGGGGTGATTCAGTGTTGGAGCCAAAGACGACCTAGGAGAAGACCTTCTGTGCACTCTGCTCCGCAGAGGTGCAGAGAGGAGCGAGCGGACTAGGTGCGGGTGGTGCCTCTGTAACAACTCTAACCAAGTTCTCATCAGCTGTGAGAGTGTCCCCAGGCCTGTGGCTGAGAACCGTTCAGGATGCTCCCTCCCTTGATGTTTGTGCCCTGGCTTCATGGCCAAGGCTGAAGGCTGCAGGTGAAGGGCAGGCTCTCTGCGGGCTCAGACTCTGGAGTGTTTGCTGCTTTGGAGAGAAACAGCAAGTCAGAAAGAGAGGCTTTTGAAACTCAAAAGTCTGGACACCGACTGTTGGCAACCAAGATAGAGTAAGAGGGGTGACCTTTTCCTTCTCTACTGTGCCAACTGAGAGACCACAGCAAATGTATGAAATGATGTTCTTGCTACTGGACATCAGGCAGTGCTGAGCAGTGGTCAGTGAGAGACGAGGAGCAGAGGGGACAGACCTGGCTGGCTCCCGCTCACTGCTCTCAGAAGGACCTGCACTTCAGCAGAGAGAGGGAGCCAGGTGGAGCCCTGGGCTTGCAGAGAGGGGACCCAGCAGGTAGAGAGGCAGGCAGAGGACCCTGGGCATCTTCAGAGGATACACAGAGAGGGCACTGTGAGGGTGGGCGGGCCTGTGCCAGGAAGGGGCACCTCCCCCTCATTATGAGACCAATGTCCACCCGATGCCAGAAGATGACAAGGACAGAGCGTTACAGGACAAGCATTCCTGTAGACACAAAATTCCAGAGACGGGAGCAAAAATATATCAAAACCAACTCAATAACCCCTAGGGAAGAATTCAGCCTTAATAGTGGAGCTCATTCCAGGAAAGTGAGGGTGGATAGCATGGGAACCTTCCGCGTGACTCCACCAGCCAACACACTCAGGAATAGGAGACAGTGGCCACCTTAGGGGAGGCCCTGAAAGCTTCTGTCAAATCCAACATCTGTTCTGAATTTTTAAAAATCTCCCAATACTAAGAACTTCCTCAGCATGGTGCATGGTGAGTGCCAGTCACCTGTGGACACCATGCCAACGTGGCAGAGCCGAGGGCTGTCCCACCAGGATGGGGACAGAGAATGGCTGCTTGCTTTCACAACTTCCCTCCAACCTGGAGGTTCAGCCAACACAGGAAAGAGGATGAGGGAGAGGATTCCTGTTGGAAAACCGTCTTCATTCTCAGGTGTGTTTCTTCATGGAGAAAGTTACATGAAATCTCAAAAGGTCACTGGAACTAGTGAGTGAGTTGAGGGAAACTGCAGGGTCTACGATGGGTACGTGCAGGTCTATCGTCCCTCTATGCAGTGGCCTTCCTCCAAGGCTCCTTGATGCTCTTACAAATCTTCCAAAGTTGAGAAAAATTCTCTTTGCAACGACTGGGACCAAAATAGGTGTCTCCTTCAACCTCAGCTACACAAGAACTCGAGACAATGGTTCTTCCTTAACAAAGTCCCATGTGCAAACTTAAAATGAAGTTTTCTTTTCACAGAAATAAAAACAGTCAGGCCCTTTGTCACCAGGGGCATGGCTGCAGTAACCCCAGGAGGCCCCCCCGGGCCCTGCTCCTGACACACAGAGCGGGCTTCAGAGTCTCCTCCCCAGAACCCCAGGAGGAGCAGAGTGGAGACACCCCCATGTTCCTTCTAGGCCTTTGCAGAGTTGGGATGGAGCAGAACTCAGTGGAAGTTTCTGTGCACATGGATGAAATAAGAGGCATCTAGAAAGGAAGAGCCCTAACTTCTTAACCCACTGGCATGGCTACTTGTGGTGACGTTAATTAATTGCTGTTGAGCACTTCCCTACAATTTGATCAATTTAAGGATGGAAAATAATGCCAGCAGCAATAATTTATAATTTGTTTGAGGACAAATGACACCAGATGCATCAGAAGTGCATGCAAGTCGCCCCCTGGTAGGGAGGGTCACTTGTGAGGCTGAGATGGTCATGAACCAGGTCAGCAAGTTCACCAGCAGCAGGTTAATTACCATGTTTATTAACCTCTTACAGGGACCTAAGGCCAAGAGGAAAGATTTGTCAAAGTCACTCATCTGGGAATCACAGGGCTGAGACGTGAACGGAGATTAAGCAGACAGCTGAGTTCAAGGTCTCCCTCCTGTGGCATGGGGGTGCAGCCTGCCTCCATCTCTCCTCTCTCTCTGTCCATCATTTGAGTGAGAGGCACCACTTGCTTCTTCAGGCCTTTCGGGTGGTCCTTGGGGTGGCAGTTCTTCCACAGTGTTCTAGGTGAGACCTGTGCGGGCTCTGGAATGTGACATGTGGCCCATCACCCGCCCTGGAATTAATAACTACTTTCAACTTGGATCCTATGCCTAAATATCCTCATTTTTTTTTAACCAACAACTTCTACCAGGCACTTTCTAATGAAATCTCTGAGAATCATTTAGAATTGTCAGATGAAAATGTGACATTGGGAATGTTATTTGCACATCTTCAGCTCCTTAACATCCTGTTGCTGTCAGATGATGCGATTCTGCCATCTTGTTTCCCACTGCTGGTCCAGGGAGACCGAGCACCGTGGATGCAGCTCCTCCATGTCACTGAGGGAATCCGGCCTGGAGCAGAGCTGTGTGCTGTGAAGGGGACAAGAAATGGCACTCAGGGCAGCAGCAGCAGCAGCATTTCCTGAGCATGACTTGCCTGGCACTGTGCGAAGTCCTGGTTGTCACCTCTAGTTAACTGTGACACTTGGGGTGTAGGAACTGGTATTAACTGAAAATTGAGGTTATGGAGCTGCAGTGAGGTCAATAACTCACCCAAGGTCACATGACAGGAAGAGAGGCATGGCCTTGACCCAGAAGCTGAGTGACACAAGGACGTGAGTGACACTAGATGTCCACTCCTTCCCATGCTACTGTGGAGCTCTGTACGGAGACAGAGCCAGTGAGTTCTCTGCTCAGTGTGTTGGGGATACGGGGGAGTTTTGCAAATGTGGGGTGACATTTGCTGGGATGTGACCCTGGATTTTGTTTTCCGCTAATAACTCAGGAAATGTTTAGTGGGAAACTATAAACCATCATTCTCCTTCTCTCACATCCTTCTGATGAACCCTGGCCAATAATTAATTATAATGGCATTATTAATTCAATGATTTTATTTGGGGATTATTTAATTATTTCTTTACAGACAGAAGCTATAAGCTCTAGCAGCAGCTTGATAAGAAACCTTGGGAAAGTGGGAGACTGTCCCCAGTGTTTGCTGGGGAGAAGTTTTAGGGGTTCACAGGCTCATCCCCTGATTCCATCATTCACTTGGTGATCTCAGGATTCAGTTCACGGTCACATCCATGATCGTATTCATCACAACATCCAAAACAACAGGAGGTGAAATCAGCAGAGGGCAAGATGGGGGTGAGGCCTGGGGACCAGGCTCCAGCTCCCAGGGTCCTCTCAGCAGAGTCACTCAGGACACATGTGACTCCTGTAAAGGGACATGAACTCCACAGGGAAGCCCCTTAGAGACTCAGGTCCCAGGTGTCACAGGAGGCTGGTCACAATGGTGTCCTTTGCCTGCACACACCCAGACTCCAGATGCCCACAGGACAGCAGTGTCTATCCAGCATAGACCCCCTGACTTGGGCAGCTTCAGTACGATATGCCACCTGTACTGAATGACAGTCCAGGGCTCCTAAGGAATGACTCCTGGACCTGCTGTGTGAGTCTCTTCACACAGACAAGGATGCGGGCTGGACCTTCAACAATCGTAAAGAGAGGAAAATGCTGGTGGATATTTATGACCAGCTACCATATAACCAGGTTGCAGTGATGCGTGGTCAGTACCTTATCAAGGGAAAACTGACTGGCTCTCAGCTGTTTACAAAAAGGGCAAAGAAACCATCTGAATAGCACACCATGTTTGTTGGATCAGTGCCAAGATGGGCTGGGAGAAAACCTGAGGTCACCTGCACACATCTGTGAGAGAAGACAACCGCTGAACCAAAGTGTGTTTGATAAACCCAGGACGGTGACCAGAGCCTCCTGTGACTCTCACCGACTTGACCCAGAAACTTCCTGACTTCCACGGATCAGCAGGCAGATCCTGGACTCATCTCTCTATAGGTCTGGGAACACCGTTCCAGGGTGTGTGGACAGGGGTGCTCCTCACCCCAGAGATCTCTACACAAAGACAAGGAAAGCTCTGTCCATCATCTGCAAGTGTCCAAATCACCCTCTGCTCAGGAGGTTCTAGGAGGCACCAGAGGGCAAGAGGTTATGGAGGAACCTTCTAGCCAGGCTCCTGGGGAGATGGGCTCACATGAGAAATCTCCTTTATGAGCCGTTTGTACAACATGAGGTGTCAAAAAAAAATCATCCAAAGAGGTGGGGTCAATGGCAGGTGACTTTGTCCACTAGAGGGACATTGAGCCCCGTGTTGTATTTCCTTTGCTGTTTGGATTTGTGCCATGCTCATCGGAGGATCCCACAGACAATCATTTGCTCCCACAGGGCTGTCCTGGATCATGAGCAATCTTCCACGATGCTCCCTGCCCTCTTTGCGATGCTTCCTGCTGCCTAGTGCTCCGGGTGGAGCTGGTGCAGGTGGACATTGAGGATCATCACTGGCCAAGCACCGACAGGGCTCCAGGGATGTCACAAGAGTCCTTCGGGAGCTGCCCTCTGTCACCCCAGCTACTTCTGCAAGGCCTCTCTTTTCAGTACAAATCACAAAGGGAAAAAGTCAGAACAGAGACCCCTGTGGTTTCTACCTTGAGGTGCTTCTGGGTCCACCATTGTTCTGCCCTTCCCCTTCCCCACAACATTACTCTGCCAAGAAGAAAACTTCCAGCAGCTCTGACAGATGACATGCAAGCAGCCTCGTGGATGTACCTGAGGGCGTGCAGCCTCGGTCTGTGGTCACAGATAGATCCACAGGGTGGATCTTGGTGCAAAACCCATTTTAATGAAATGCTTTGCAAGTCATAACAGAGGAGATGTGATTGGCATTGCTGTTTAACCAATGGTGATGAATTCACTAAACCATGATTACATTTATGTAAAAAACTGCATGAATAAAAAGGGAATAATTAGGATTGGGAAGGGCAAGAATGGCTGAATGAAATGTTCATCTTTTATTAATTGCATGCATTCTGCATAAAGAGATTGTTTTTCCTGGTTTGGGCCAGCATCACAGACTTAGTTGCTTAATCAGGAGAACAGTTGGCCTGTGACGATTTAATGGTCGGTGGCAAACTCTCACTTTGCAAGCTGCTCCAATCCGCCTCCTTCTCTCTGCTGTCTGCCTAATCGCAAATCAGCTCCGAGGGCCTTTGGCACAGGCTGGCCGTCCACATGCAGCTGTTCCCTGCTCCCTGCTCCAGGTAAAAACCTCGCTGTCCATCTCCCCAGGGCCACTCAGGGGCAGGGGGCAGGGAGACTGGCGGTTTCCAGCCATGGCCAGTCCTGCTCGGCTTACCCTTGGCATTTGGCCCTGGACGCCCCTGCTCATGGCCAGGTTCACATCTCCCCAGCTGACTGGTGAATTCTCGAACCCCTGACACAAAGCACCACAGGGGGTGCTTTAAAGTGTCATAATCCATTGTCGCAACATTCTGGAGGTTGGAAGAGCCAACATTCCACTTGGATGGTTCCCTCTCAGGGCTGGAAGGGAGGATCTGCTCCGGGCTCCTTTCCTGGCTTCTAGTGGCTTCTGGTCATCTTTGGTGTTCCTTGTCTTGTAGAAATGTCTCCCCAATCTCTGCCTTCTTTATCATATGCCTCTGTGTGTGTGTGTGTGTGTGTGTGTGTGTGTGTGTGTGTGTGTCTGAACTTCCCCTTCCTATAGAGCCCCAGTCACACCAAGTTAGAGCCCACCCTACTGACCCCATCTTAACTGTCCTCATCAATGGTGGGATGACTTCCACATATGGCTGCACCCTGAGCTCTGGGGTTAGGACTTCCCCTGTGAATTTGGGGTACACAACCCATTCATGATGACTGGTCCCATATGGAAGATTCTCAGATGCCCGGTGGGTTGAAGGAGCCTCTGCCTGTGTGACAGCTGAGTCTTCTCCAGAGGAGCTTGCTGTCCACACTATGACCTCACTGGCAAATCTGCAGCCCCCACAGGGTGACCGCAGAAGCTGCAAGGACACCCACCCAGGGGGAGAAGCTCTGCTTCAGCCAATGGCCTGCCAGTGTCCACCATGGGGTTTGGGAGCACACACACACAAGGCCACCTGCAGATGATGGCAGAGCTGGGGGTGCGTCTATGAGACCAAGAATGGCAAAGAGGGCCAGAAGGAGGGGTCAGGATTGTTCACCGTGAGCCACACGTGGAGGCCGGTGGGCTCCCAATCCCAGGTGGTCACAGCATCGCCTGAATGAAATCTCCTCACAAAACCTGAAAGGGAAAGTGGCATTCTGAAATTGCGAGTCTCCTAATCCTGCTTTAAATACGTGGGCACAATTAAATTAATAAATTAGTTGGCAACAGTAAAACCCTGGATATTTCCCTTACAGTCAAACACAACTTTACGATTCTCATTAGGAAACGTTTCCTGAGCTGGTGACTTTCCAAAGTGTTTTCCAGAGAGTATTTATAGAGGTTCTGGAAAAAAAGAAAAAATCACATTCAAATACCTCTAGCTAATGTTGGATTAAATGACATTAAATCCACTTTTAAAATAGGCTTTTCAACCCCAACTATCTTGGATTCACAGGAAAATGGAGCAGGTCGTGCAGACAGCGTCCGCATGCACCTGGGCTGGCCTCCCGACAGCAGCCTGCGTGGTCCTGCTGTGCACGTGTCCTCCACGTTTATCCAGGGTCCTTCTGACCCACGTGGCATTAGCTGTCAGCCTCCCCAGGCTCCTCTGGGCAGAGGTGATCCCTCAGGCTTCCCCTGTTGGGATGCCCCTGACATTCTGAGGGACACTGGCCAGGGGTCTATGGGATGTGCCCTGGCTGCAAGTCCTTCAAGGCTTTACTCAGGACTGGGAGGGTTTGTGGTGCTGGGGGAGGGAGACCCAGAGGGACCTGCTCTTTCTTCTCACCTGATCCTGGCACATTCCATCCATGTGCTGTTCCCTGTCCACCCTGACCTGGGTCGCCTGGCTGAGGATGTGCACTGGGCTTCTCTGATGCAAAGAGTGTCCCCACCCTTCCTACACTGCATGCTCTGGAGGCCATCCCTTGGCCCAGGTCTCACTAGAGGACTCGTGGTTGGTACCAGCCTGAAATGGGGGTGGAGGGTCTGCATGAATTATTGCAATGCTTGTGCGTGAGCGACGTGCTTTTCTGCGTTCTTGAGGGACGTTCCAGCCATCCACACACCAATGCTAATGGAGAATCTCCACAAAGAAGAGAAGTTTCCAAATCTAATTCGACCACAGTGCACTTTTAGACAGCTGTCATGATTCCCTTTTCATCAGGTCAAATGTGTACGAGCTGCAAGACACACTCTAGAGAACAAAATGTTAAAGCAATGTAATATTACTGTATTACATCCTACATGTAATAAAGTGAACAAAGATCTAAGATGAGGGGTTTAAAAGTAGCCAGCACATGCAAGAAACTTTACATGGTCTCATTTATTTTCTGAACAGTTGTACCCAAAGAAAATAAAATCATCCAAGCCGATCACGTAAAGCCAAAAGAAGCCTTTATTTTAGCTGGCCAGCAACGACCTCCCTTGCGCCTAAAAGCGTGGTGCCGGGAGAATGGCGCATTAATTGTGTCATTGCCAACTTTTATAGGGACGGGATTAGGGCGGGGCTATAGGGCATGGGAAGGTTTAGGATTGGGCTATAGGGAGGGGGGATTAGAGTGGGGCTGACTCTCTGGATGGCACTGGAGAATCTTTTCTTTTGGGGAAGTATAACACAATCTCTTTAGAAATTTAGTTTATTTTAATTTTTAATTTTTATTTTATTTGTTCTAGTTGTACATGACAGAATGCATTTATACATTTTGATAGATCATACATAAATGGAGTGTAATCTCATTTTTCTGATGATACTAACCACTGTTTAAAATAAAGGGGGAGGCTCAGAGGGTCTCAATAAATTACTCAGGGTCACACAGTGTATTACAGTCAGAATTTGACCTGAGCTTCTTGGGTTGGCCCTGTGTTCTTCCTGCTGCCCAGCCAGCTCCAGCTGACAGGAAAGAGCTGAGTCAGGAGGGTGTGTCTAAGGACAGGCTGGTGGGAGAAAATGGCCTATGAGAGCTGCTTCATGGAGAAAACACAGAGTTCATCCCAGGGAATGGTTTGTCTCATACTGGAGTATTTATATCACCAGGGAATATTTCTGCTACAAGTAATAAAGACCCTTGTGTCAGTGGCATGAACACATATGACGGTTTTATTTTCTCATGCAAGACTAAATCCAGAGGCAGGGAGCTCATGGCTGGGAAGCACCCAGACCCCTTCTCTCTTCTTTCCCCAACATCTACAGCCTGTGGTTCTGTGGTTTCTTTGTCATGGGTACAAGATGGTTGCTCCATCTCCAGCCATCACATCCACATTATTGGCAGGAGACAGGAATGCAAGGTTAATTTCTTCCCAACCTGTGTCCACTTATTTGAAGGGATGCCTTCTGTAGGTCCTTCCACTTAAATGTGATTGACCTGACTTAGCTCACAGTGCTAACTGACCACAATGGAAGTCAAAACATGAGCGTCTTGCTCTCCATCCTCTATAACTAAAAGGCAAGAGTCAGGGAGCTGGGAGTGACTTTGGAGCCTGTCATCTGAAGGGTCTTTGATGGGTACTGCATCCTAAGTGAAAGAATTCTGAGTCAGAAGGGACTCCAAAGCAGTCAGCAGAAGTCTCGTGCTGCCTTTGAGTCTGCCCTCTTTGCTCTGGGGTTCACAGATTGCCTTGAGCAGTGGTGTCAAGAGGGAGCCTCCAGGCCGTCTTCGTCGGCAGTGAAGAAGGTACCTGCCATCACTCCTCAGGAATACCTCCTCGGGATCAAAGGGGGAGGCTGACCATCTGAAGATAAAGGAGGAAAATGGTGTCAAATGTGAGTTTGCTACCTGGGGATGAAGAGCAGGGAAAAAAATCCATGGGCCTCCTGAGAACTAGCTCTTGAGCTGCTCTCTGCAATGGACCAAGGACTCTGGGTGCCGCAGGGCCAAGACCAGGACCAGCACCACCGTGGGCTCTACAGGGGAGACTCAAGGTGTGTGGGGAATTCAGAAGCAACCTCATTTCTGAAGAAGCTGCCGCCCACCCCAGGCCAGCAGATGCTTCATCAGCATGGAGGTGCCGGGGGAGGTTTGTCCCCATTGGCAAGGAGCATGGGAGCAGGCCTAGCGCTGTGTTTGAAGGAGGGTAGTGCCCTGTGTTCTCCCCACAGTGTCCCTGAGTCTGGGGATCCTTAGCTCAGGCCAAAGGTGAGATACCCAGAGGTCACTGATGTGTTTACTGCCACTCAGTTATGGGTGGTGAGAGCTCCAGAGAGACCAAGCCAACCCCAGGGTGGCACAGAGCTGTCCAGGGAGGGCACTGAGGGCTGGGCCTGGTCATCTGCCTGCAGAGCCGTGCAGGCCACCTTCTCTCCCCTGTTCTGCCCAGGGCCGGGTGAGCTCCTGCCATCTTGCTCATTCTGACGGGTATTACATGGAGGACATTTGGGTACCAGAGCTTTGGAGGTGATAGAGGCAACAGGAACATGGGGTGCACGATCCCAGCACACAGGAGCTCACTTCCTGAAGGGGGGTGCACTGGATAGTAAGCCAACACGTGCATAAAACCACTTCACCCAGCAGGGTGGGATCCCAGCAGGAGGGTGGGGACAGCACAGGGGGAGCATCTCCAGGCACTGGGAGGGGCGCAGGGACCCGATGGACATGGGCAGTCAGGGAGGGTCTCCAGGAGGAGGTGGAAATGGATTTGAAACCTAAGGTCTGAGAAAGACCCAGCAGTGCAGAACCTTGCAGCTACTGGACATGGAAAAGGGGAACGCAAAGCAAGGGGTGCATCCAAAGAGCAGAGGCCAGCCAGGTATGGCTGGGGCCTGCTGGACTCGGGGAGGGCAGGACCTGAGGAAATTGAGGAGGAAGGCAGGGGCCAGGCTGCGGGCCTGGAGAGGCTTCTCATTTGCACTGACATGGTTGGGGTGGCCTCTGAATCCAGACAAGCTCCTGAGGTGCGGCACGTTGGGGCCTGTATTTGAACTTCTCAGCTGCGTGGTTCTGCTCACAGGCAGGTGTGGTAAATGCTGCAGGTTCTTCTTCCCAAGGGGATATCCTGCATTGAGTCATCATCAGAGAACCCAGCTCACATCTGAGCCCTTACTTTTCAGGGAAACCAGGTGACTTCTCGAGGCCTCAACCTCCTCCCCTGTGAAATAGGAATTCACGTCTCCACTTCTGCTCTGGCACCTGCATGTACGATCCTGTGTTTGGAGGCTGTGGGGTTTTTAAGCGATACACAAATACAAATACCTGCAGTTAGGATGCTGGCTGTGCATGATCAGCTGGAGATGACCTTGGCAGTGGACTCTCCTGTGACATCACCGTTAGGGTGGGGAGCCACTCATTGCAAAGCTGTGCACTGTCGGGACAATGTTGGAAGTCTAGGGACCTGCGAGCCAGGGTGCCAAGGTTATTAAATTCCTATTGCTGCAGGGAAAACATCACAGATTTAATGGCTTAACGCACGTACCAGGTCCTGGTGCTCCACGCCCCAGCTCATGGAGAAGCTTGGCAAGTTAGACACACATCCCACACCCTGGGTCTAACGCGGGGCGATCCACATCCATGCTGAGTCCCTCAGATGCCTTGGGGTGAAGTGGCCCTCGCACGGGGAGGGAGAGAGGAAGGCCAGCCAGGACTTTCAGGTGATCCAACACCAACATCAATCAGGACTGGGCAGCAGGTCAACCCAGGGGAGAATTTTCCAGGGCTTCAGCTAAATGTCCTGACGCCCTTGAGCTGACCTTTGTGAGTGGAGGTGCAGTCAGTGCCTGGACTTAGGAATAACAGACAGAAACAAATCCTTAGTCCTGGTTCTTGACGGGCTTGCACCTTGTCCTAGTTCACTGAGCTGCGTGACCACTTCACTGCAGGGACTCGGGACAGCATCTCGGCCCCGGGGGAGGGCAACTGGCCTTCTCTTTCTCTCAGGCCAGTGCCCACCTGCATTTCTCTCCCCCACCTCTCCCCTCTTTTCCTGTCAATCACTGTGACAGCAGAGGGTATGATCCTTGGGGTTTGCCAGTTCATGACTAATAACCGTCCGTTAGGACCCTCTGGACATGGACTCTGCCCCCACATGCACAAGTCTCTGGTTGTGCCCCATCTCCTGCCCCACTCAGCCCAGCACAGCGCCCTGCCCCATCTCAGCCCAGTTCAGCACCCTGCCGCCTATCTGAGCTTCTGCTACAGTAGGTGAAGCACCTCTCTGAGGATCAGGACTCTGACTTTCCCATCCCAGGTAACACCTCCCATCCTTTCCATTTGGAATAAATAGATACACTTTATAAAGTTTTTGAAATGACAAAGCTTTAATGTTTGTATACTGACCGATTCTTGATTTCTGGGTAACTTAGAAGGGAATCGTGGAGCATCTTGGGACACGGAAATGCTCATGCTCTGGGCACAGGGCAGTGTGTGGAGGAGATGCCTGGCTTCTCCGTACCTTGTCTGATTGACAGAGGGAAGTGTACCTCTCTTGCTCCAGCTGTGACATGGGGTGACACAGCAGCAGCTCCCATGCTCTGAACGTCCCATAACCTGGGAGACACGAGCAGTTAGAGAAGTGC
>JAJEJO010004619.1:0-49335 GCA_020662805.1 Glaucomys volans
GGGGATATTTGAAATTCATACGTAGCAAAATGAAATGAAACCCCTATCTCTCACCCTTCATGAAACTCAACTCAAATTGAATCAAAGAGTTAGACACTAGAATAGAGACCCTGCACCTAATAGAAGAAAAAGTAGGCCCAAATCTTCATCATGTTGGCTTAGGAACTGACTTTCTTAACCAGACTCCTAAAGCACAAGAAGTAAAATAAAGAATCAATAAATGGGATGGGTTCAAACTAAAAAGTTCCTTCCCGGCAAAGGAAACAATAACATGAAGAGAGAACCTACAGAATTGGAGAAAACATTTACCACATGCACTTCAGAGCATTAAACTCCAGGATATATAAAGAGCTCAAAAAACTTCATACCAAAACAAAATAACCCAATCAATAAATGGGCTAAGAAACTGAGCAGACACTCCATAGAAGAAGAAATACAATCAATCAACAAACATGAAAATGTTCATCATCTCTAGTGATTAGAGAAATGCAAATCAAAACTACACTGAGATTCCATTTCAGTCCAGTCAAAATGGCAATCATCAAGAATACAAGAAACAATAAATTTTGGCAAGGATGTGGAGAAAAAGGTACACTCATACATTGCTGGTGGGACTGCAAATTGGTGCAACTACTGTGGAAAGAAGTATGGAGATTACTCAGAAAACTTAGAATGGAAACACCATTTGACCCAGCTATCCCTCTCCTTGGTTTATACCCAAAGGACTTAAACATACTACAGTGATGCAGCCATATTGATATTTATAGCAGCTCAACTCACAATAGCTAAACTATGGAACCAACATAGGTGCCCTTCAGCAGATGAATGGATAAAGAAAATGTGGTACATATACACAATGGAATATTACTCAACCTTAATGATGAATGAAGTTATGGCATTTTCTGGTAACTGGATGGAGCTGGAAAATATCATGTTAAGCAAAATAAGACAATTCCAAAAAACCACAGACCAAATGTTTCTCTGAGATGTGAATGCTAATGCACAATAAGGGATGGGGCTAGGGAAGAATAGAGGTACTTTTGATTAGGCATAGGGGAGTGAAATAAGGGGTGGGTGTAAGGGGGTAAGAAGGATAGTAGAATGAATCAAAAATTAATACCCTATGTGCATACATGAGCACACAACTGGTATGACCCTACATCATGTACATCCCGAAGAATTAGAAGTTATACTCAATTTTTATATGATGTATCAGAATGCATTCTGTTGTCATGTATAACTAATTAGAACAAATTAAAAAGAATGTACAGTCCTTTCTTCTCCCTTGTCATCCTGACTATTGGGCAAGATGCTTATAATGTGGGTGAGTCTATTGCCAACCTGGGAGAGACTGAATGTAGCTGGGACAGGATGTTATTTCTCACAAAGAATGATAGGAAAAAAAAGGACAAATAAAAATAGGAGAGAAAAGAAATGTGGGGCCAGTTAAGAAGACAGCAGATACAGTGTCATTTTCTTTATGCTTGTACCTCCAGAGAAAAAATGCTAAACTTCCTAATATAGTCTTGGTAGTGTACTGGAAAAAAAGTTACATTGGAAAAACAGTTCTAACCCTTCTCCTTGAGCTTCCAAAGAGGGGAAGAACTTTCATGCTTTGGCATTGCTGGTTACTCTGGATGCATTCCCCCATTCTCAGGGATCATGGGTGGAGTAAAAGTCACCCCAGTGTGAGAGCTACAGGGGTTGACCAGAGGCCTTACATGGAACTCATTGTCTGTTTGCCCTCCAAGAATAAGGGGAATACCATTGCTCCATATTTGGTACTATTCTCTCTAGTGCCTGATGACATTCTAGGGATAGATATTTTATAGGGAAAAAAATTACTAAACTTTGTGGGGGAGTTTAAATTCAAAGTTTGGGTAGCAAGTGCAGTGTTGAAGAGGGAAGCAAAAAGGGGCCTTGTTAGCCTTCCTGCTCCTAAGAATGTGGTAAATACTCAGCATTAAAAGCTGCCAGGTGGACGTGTCAAGATTAGAGAAACCATAAAATAATTAGAGTGGGTTAGGTTTTTATGGCATGTACACAGTGACTCCAATAGCCCTGTCTGAACAGTGAAAAAGCCAGATACAACTTGGAGAATGACAGAGGATGACAGGGAGCTAAATAAGGTTTTACTTCCTATTTATGCTGTGTTGCTTAACATTATCCAGGTTCTGAAAAAAGTCACAGCTTCCCCTGGCTCTATGCATGCTTTTCTGTGTTTATGTAATGCTCTTTTCAGTATTCTTTTGAAACTGCTGTCATAGAAATCAGTTCTCTTTCACTTGGAAGAAAAGGCAATGGAAATTCCCTACTGTTGTGATTTGGTTCTATTATAATGAGGATGTCATGTGTTATGATTTGGATGGGAGGTTCCCCCAAAAGATCATGTATAAGACAATGCAAAAAGGTGAAATGATTTGGTTTTAAGAGCCTTACCCCAAAGAGTAAATAAATCCCCTGATAGGAATTTGCTGAGTGGTAACTGAAGGCAAGGTAAGGTGTAGTTATTAGAGGTGGGTCATTGGGGTTGTGCCTTTGGGGTGTATATTTTGTATTAGGTGAGTGGAAGGTCTTTCTCTCTTTTTGCTTTCTGATTGTCATGTCTTGAGTCACTTTCCTCCACCACACTCTCCCTTCATGATATTCTCATCTCAGACCCCAGGGAATGGAGCAGGCTCTCTGTGGACTGAGATCTCTGAAACCATGAGCCCCTAAATCAACTTTTCCTCCTCAACTTGTCAGGTCTTTCTGATCACACTGGTAAAAAAGCTGACTAAAACAGAAATTGGTACCCAAGAATTGGGGTCATTGCTGTAACAAACCTAAACAAATGGTTTAGAAATTTGGGGAGCTTTTGGAATTTGCGGGAGGAATTTTGGAAAGTTTACAGATGAAAGCTGGAAGAGCTTCAGTTTGTTGTAAGTGGAACTTAATAGGTGATTCTTGTGGTAGCTCAAAATATAACAATACTGATAGAACTGTGGACATTCAAGACAGGACTCACAACATTTCAGAGGAAAAGGAGTATACTATTGATATTTGAAAGAGGCCATTCATGTTATATTATGGCTAAAAAGTTGTCTATGTTTTGTCCTTTTCCTGAGACTTTTTTTAAGGCTGATTTAAAAAATCATAGGCCTCTTAATATGGCAGAAGAAATTTCAAAGCAGTACAGTATTTAGGTGGTGGCATGGATATTGCTAGTGGCTTTTAGCCAAGTTTATTTTGATGTTCAGGAGCAGAATGCAAAGTAGAAAGATTTGAAAAGCTGGGGCTTAAAAAGTAGGAGGAAAACTGGAGCTAAGGAAGTTAAGGTTGTTAAAGACATTACTGCCACTAAACAAATGCTAAAGACTTTGCCCAGAGATGGTAATAAAGATGTCTTGAGGGTGTCTCAGGAATTCCCAAAACCACACCCATCTCAGGCTCAAGAGAGTAAAGGTAAAATTCTCTTGAGAAAAGACCAGTGGGTCACCGTGCTTGCCCAGGATGGCCTAGGAAGTTGATTCACCAAGCTCAGCTACCCAGACACTCAGAGGCTACTGCAGCCACAGTCCCTGAAGGCCTGGCTACTCCTTGAAATGGCAGTAGACCTTAGTGGCAACTATGCAGTACTGATTCTGCAGGATTGCTGATTGCTGGAGTTAAGGGATCATAGAGGTTTCCAGAAAGAATTCAGAGGAAGGCCTGGGAGACCAGGCAAAACAGCAGGGTCAGAATTCCTCCAGGCAACCCCCGTTAGGGCGATGAGTGGAGATATGAGGAGGAAGCTGAAGCTACAGTGGAAATCACCAAGTTTAAGAAATTGAAGTACAGTAGAACATCTGCCAAGGAAAGCAGCAGAAATCGGAGTCAAGACAATAGAAAGGTCACATGGGCTGAAACCAGCAGAGCCATAAGGGTGGAGCTACAAAAGCCCTTTGGATAGAACATTAGGATGCCTAGTGAAGCCAGAATTGAGGACCAGCAGTTAGTGTAGAATAGGGAATCTGGTTGAGTCAAGAAATTGAGGCCATCAGGGTCTGGGAAGTTGGAGACCACCCCTGGGAGACTGGAATGTCAGCCTCTCCAGAGCCCTTTTGTTCACCAAGGTTACCTGCTTAACTGCCCCTCCCAAGAAGCTAGCAGGCAGGGAATTGCTAATTAATGTCCCCTGCCTCTACCTGAATCCTCCCTGAAGGCATCTCCTAGGCAGGAAGGAGAGAGATAAGCAGGGAGAGAACAGGAGAACAAAGGAGACTCTAATCTATAAAAGAGCTGGGTGTGCTCACTTCTTGAGATTCCAGAATACCAGCCATGGCCCACTTCTCACTCCTGGGAGAAGTCTGTGTTATGATATTTAAATAAACCCTGCTGTACATGCTTGCCTTGGTGTGCTTCTCTAATGTTACACTTCAATATCTGAGGAAGCAGAACTCCTCACTAATAAACGGCAGTATCACTAGTGCTCCAGATATTGGACATGGAACTACAGAAATTATTTGCTCAGCTGGATTTTGGTCTTCCTTTGGTCCCATTCCTTCTTTCCATGCTCTTATATCTCCATGTGGAATGGAAATGTTTACTATGTGCCTTTATACATAGGGCTTATGTAACTTACTTTTGATTTTTACAAGGCTCACACTGAGAGTTTGCCTGGAATTTCAGTGGAGTCTTTGGATTTTCCCTTTTGGAAAATCTTGGATCTGTTAATACTGCAGGAACTCTTGGAAATAAAGTGAATGTATTTTGCATTGTGAGATGGTTGTGAGTTTTGGGGGGCCACGGGTAGAATGTTATGGTTTAGATATGAGTAGTACCCCAAAAGCTCATATGTGAGACAATGAAGGAAGGCTGAGAGGTGAAATGATTGGGCTGTGAAAGCCTTAACACAATCAGTGAATTAATTCCCTCATTGAAATTAACTGAGTGGTAACTGAAAGCTGGTAGGGTTATGACTAGAACAGGTTGGTCAATGAGATCATGACTTTGGAGTATATATTTTGTATCAGGTGAGTAGAGTCTCTCTCTCCTCTCTCTCTCTCTCTCTCTCTCTATATATATATATATATATATATATATATATATATACACATATATATTTACCTCTCTCCTTCCTGACTGTCATGTCTTGAGCCATTTTCCTCCACCACACTCTTCTGCCATAATGTTCTGCCTCATCTAGGGCCCCAAGGAAGGAAGCCCTATTTATGGACCTCTGAAACCATGAGCCCCCCAAAAAGCTTTTCCTACTCTAATTATTCTTGTCATCTCTTTTTGGTTGTAGTGGTGAAAAAGCTGACTAAAACATCATGATAATTGATGAAGGTTATATTCTGTTACAGGACACAGTAGAATGTGTACTTAACTTATGTCAGAGAAAATAGGCAGTCAATCTACAAGATTCAAGGTCCTGGACCATCCAAGCAGTTCCTAGGGTTGGTGGTCTACTGAGATAAGACCAGTTTTACTAAAAGTATCATGGTAGATTAAGTGCAAACTCTCCCCATTCCCTGACAAAGACATATGGGTTTTTGTTGGACTCCTGGATTATTGGCAGACTTTCATTCCTCACCTATCTCAATGGCTACACCTAGAAAAGTTTTTGACAACCCAGGTACTAACTCTATGTACCCTTGACCAGGTGTGCCAATGTAGTTAGATGTCACTTATATAGCAGATGGTATGAGTTGGGCTCTTTGGCAAGGACAACAAAGATAAAAGCTACCACTATGTTTTTGGTTACATCTCTGGAAAGGAGTTGATACTAGATGTACCCCTTTAAAACAGCAGTTTCTAGCAGTGCACAATGTAACTACAGATGGAGCCACTGACCAACACTTTACTGGTTATAGGGCAAACTGGCCTAACTATAGAGGGATGTGTGGATGGCCTATATTACTGGCTTAAATCTACTATAGTGCCAGATTCCTACTTTCAATAATGGCATGCATATTCACAACAAAGCAGTGTACCATCTAATAGTTTATCGACTCTTCAACTATAGATGGTGTTGGGCCTAATTACCTATAAAACTGCTGAACTACCCCACTATAATACCAATGCTCTCACAAATGAAAGAGGGCTTGAACCCTCTTGGGGGTCCAAGTTGGGTCCAGCAGGGAAAACTCAATTTTTTGGATTCCTGCTGCAGTAAACCTACCACTGATGCTATCTGCTTTGAGATGGAGCAAAACATGAACAACAAATGGGAAGAACTATTGGTGGTATGCTTGGTAGTAACATATAAGCCATGCCCACTGGTTATTTGTGCTGACAATTGGGCAGTGTACCAAGACCTTACATTGTGGATTGCACAATGGCAAGTAAAACAATGGTCTACTGGCCTTTATGTAAGCATTTCTTACCAAAGTGCTATATAAAGGGTCTTGAGAATGAAGTGTAATATGCAAGTACCTGCCCCAGATTGACAGTGACCAGAGCACCCATTTCACAGGATATGGTGTTCATAAGTAGGCCCAAACATATATATCATGGTTCCTTCATCTGCCATATAACCCTGAGGCAACAGTGTGGGAAAGAGAGGATAGCTTATTAAAGCAAAATATATAGGCCCTAGTAGGCAAATCCAACCTTGGCTAACTGTACTGAAATCCTTGAAAAAGTATTAATAAATTTAAATACCCATATAATTGGCATGCCTGCCACTTATGAGCACCTACAGGCTCAGGCTCCCACTCCAAATATCTATGTCCAATCTCTACATCCACATGAAATACGGCCAGTGTTGATACATGGAGGAAAGTGCCGGTATTTCAAACACAGAAAATATTATGTCCAGGAGAGGGGATAATTCAGTGGCTTGTTTTCCCTGCATATGTTGGCTATTTCTGGCTACAGTGTGAGGAGACTCTGGCCCTTCTAATTTTATCCCCATTGGTCCTGTTGAACTCTGGACCTATGGTCATTGGCTTATGTTTTAGTGGGTTAAAGAAAATAACTCAGGGCACAACACTTGACCTCCTTCTCTGGCATGCCATTTTGTCATTCATTTTAGGAATCACTCATGGACTCAGACTGTTGGCCAACATGTGTTGTTAGTTCCACCCCATCAATGCCCAGATGCAGCTCCTGTGTTATCTAATATAGATGATGCCACCAGTATTGTCTTGCTGGATAGCACAGATTTATCTTTAGAAGTCCCTATGAAACATTTGCTTTTCCATCTACAGCTACAATTTTGCTATTGTCACTGTTTCCCTAGAAACTATGGAAACCCAAGTTAATGCCTTTTCAGATTTTGTACCTTCTCTAGGAGAGATATCAAGTCATTGGCTCCTTGGGATCCTGGTGAGAAAATTAATTATTTTCATTTGCATAACTGTTCTCTTATTTCATGCAAGTGCCTCTACTGCTTCTGTGAATTCTACTTACAAGTTAGATAAAAGGCCTCAAAACACAACACCTACAAAATACTAACATGCTTCACAGGCTCAGGGCACATTGAAGAAGAGGAGGACATGTGAGATTGTAAAGCTGGTTTTAAGGGTTGCAATGTAGGGATTCAATTTGTCATGACTGCGACCATCTTGATAATCACTATGATTTCACCAAAGTAGCCCTAATCAGTTATTTCTGCATAGTTTCCTAGAAAACTGTGAACATGTAAAACTGTTAGAATTGTAGGGAGATCTTTACAACTGAACCATGACTCCAGGAAAGTCCCTGACTATAGTATATTAGCTTAAGATGAATCAGGTACATTCCAGTTAAGATGAAATTACCTTTGTCCTAACCATATGTATCCTCTTCCTTCTAATCCAAATTGTAGTGAACCAACTGGTCTTAATTCCACTCAGGCCCATGCCTCTGTCAGGAAGTTTCACAGTAAATTTTAATCTGAGCAATTCTAGATCTGCCTGCCTCTCTTTTAGTCTCCTGGCACCTTGGAGCTGATTTACACACAGAAGAACTGTGTTGTTTCAGAACATAGACATCCAAATAAAGTGACAGTTGCATATGTACAGGGGCACCTCAAGACCAGATCCAAGTATTTTACAAATTGAGATTTGCCAAAAAAATAAGTTGAAGTAATCTGTTTGAAACAACGTGGTGGAGAAAAACTTTAAAATAAGCATAATGTTAATATTATACAGAAATTAATAAATGTAAAGACATTTAAAAAATAAGGAAATAATAATAATAAAAATTAGGAAGAGTTGGACATGGTGGCACACACCTGTAATCCCAGTGACTTAGGAGATGGAGGCAGGGGGATTGCAAGTTCAAAAACCAGCCTCACATCACAATATGAGACATCAAAATATACTACAGAGCTATAGTAACAAAACCAGCTTGGTATTGGCACCAGAACAGGCATGAAGACCAATGGAGTAGAATAGAAGACACAGAGACAAATTCACAAAATATAGTTGCCTCATACTAAACAAAGGATCCAAAAACATACATTGGAGAAAAAATATCCTTTTAAAAAAATGGTGTTGACTGTGGAAAGTCTTCATTTAAACAATAAATATTCATTGTATGTCTGAAAAAAAAATGGTGTTGAGAAAATGGGAAATCCATAGGTAGTAAAATGAAATTTAACTCCTATCTCTCACCCTGCACAAAACTCAACTCAAGGTAGGAATTACACTGGAAACCCTGCACCTACTAGAAGAAAATCCAGGCCCAACACCCCAACTTCAGCTCAGGAAATGACTTCATTAACAAAACTCCTAAAGTCCAGGAAGTAAAATAAAAATGAATGTGTCAATGAATGTCAATGAATGTGATGACAGCAAATTAAAACAGTTTCTTCATAGCAAAAGAAACAGCCGAGAACATGAAGAAAGAACTTAGAAATGGGAGAAACTGGAACAGAATTAGAACAGAAACTATACAACTCTTAGAAGAAAACTCTTGATCCCACTCTAGCATATAGGTATAGGCTTTCTTAATAGGAGGCCCTAAAGTTCAGTAAACAATACCAAGTGTTAGTAAAAGGTACAGCATCAATTAAAGCGTTTCTGTAAATCAAAGGAAATAATTAGGAATATGAAATGAGAACCTACAGAGTGGGAGAAAATATTTGCTCACTTCTCTTCTGAAAGAGGATTAATATCTAGAATATATAAAGAACTCAAAAAACTTTACACCAAAAAATCAGATAATCCAATTAATACATGGGCAAATTAATTAAATAGACATTTCTCAAGAGAAGAAATACAAATGGCAATAAATATATGAAAAAATGTTCAACATCATTAGCAATAGGAAATACAAACGAAACTACACTATAATTTCTTCTCATACAGTCAGAATGGCAGTCATCAAGAATACAAACAATAATAAGTACTAGAGAGGATATAGGAAAAAAGGAACATTTATACTGTTTGTGAGACTGTAAATTAGCACAACCACTATGGAAATCAGTATGGAGGTCCCTTAAATGACTAGGCATGGAAACACAATATGACCCAGCTATAACACTCCTTGGTATTTATCCTAAAGAATTAAAATCATCATACTACAGTGATGCAGCTGCATCAATGTTTATAGCAGCACAATTTACAATAGGTAAACTATGGAACCAACCTAGATGCCCTTCAACAGATGAATAGATAAAGAAAAAGTGGTGTATATACACAATGGAATATTTCTCAGTCATTAAAAAGACTTAAAGGCATTTGCAGGTAAATGGATAGAGTTGGAGAATATTAGGTTAAGTGAAATAAGGCAGTCCCCAAAAGACAAAGGTTGATTGTTTTCTCTGATATGTGGAGGTAAAATACAATGGGGGGCAAAAAAAGAGTAGAAGGTCAAAGGAGTAGACAAAGGGAATGAATGGAAGGGAGGAAAGAGAAGATAAGGAAGGAGTGTGGAATGAATCTAACATAACATTCCTCTGTATGTATATGAATATACCACAGTGAATTTCACCATTGTGTACACTCACAAAAATTAATTAACAAAATAACTATGGGTAAATGGCAGAAAGATCAGAAGGGAGTAGTGGGGAAAGGGATGTTCTGGGGATTGAATAAAACAAGATATATTCCATACTTTTATAATTATTTCAAAATGGATTCTATTGTCATGCAAAACTAAAAATAATCCCCCCCCCAAAAAAAAGAAAAGAAAACAAATCCAGTCTCAGCAATTTAGCAAGGCTTGAAGTAACTTGGTGGGAATCTGTCTCAACATAAGAAATATCAGAAGGGTTGGGGATGTAATTCACTGGTAAGGTGCCTCTGGGTTCAACCATGGGTATTGGAAAAAATAGGAAGACAGGTAAAGGGTAACTGGCTATTAGCAAAAATGTTGATTAGCTGCCTCCAGAATTCCTCCAAATATGACTTTACGAAATAGTACCAAAATTATCAATTTTCTCTTTTTCTTTCTTTCTTTCTTTCTTTCTTTCTTTCTTTCTTTCTTTTTTCTTCCTTTCTCTTTCATAAAAGAAAGAGAGAAAGGGAAAAAAAGAGAAAATTTCATCAAAATAGAGGAAAGATCAGTAGAGTAGACAAAGGAGATTGAGGAGGAGGAAAAAGGGACTGGAAAATGGAAGAACAGTACAATCTGATCAAACTGTTGTATGTGCATGCATGTATGTGGCACATTGGGTCCCAGCCTGGGGTGTATCCACAAGACCCTGTTATAGTTTAGATATGAGGTATACCCCAAATGATCATGTGGGAGACAATGCAATAAGATATAGAGGAGAAATGATTGGGTTATGAGTCTTTACCCAATCAGTGAATCAATCTCCTGATGGGATTAACTGAGTGGTAACTGAAGGCAGGTAGGGTGTGGCTAGAGGAAGCTGGTCCTTGGGGGTGTGCCTTTGGGGTATATATTTTGCATCTAGTGATTGGAGTCTCTCTTTCTGCTTCCTGAACACCATGTGCCCTGCTTCCCTACACTAACTCTTCTGCCATGATGTTCTGCCTCACCTCATGTCCCTGAGGAATAGAACTGGCTGTCTATGAACCAAGATCTCTGAAACCATGAGCCCACCAAAAAACTTGTCCTTCTCTACAGTTATTCTTGTTGGGCCTTCAAGTCACAGCAGTAAAAAATGCTGACTGAAACAGGCACTAATTTTTAAAAATGTAAACTATAAAGGGATTGAAGAGGGATCAGTGGAGTAGAGGGAAGGAGGATGGGGAGTGTTGGGAACTGAACTGAAGTGGTCTGTGTTTCATGCTTTTGTGATTATCTCAGGGTGTATCCTGGTGTTATATGTAACTAAAAGAATGAATAAATAAATAAATGCAATTCACATATATGTTTCCATATTGTTGCATTACTTCTCACTTCTTGGATGTAATTTTGTAAACTGGTTCTCATCCCACCCACCTTGATCTTTGAATGATATTCTAAAGGTTATCACAACAACTGCTGAATGCTAAATCCAGGAATGTTTTTATTATTTTGAGACAGTTTCACTATTTTTCCCAGTCTGGTGGTGAATTCATGGGTTCAAATGATCTTCTCTCTCAGGTTCCCATATAGGACTTCGGGCATGGCACCATCGTACTCAGCTTCAACAGATTTTTAAAAATAATTTTCATCCTCTTCAATATGCTTCCAGTAATTTTCACTGCTGAGCAACAACTCCCAGTGTTTGATTGATTAATTCAATAAACCCTTACAGAACGCATTTTGTATGCCAGGTGTTGTGCTAGTTGCTGGAGGTAAATAAGACTAAATTTTTATTTGTGTGGTTCACTCAAAGAGGAAACATATATCCTACATTCAAAAACATTGTAGTAGAGTTGCTATGTTAACAATATGACAGAACTTAGTTGTAAAGGTCAAGTAAGAATTCAATAAGGGAAGAAAGGCTGTTTCAGGAGGGAAAAGGAAAAGGAAAGGTAATAGAGAGAAGTTGTATATGCAAACATTCAAAGATGAGAGGGGAAACAGGGCATTTGAGGAACTGAAAGTACTGTCCCACAGTATATCGAGAGAGTTGTATAAAAACTATTTTTATTTCACCAAACATAAAGTTATCTCAAGTCTCCCATAACTTTGCTTACACATGTCTATGCTACTATCAATTTCAAAATTCATTTCAAAAGTTGGAAAACTTCTCATATATCATTTCTTTCTCACAAATATACTCTTTCTTATTCTTATGCTATTTTTTCCTAAGCCTTTTATATTTGATGCACCCACTCTCATTTATGTGGTTATAAAAATAAAATATGTACAAAAATTTTAAAAGAAAAATTATTTATGGCTCAAAGAACATATTTATTGTAAAAAGTGAAACTGAAAACAAAGAAGGGCAGTCACAGGGCCTTTAAAATATATATTGATTTACAAAAAATTTCATTCATATATCACATGTCTGGATTATAGCTATCGCAAAAATTATTCACACTCAAATTCTACTTTTTTAGACTTGTAAGCAGTTTATTTATTAATACTTGTAATTTAGCTGTAAAAAGTCTGTAAAAACAAGTTTTGCATGTTGCTAATTTCAAAGTTAATCTGTTTCAATTATTAAAATTTTAGTATATTATTTTTTAAATAGTAGATTAATTTACAAAGGCCAGAACAGTTGTGCCACATGTGCAGGAGGCATTATTGAATAAAATATAATTTTAAAGGAAACATTACATCATTAAATGTAGCAAACAAATAAAAACAGAATGAATTATTTTTTACAATAATTAGGTTTGCTCTCCTTTTACATATATATAACACTTACTTGCAAAAAGGCTCTCCATCCTTGCATGCACAAACAATATTCTCTGGACAGAAATCTGTTATATTCCCTGGGCAATCATCAAAGTCAGTCACAGCTGTACAGTTGGCTGTAAATAACAAAATTCAAAAATCCCTCAAAAGCACAGAACAAATGGTTCAAATTTGAATACTGCACATGTGAAAAGTTCTGCATGTCAGAAAAACTCATGATCAAATTATGTTATGTGCATGTATAGATATGCCACAATGAAACCCACTATTCTGTGTAATTGTTATGCTCCCATAAAAATCTTAAAAAGAAAATAACTTTGTGGTACTTTGAAAATGTTTAAATGGCATATTCTCATGCACTAGGCTTCAAAAATGAAGATGGATATCCAAACAAATTTTCTATTATTTTGTAATTGATGATTTTTACATCATGGCTTTAAAAAAGGAATACATAGTATTATGGTCAAAAGAACATCCAATGTTTGAAACAAAAATCCCTCAACCACATAGAAGTTATTTGGGGCTAAATTTGTGTATTGTCTTCTGGCTAAGCAAAAACAAAGTAATATATCCAAAGATAGAGTCAATATAATACCGTTGTGCTAGTACAGTTCCGTTTTATGCTCACTACCCTGGAATAAAATTATTAATGGTGCTCCCTTCATTCCCAAGTGCACTGATTTAGACAGGTAAATTTAAATAATCACAATAGTGGCAGGTCACTGGGATAAAAGGCACTTCAATCCCAACTCTTAATGACTTTTTACATTTCTGGGGTTACTATGTCTTTGCCAATGACATGACCACAGTATCCCCTCCCCAGTCTGAACTGAGAAAAAGTTTTCTACACTCTGGGAATCGATGAGTAGAAAAGTTTTCTATGATTCAAAGGACCCATAAGCATGCACAGAAACTATAATTCAAAAAATAGCTGAAATATTTTGAAAAAGCGCCACCCTAAATAAAAAGAAAAGATTTTTATAGAGTGAGATTTCAGATTGCTGGAATCCCAGACTCCTGTGTGTCTGTTTGGCATTGGAAGTGGCAGGCAAGGAGAAATGTCTATGATAAGATCAGGCCTATAGAACCTAAAAGGAAGTCATTTTCCTTTAGTAGATCATGTTTTTCCTCATGTACAAGTGACAGACTGATTTTACTATATAAACATATTGCCAAAAGAAATAAAACATAATGGAATTTATAAGTGAAAACACAATAATGTACTTTAAAAGTTTCACATTTTCTAACATGGAAACAATATCCACTGACCAAAAGTTTTAATTGGTTACCCTATTCAACATTACAAATATCCTACATCAGAATTATTGGGTCAAATGGTGTTGCTTAGAAAAATTTAAGACAAATCTGTTGTTTTAAAATTTTTAAATAATTCTTTTAGTTGTAGATGGACACAATACCTTTATTTTATTAATTTATTTTTATGTGGTGCTGAGGATTGAAGCCAGCACCTCACACATGCTAGGCAAGTGCTCTACCACTGAGCTATACCCCCAGCCCAACAGATCTGTTTTCAATGGATAATGTTTAGCAAAACAATTAGACTTCTTGACTTGGCAAATGTTTTAGGATCTTTTTTATAGATGAATATGATTGTATCATTTATCTCTTTGGCTATCTCTTTTTTTAAGGATTCACAGAATTTTGATGCTATCAAGTAAGTACATTGTTCCAATGAACATATTGCATATTGAAATTTTTGTGAAAAATAAAGAACAATCTTTATGGATTCTGAGAAACAAAGTACTGAATGCAAGTAGCTGAAAATAATCATTAATGTTGGCATAAGTAAAAATTTTAGTTAGTAGTCCATACAACTTTTCATATTTCATGTTCATTTCAGAGATCAGAAATAAGCATGTTATATTCAAGAGAAAATTATTGAAATCCTCTAAAAATAAACTTTATAAAAAGTCAGATACATTAAAGTTTTTTTTCTTTAGCAACAGAAATTTTGCTTACAATAGTATCCAGTTCTTTGGACTTGCATAAGACCACAGCATTGTTTCCCTCTCTAATGAAAAACTACTTAACTTTTATATTTCAATCTATAGAAATAAAGCAATTAAAAATTTCTTACGTTGTGCACAATGTATAGTCAGAAAACAGCAGGAGATGAACAGAATTCTTGTAAGTATAAACATGCAATCCTCCATTGTGTGAGAAAGGTAGAAATCTAAATAGTTCTGACAACTGCACTTTAATAGTACTGCAATTATGAGAGGCAGCTGATGAACTGGTTTATATAGGAGATAAGTGAGGATGGATTTTGAACTTTTTCCTTTGCATAAATTATTAGTTAACTTTTTTGGTCATATACTTGTTATTTCCCCATATCTATACTTCCCATAAATAGAACATGCAAGATTTATCTATGAATCATATAATGCTGGAGTTTAGTCATAGCTATTCATACTTTCTTTATTTATATTTATACCATGATTCATAATGTTTTATTATTTGTCAAAGGAAAAAATAATTGCTTGAAATATATTGCTACAAATACAGTTTTCGACCCTACTCAAAATCAGAAATCTCTAAAAAACTAGAGATCTCTAACCTTATAGCAACTCATATTGCTAAACAATAATCTCAGGACATCATTGGGTATCATTAGCAAGGAAAGTAAAGTAACAACAAGAAAAAACAAGAAGTGGAAGATTGCAAAAAGAGAAAAACAAAAGTAAGGAGAGCTGCCAGAAGGAGAAAATAAAGAGAAGACAAAGAAGGAAGTGTCAGAAAGAACAAACACAGATGTAATTTAATTGAGACACTAGACTTTTTTATCTCTTGTATTAGAATATTCTCATTCATTCATTCTCCAGCCTCTTATTCTCTTCTCTCTCAATCCCCCCATAAGTTCACATTTGTAAGAATGTAAGTTCACGTTATGCTGATCATATCTGCTATGTCTTTACCACCTAGGTCATCTTGACAAGTTATGTTTAAACTTGTGCCCCTTGTATATATCAAAATCCACTATTTTCCATTCCTGTTGGCAAGGACATTTTATGTTCCATTTCCTGCTTTTTATTTATCTGTTTTTGTACATTATTCTCCACTTCTCCTTTCTGGCCATCAACTGAATTGCTATTTCATGAGAGTTCCATACTGAAACTTCATGCCACCTGCTAATGCAGATAATTTTTCCCTACCTGGCTCACCTTGACTGTTTTATTAGTTTTCAATAATTGTATTTCATTTTTAAAAATGGTTTTCTTGTTTTATAAGACCATAGTTGTAAAATTTATGCTTAATGGAATTAGTACAATGTTATGAAAATATGCATAGAAATTAGTATGATATATTTGAAAAATGGGCAGTTTTTCTTTGTTTCCATTATGGTGAGAGCCAAGTCCTTATTTGAGCATTTAGTAAGAAATAAGATACAAAGCAATATAAATAAGTGTCTAACTCTCTACTTGACTTTTACATGAGTTTCCTTTACAAAATTCCACTGGCTTTTGAGATTTTCATGCGTCTTGGTTTATAATTGGTAGGTTACTGTTGTCATTAAAGTTGTGCTTAAACATTCTAGTGACAAGTAGTTCAGATCTCTGGAAGAAACTATCTGATAGCTGTCAGAAATAGCCTCTCTTCTAATAAACCAAAATAAGCTTTAAATTTCTAGCAAATATGGAACAAATTCATTGTTACTCACTTTGAAACTCTCTGCCATAACATGAGACTGTGGAAACATACTAGCATTAAGCCAATCAGACCTAGGAGTCATGGGAAGGTAACATTTATATCTCACATACCTGAATTTATTGATGGTGTAGTTAATATCTCCCTTCTTCATTTAATCCTTTCTAAGACACTAAGGTTACCTATAAATTACCTATGTGAGGCATCCAATGGTGGGTACACACTAGAAAAACAAATTGCCCCTCACCAATCCAACATACAAAATTTCTTCCCCAAACACAAGCTGGAAGCATCAGTTATTACTATGTCAGACTGCCTGTATCTAAACATTGTCATGTGGCACAATTCTAACCAATGAGACATACCAGAAATCTGATGGGTCTTCTCAGAATGTTTCCCTTCTTGATAAAAAAAGGGCTGCCTTCCTTTGTCATCTCCCTTTCTTGCTCCTTTGCATACAGCTCGGTCAGGATGTAACAATGGAATAGTTGTAGTCATCTTGTCACCATGAGTACAACCATCTTAACACCCTGGAGGGAACAGAGTGAAAAAATGAAAAAAAAAGTCCTTGATAACTTCATTGAACTAATTAATCAACCTTGAGATTGCCTAAGTCAGTACTTCTTGTTTTGTGAAATTTAATAATAAACCTTTATTGTTTAAACTACTTTTAACTGGGTTTTTCAAAGAGGAAACTTAAGCACAGAAAGGTTGGGTAACTTTCCCAAGGTCACAAAGTTAACAAGTGACTGGGTACCAATTTCTTAATTGGTGATAGCAATTTATCTAGATATGCACTTAAGATTTATTTACTTTTCTTAATATAATACTTCAGTACAAACTCATATTAAAATGGGGACTAGGGTTGCTCACAGAAAGAGTATATGAAATGTAAATTAAATTCAGATCCTTTACTATGAGTTAGTACATGTTTGACTTTACTTATTTATGAGCAAAGCTAAATTCATAAATAATGACTCATAAGAAAGAATAATCTGAGAGGTCTTTCTGATATTTACAAAGATTGGCCAAGAAACTATAATAAGGAACTTACCTTGATTCCTTCTTTTTAGAGACTGGATTAAGCTCAGTGAACTTTGATATGAATACCAGCACCTTAAATGAATTCTTGCCCAGGGGTAAGTGTAAAGATTCCAATATTCAGTACTTTATTTAGCTTCATATCTTGGTTATCCCATATACAAGCTGTGTATCTCCCTTTCCTTATCTGTAAAATGAGAATAACAACAGCATTTACCCCACTGAGTTACTGTAAAAGTAACACAGTTGAGATATATATATATAGTTTTTAGAACAGTATTTAGCACATAGTAGATGCTATTCAAGTATTATCTATTATAATAAATTCTAGGCTCTCACTATTTAAGATTTTATCACAAACACTGTGATACTCTTATTCTTTGGTAGGATTAAAATTACATTCTGCCATCCCAGCTACCAAATTCAAAGGCTGGTTATGATGGTGGTTAAAAAGGGTGCTAGAAAATTCTATGTTGTACATAGAAAAAGATTTGCATGAATAAGGCAAGGGAAAGGGTATTTGAACATTCATATTGAAAGTACTGGTAACAAAATCAGAATGATAGCAGTTTTTAATGAGAATAAAAAATTATTATTTCTTTTGTTCTCTTGCCTACTTATTTATTGTTGTCATTTTTTTTTTGTTTTGGTACCAGAAATTAAAACCAGAGGTTCTTTATCATTGAGCCACATTCCAAACACTTTTTATTTTGAGACTGGGTCTCACTAAGTTGTTTAGAACCTCAGTAAATTGCGGAGGCTGGAATCCTCCTGACTCAGCCTCCCAAGTTGCTGGGTAATAGGTATATATCACCAAGCCTAGCTTCCTCTTGCCTTCTTAAGAACTTTGCTCCAGAAATTCTTTTCTGTCTTTCCTGCATTACAAGTTTTGTAGCATTCCTATCAACAAACATGACCTAATATATCTCATCTCCCAAACAAAAAAAAGTCCTCTCCCCCACATCATCTTCCAGCTACATTCTTTTCCTCTATCCCATTAATATCAAAAGCTGTGCTACTTCTAATATTTCTTCTCCAGTCTGTCATGAACCCACTTAAGTGAAAGTTTCTTCTCCCTACATTTGATTTTGGCATACCAAGGATCACAGTCTAAATCAGCTTACAGCAGAAGCAACTAGAGTCAATAACTGGCAGGAATTCTGAAATGAAAATTTGTGAGGACAAGCATGGACCAGCTTGAGAGTTAAAAAACAAATAGCAAAACCCCACAAAACTCTTGAGATCAGGTGTCAGATCACTACAATAAAAACTATGAAACATTCATGAAAGAAATTGAAAAGGCCATAAGAAATGAAAGACATTCCATGTTCATGGGTTGCAAAAATCAATATTGTTAAAATGTCTCTATTACTGAAGACAATGTACAGATTCAATACATAGTGAAATTCTTCACAAGAATAGAAGAAATGATACTAAAATTCATAGAGAATCACAAAAGACCCCAAATAGTCAAAGCAATTCTGAACAAAAAGAAGAAACTGGAAGCATCACAATATTTCCCTTCAAAATACAGCACGGTGACACTAAATAAAACAGAATGGTACTGGTATAAAAACAGACACATAGGGATAGAACTGTAGCTCAGCGGTAGAGTGCTCACCTAGCACGTGTGAGGCACTGGGTTCAATCCTCAGCAGCACATAAAAAAATAAATAAATAAAATATTGTGTCCATCTTCAACAAAATAATTTTGAAAAACCAGACACAGAAAAATGGAATACAATTGAAAACCCAGAAGTAAGTCTATATACTTATAGTCAGCAGAATTTCGGGAAAGGTGCAAGGAACATAAATTGAAGAAAGGATAACCTCTTTGATATATGGTGCTGGGAAAGCTGAATATCCATTTGCAAAAGAATGAAACTAGACTACTCTCTCATACTCAAAATCGATCAATGACCTAAATACAAGACCCCAAACATTCTAAATACTCTAAGAAAATATAGGAAAAACTCTACATGACATTGGTATGGTCAACAAATTTTTGGATTAGACTCCAAGAGCATAGGCAACAAAAGGAAAAGTAGACGAAAGGGATTTTCTCAAATGCAAAAGTTTATATATTGCAAAGGAAAGAATCATGAGTGTGGGGATATAGGTCAGTGGTGGGAATGTTTACCTGGCATGAAGAAGGACTTGGGTTCAATCCCCAGCACCAAAAAGAAAAAGAAAAGAAAAAGTGAAAACTTAAAAGGAAAGAGTCAAGAAAGTGAACACATAGTTTTCACAATGGGAGCAAATATATAAACACTATTAATTTGCAAGGGATTAATAACTAGAATATAAAGGAACTTAACAGAAAAAAATGGTTAAAAATAGGCACATGAAATGTGTGTGGCAAAGATTTTCTCCCACTCTGTAGGCTCTCTCTTCACATTGCTGATTGTTTCCTTGATGAAGAAAAAGCTTTTTAGTTTGAATCTATCCCAATTATTGATTCCTGCAATTATTTCTTGCGCTTTGGGAGTCATGTTAAGGAAATCTGGTCCTAGGCCAACATGATGAAGATTTGGACCTATTTTCTCTTCTATTAGGTGCAGAGTCTCTGGTCTAATTCCTAGGTCCTTGATCCATTTTGAGTTGAGTTTTGTGCAGGGTGAGAGATAGGGATTTAGTTTCATTTTGCTGCATATGGATTTCCAGTTTTCCCAGCACCAATTGTTGAAGAGGCTATCTTTTCTCCATTGTATGTTTTTGGCTCCTTTGTCAAGTATGAGATACCTGTATTTATGTGGGTTTATCTCTGTGTCCTCTACTCTGTACCATTGATCTACCTGTTTATTTTGGTGCCAATACCATGCTGTTTTTGTTACTATTGCTCTGTAGTATAGTTGAAGGTCTGGTATTATGATACCTCCTGCTTCGCTCTTCTTGCTAAGAATTGCTTTAGCTATTCTGTGTGTCTTATTAGCCAAATGAATTTCAGGATGGCTTGCTTTATATCTATGAGGTCCATCATTGGGATTTTAATTAGAATTTCATTGAATTTGTATAGCGCTTTTGGTATACATTATTATATATTGCAAAGAAAAGAATCATGAGTGTGGCAACATAGGTCAGTGGTGGGAGTGTTTGCCTGGCATGCAGAAGGACCTGGGTTCAATCCCCAGCACCAGAAAGAAAAACAAAAAGAAAAGAAAAAGTGAAAAATTAAAAGGAAAGAGTCAAGAAAGTGAACACATAGTTTTTAATTTTGACAGTATTAATTCTGTCTATGCAAGAACATGGGAGATCTTTCAATCTTCTAAGGTTTTCTTTAATTTCTTTCTTTAGTGTTCTGTAGTTCTCATTGTAGAGGTCTTTCATCTCTTTTGTTAAATTGATTCCCCTTCAGATAGAGCACTCATTTCCAGAATCTATAAAGACCTCAAAATCTTTACTCCAAGAATATAAATAGCCCAATCAATAAATAGGCTAAGTAAATGACCAGACACTTTACAGAAGAAGATCTACAAGCAATCAACAGATATATGAAAAAATGTTCAATATTCCTAGTAATAAGAGAAATACAAATCAAAACCACCTTAAGATTTCATCTCACCCTAATTAGAATATCTATTATCAAGAATACAAGCAACAACAGGTGTTGGTGAGGATGTGGGGAAAAAAGGTACACTCATACATTGCCGGTGGGGTTGCAAATTAGTACAGACACTCTGGAAAGTGGTGTGGAGATTCCTTAGAAAACTTGGAATGGACCCACCATTTGACCCAGCTATCCCACTCCTTGGCCTATACCCGAAGGACTTAAAATCAGCATACTACAGTGATGCAGCCATATCCATGTTCATAGCTGCTCAATTCACAATAGCTATATTGTGGAACCAACCTAGATGCCCTTCAATAGATGAATGGATAAAGAAACTGTGGTATATATACATAATGGAATATTACTCAGCCATAAAGAAGGATAAAATTATGGCATTTGCAGGTAAATGGATGAAGTTGGAGAATGTCATGCTAAGTGAGATTAGCCAATCCCAAAAACCAAAGACTGAATGATCTCTCTGATATGTGGATGATGATACATAATGTGGGGTGGGAGGGAGGCAAGAATGGAAGAATGGATTGTATAGAGGAAAAAGAGAGGTGCGATTAGGTTGGGGGGGTAAGAATAATAACAGAATGAGACAAACATCATTATCCTATGGACATGTATGATTACACAAATGGTGTGACTCTATTCCATTTGTGTATAATGAATCAAAATAAACATAAAATGTAAAAATAAAAAATAAAAACACTTTAAAAATGTAATGCTATTCAGCTACCCAAAATGAAGAAAATTCTCTTAACATGTTACTCTATGGATGAACCTTGAGCACATTATGCTAAATGAAATAAACCAATTCCACAAAAGACAAAAAAAAAAAAAAAAGGCAAATGATCTGAGTAGACATTTCTCAAAGAGAATGGTTCCTGGATGCAAATATAGGTGGTCAGGATGAATAAATTCCAGTATTCTATTGTATATTAAGTAGACTATAGTCAAAATAATTTATTGCCAATTTCTAAATATATAGAAGAAAGAATTTTGAATGTTTCCAACACAAAAATGATAAATGTTTGAGGTGATGGATATGCTAATTACCTTGATTTGGTTATTTCACATTGTATACATGTACTAAACTATCACACTGTACAACATAAATATGCACAATTGTTATGTGTCAATTTAAAACTTCCTAGATCCCAGTCTTATGGGGGCCCTCATGCTTTAAATACCTTAATGCCACATCAGTAGTGCTGCAGTATAATACAAATTGGCTGCAACTCACAGACAGTCTGTGCAAGACACAGACTCCACTCAGGGAGTCTTTAGAAAAACTCATAACGGGAGACAGGGCCAATGATAGGAGAGGGAATTTTGAGTCTTGGCACCACAACTACAGCAAACATTAAGCACCTAACTCCAAAAGAGAAAAACAAAATATCACACACTTTCTCCTTTTACCTCTCCTACACATCATGTCCAATTTTCAACAAAAATTTATAAGCTATGCTAAAAGCCTAGAAAAAATAGCTTAAAGAAGAAATCAAAGCACCAGCAAAAGATTAAGATATGTCAGAGATTTTGGAATTACCAGATTCTGAATTTAGAGTAATCATGATTAATATGTCAAAGCTTCTAATGGACAAAGTGCACAACATGAAAGCATGGGTGGGTAATGTAAGCAGTGAGATGAAAATCTCAAGAAAGAACAAAAATGAGATTCTACATATCGAAACAATGGAACAGAAATGAAAAATGTCTTTTGATCAGCTTATTACATTGGACATGACTGAGAAAATAATCTAAGCTGCAAAATATACTTGTAGAAACTTTCCAAATTGAAAATCAAACAGGAAAAAAAGAATAAAAACATATAAAACAAAGATTGAATTTTAAAGGCTGCAAGAGAAAAACATCAGATTACATATAGGGGGAAACCAATATGAATATCAGCAGATCTATCAACCCAGACCCTAAAAGCAAGAAGGGCCTGGAACAACATATTCCAAGCATTGAAAGAAAATGGATGCCAACCAAGAATATTATACCCAGAAAAACTTACCTTCAGATTTGAAGATGAAATAAAATCCTTCCATGATAAACACAAGCTAAAAGAATTCACAAAAAGAAAGGCTGCCCTATAGAAAATCCTCAGCAAAATATTCCAAGAGGAAGAAATGAGACACAACAATGTAAGTCAGCAAAGGGAGGAATTACCCTAAAGGAAAAGCCAATTAAATTAAAAACCAAGTAAGATTAAAATCCAAAAATAAGTCAAAATGACCAGGAATACAAGTCATATCTCAATAATAACCCTAAATGTAAATGGCCTAAACTCGTCAATCAAAAGACACAGAATGGCAGATTGGATTAAAAAGAAAGATCCAACAATATGCTGCCTTCAAGAGACTCATCTCATAGAAAAAACATGCCCACAGACTAAAGGTGAAAGGTTGAAAAAAACATACCATGCACATGGACTTAGTAGAAAAGCAGGAGTTTACATCCCCATTTCAGATAAAGCAAATTTCAAGCCAAAGTTAGTCAGAAGGGATAAAGAAGGACATTTCATACTACTTAAGGGAACCATAAATCACCAAGACATAAAAATCATAAGTATTTGTGCACCAAACAATCGCGCACCCATGTACGTCAATTAGATCCTTCTCAATTCCAGGAACCAAATAGACCAAAACACAATAATACTGGGGGACTTTAACACTCCTTTCTCACCACTGGACAGAACTTCCAAGCAAAAATTGAACAAAGAAACCATAGAACTCAATGACACAATCGCTAATTTAGACTTAACAGACATATATAGAATATTCCATCCATCAAAATTCGAATACACTTTCTTCTCAGCAGCTCATGGATCCTTCTTTAAAATAGACCATATATTATGCCACAAAGCTACTCTTAACAAATACAAAAACATAGAGATACTACCTTGTATTCTATCAGATCATAATGGAATGAAATTAGAAATCAACGATAAAGTTAAAAACAGAAACTACTCCAACACCTGGAGATTAAGTAATATGCTATTGAATGATACATGGATAACAGAAGACATTTGGGGGGAAATAAAAAAATTCTTAGAGGTCAATGAGAACAAAGATACAACATATCAGAATCTCTGGGATACTATGAAAGCAGTGCTAAGAGGAAAATTCAGTGCATGGAGCACATTCAATAAAAGAATGAAAAGTTAACAAATCAATGACCTCACATTACAGCTCAAAGCCCTAGAAAAAGAGGAACAGATCATCAACAAAAGTAGCAGAAGACATGAAATAATTAAAATCAGAGCTGAAATCAATGAAATTGAAACAAAAGAAACAATTCAAAAAATTGACAAAACAAAAAGTTGGTTCTTTGAAAAAAAAAAATTGATAAGCCCTTAGCCACACTAAAGAAGAGAAGGAGAGAGAAAATCCAAATTACTAAAATTCATGATGGAAATGGAAATATTACAACAGACACAATTGAAATACAAAACATAATTAGAAGCTATTTTGAAAATTTATACTCCAACAAAATAGAATACCTAGAAGACATCAACAGGTTCCTAGAGGCATATGATCCACCCAAACTGAATCTGGAGGACATACACAACTTAAATAGATCAATTTCAAGCAATGAAATAGAGGAAGTCATCAAAAGCCTACCAACAAAGAAAACTCCAGGACCAGATGGATTCACAGCCGAGTTCTACAAGACCTTCAAAGAAGAGCTCATTCCAATACTCCTCAAAGTATTTTATGAAAGAGAGGAGGAGGGGACCCTTCCAAACTCATTCTATGAAGCTAATATCACCCTGATAACAAAACCAGAGGAAGACACATCGAGGAAAGAAAATTTCAGACCAATATCCCTAATGAACATAGATGCAAAAATTCTTAAAACAATTTTAGCAAATTGCATAGAAAAGCATATTAAAAAGATAGTGCACCATGATCAAGTGGGTTTCATCCCAGGGATGCAAGATTGGTTCAACATCCGGAAATCAATAAATGTGATTCACCACATCAACAGACTTAAAGTCAAGAACCACATGATTAGTTCAATAGATGCAGAGAAAGCATTTGATAAAATACAGCACCCCTTCATGCTCAAAACACTAGAAAAAATAGGGATAGTACGAACGTTCCTTAACATTGTAAAGACTATCTATGCTAAGCCCACAGATAACATCATTCTAAATGGAGAGAAATTGAAACCATTCCCCCTGAGAACTGGAGCAAGGCAGGGATGCCCTCTTTCTCCACTTCTGTTCAACATTGCCCTTGAAACTCTAGCCAGAGCGATTAGACAGACCAAATAAATTAGAGGAATATGAATAGGAAAAGAAGAGATCAAACTATCCCTGGTGATGGTAATCATGATGACATGATTCTCTGTTTAGAAAACCCTAAGAATTCCACCAGAAAACTTCTGGAACTCATAAATGAATTCAGAAAAGTAGCAGGATATAAAATTAATGCTTATAAACTGAATGCATTTTTATTCATAAGTGATGCATCCTCTGAGAGAGAAATTAGGAAAAGTATACCATCCACAATAGCCTCAAGAAAAATAAAATACTTGGGAATCAATGTAACAAAAGAGGTGAAAGACCTCTACAATGAGAACTACAGAACACTAAAGAAAGAAATTAAAGAGAATCTGAGAAGACGGAAAGATCTCCCATGTTCTTGGATAGGCAGAATTAATATAGTCAAAATGGCCATACTACCAAAAGCGCTATACAAATTCAATGCAATTCCAATTAAAATCCCAATGATGGACCTCATAGAATTAGAGCAAGCAATCATGAAATTCATTTGGAGGAATAAGAGACTCAGAATAGCTAAAGCAATTCTTAGAAAGAAGAGTGAAGCAGGGGGTATCAGAATACCAGACCTTCAAATATACTACAAAGCAATATTAACAAAAACAGCATGGTATTGGCACCAAAATAGACAGGTAGATTAATGGTACAGAATAGAGGACACAGAGACAAACCCACATGACTACAGGTATCTCATACTTGACAAAGGAGCCAAAAACATACAGTGGAGAAAAGAGAGCCTCTTCAACAAGTGGTGCTGGGAAAACTGGAAATCCATATGCAGCAAAATGAAACTAAACCCGTTTCTCTCACCCTGCACAAAACTCAACTCAAAATGGATCAAGGACCTAGGAATTATACCAGAGACCCTGCACATAATAGAAGAGAAAATAGGTCCAAATCTCCATCATATTGGCCTAGGACCAGATTTCCTTAACATGACTCCCAAAGCACAAGAAATAAAAATAGGAATCAATGATTGGAATAGATTCAAACTAAAAAGCTTTTTCTCAGCAAAGTAAACAATCAGCAATGTGAAGAGAGAGCCTTCAGAGTGGGAGAAAATCTTTGTCACACACACTTCAGATAGATCACTAATCTCCAGAATCTACAAAGTACTTAAAAATCTTTACACCAAGAACACTAATAACCCAATCAATAAATGGGCCAAGGAAATGAACAGACACTTTACAGAGGAAGATCTACAATCAACATATTTATGAAAAAATGTTCAACATCCCTAGTTATAAGAAAAATTCAAATCAAAACTACCTTAAGATTTCATCTTACCCCAATTAGAATGTCTTTTATTAAGAATACAGGCGACAACAGGTGTTGGCGAGGATGTGGGGAAAATTGTACACTCATACATTGCTGGTGGAATTTCAAGTTGGTGTAGCCACTCTGGAAAGCAGTATGGAGATTCCTTAGAAAACTTGGAATGGATCCACCATTTGACCCAGCTATCCCACTCCTTGGCCTATACCCAAAGAGCTTAAAATCAGCATACTACAGTGATGCAGCCACATCAGTGTTCATACCTGCTCAATTCACAATAGCTTTATTGTGGAACCAACCTAGATGCCCTTCAATAGATGAATGGATAAAGAAACTGTGGTATATATACACAATGGAATATTACTCAGCCATAAATAAAAATAAAATTATGACATTTGTAGGTAAATGGATGATGTTGGAGGCTATTATGCTAAGTGAGATTAGCCAGTCCCAAAAATCCAAAGGCCAAGTGATCTCTCTGATAAGTGAATGATTTTGCATAATGCAGGGTGGAAGGGTGGCAAGAATGGAGGAAGGATGAATAGCATAGAGGGAAGGGAGGGTCTGGGGTCTGGGTGGGGGGGTAAGAATAATAACAGAATGTGACAGACATCATTGCCCTGTGTACATGTATGAATGCACAGATGGTGTGACTCTACTTTGTGTACAACCAGAGAAACAATAGCTGTACTCCATTTGTGTTCAATGAATCAAAATTAAATAAATTAAAAAAAAATAAAAACAATCTGGGCCAAATACCCAAGAATTGTGAGATTACTATTAAAAATGTAACATATGTATAATGGGAATATCAGGAGAACAGAGAAAGTAGTAAAATAATATTTGAATTAATAATGGCTGAGAATTTTCCATAATTAATTGCAGACACTAAACCACAGATCCAGGAATCTCAGAGAACACTAAGCAGAGTAAGTAACAAAAACTCTACATCTAGGTATATCTCATATTCAAACTGCAGGAAATCAAATGAAAAGAAAATCATGAAAGAAGATTTAATGGGGTGGAAGTGGAGTTGAGCTATTAAAATAATAAAATATAGATGTGCTGATGACCCAGACTAGTTTGATGGCTGTGGAAGTGGAGAAAATTTGTTGGTTCTGAAGTATATTTCGAAGATAAATTTTACAAAATTTCCTGTACTAATGAAAATGCGATGTAGAATTAAGTAGAGGTAAAGAGCACAACCTATCCTTGGTCCCTTGCATCAGACTCATCAGGATTCTTAACCATAGTCTCCTTCAACCATTATCTTCACCTACTGTTTCAGATATTCGCTAATCCAAATGAAGAGATTTTATGATTATGCCATAATATATTCTATTGTCATGTATAACTATAAAGAACCAATAAAAATTTAAAAAGTAAAAATATGGGAAATACCTGAGATTTATTTTGATAGAAACAATAATGTTGAATGGAATAAGCATACTAGTGATTCTATCCTTAATTTAATAGGTGCAATTTTGATGATAGATTTTTCTGTGTGGTATGTTTACAAATAATTTTCATTTTCTTCATTATACCTTTTGTGTTTTCTACAACAAACATGCATTTTTTGTTTACATTAAAAAATTCACAGGATAAAATTGCAGTTATGATGTTAGACCTTTTCTACTTCCTGGCCCTTGCCACCTAGTACCCATTATAAAAATCTCTTCATTGAGTTTCATCTTTCATTCATTCAGTCTCTTCTCAGTAAAGAGATGCTTCTCAATCTTAACAAAGCTCATCCATTTCTGTTGCTGATCCAATCTCTTTTTGCCTCCTTGTGGTGTCTCTTTTATTTATTATTCCTTCTGTTTCTTGAATTTTTTTTTTTTTTTTTTTTTTTTTTTTTTGCGGTGCTGGGGATTGAACCCAGCCAGGGCCTTGTGCCTGTGAGGCAAACACTCTACCAACTAGCTATATCCCTAGTCCTTGTTTCTTGAATCTTCATCATCTACCCTTTTGTTGGTGCTTCCCATCAGTATTTAAACATGTTTAAGTCTTTTCAGAAAGAAAGAGAGAGAAACTAAACCCAACCCTCCTTTGAGCTCACTGCTCCTTCCTTCAGTTAGCACTGTTTCTCTCTTCACAGCACAGCTAGTTGGAAAAGTAATACCTACTCCCTACCTCCTCTCTCATTTGTTTTTGGTAAAAAAATCTTTTAGTAAATGCTACAGTAAGAAATTTTATATATAAAATTTTACACTTTTTATAAAAGTGCAGCCACACTTTAATATTTCCTATGAGCTCATGAAAGGAAATATTTGTGAGGATGCCACAAGGAAATGTCTCTGGAATCCCTCATTTCTTATCTATTCCTCAGAGTATAGCAATTTGATTCAATTTCCTTCACTCAACTGAAATTGAATCTACTCACCAAGTTTGTCTACAACTTATTAGTTTTTAAACACACTAGGCACTTTTCCACCTTTATTTTCTGTAAATATTTGACACTGGTGACCACTCCCTTCTGGAAACTCTGATCCCTTGTCTTCTGTGACATGATTCTCTTCCTGATTTTCTCCATTTTGCTGTAAACAAAGCTTTCCTGTCTTCTTCAGGTGCTCCCATTTTTCCATTTAGTTCACAAGCATTGGCATTTATTATGACTCTATCCTTGGCAGTTCTGATCTTAACTTTTGTTCTCTCCACTCCATCCACCTCTGCTTCCTCCTTCTATTTCTAAGAGTCTCACTATTTTGCCCAGGCTGGTCTCAAAATCCTGGACTCAGGTGGTCTTTCTGCCTCAGCCTCCAGAGTAGCCAGAATTACAACTGTGTACCACCAAGCTCAGTTATTACCTTTATTTACCTAGATTCTTCTATTCATTAGATTTACCTATCTAAAACAAAAAAACTTCTCATATAACTGTTTTGCTTAAATTTCTCTGATGGTTCTCAGTCACCCTTAAGATAAATCCAAACTCCTTAGTATGGGAAACTAAGTCCTTTCAAAATCTAGCTCCCATCTACCTCTTCAGTTTCATTAATTGCTACTGCTTCACTCACACTCTACGCTTTTGAACAACTTAACAGATAAGTAGAATCCTCCTTGCTTTTTGTTATCTACAGATATTCATAAAAGCTTTTTCTTCTTTCTTGAATATACTTCACTTTCCTTTCACATGAGCAACTCCTTCTTCCCACTTCAAACTCAGCTTAGACTGCCACCTCCCCCAGAGAATTTTACTTGCCCCTGCAGTTCGAGATGGTTTTCTTTTTGTCTGTCCTTTAGCAACCTCTGGAGAAAAACAAGTAGTTTTGCTTGTAAAACATCTATATATGGTACCATCTCTCCAGTGATACTGAAATTTTTGAGAACAGAAATTTATCTGTTCATCTTTGTCTCCTTAGTACTCTATATAATATCTCCATGGCACATCATAGGTGATGAAAAGTTATTTGAATGAATGCCTAACTAATTAATGCATTTACCCTTCCTTCAGCCTGATTTCCAAATATCTTTTTTTTAATTATTTTGATGCATTGTACACAAATGGGGTACAACTATCATTTCTCTTGTTGTACATGAAGTAGAGTCACACCATTTGCATAATCATACATGTACATAGGGTAATGATGTTTGTCTCATTCTTTTTCCTTCCCCCCACCCCCTTCCCATTTTCCTCTATACAATCCATCCTTCCTCCATTACTCCCTCCCTCCACCTCCCATTATGTATTATCATCCACTTACCAGAAGAATCATTCAGCCTTTGGTTTTTAGAGATTGGCTTATTTCATGTAGCCTGATATTCTCCAATTCCATTGATTTACCTGCATATGCCACAATTTTATTCTTCTTTATGACTGAATAATATTCCATTATATATAACTTCTATATTCTCTTCTATTCAGGCTTTCCTTTCTCATGTTTCAAATATTTCCCATTTCTGGTTTAATGTGTCTTAAACAGTTCCATCTTGAAGTTTTCCATTGACGGTGTGTATGTTTATATGTGTGTTTATCCATAAAGATGGATACTTATAGATGCTTTATGCTATTATTAATGGAAAAAATACTCATTAGAGGACATAAGCTTTTGACATTTTAATTGTGAGCAGAGAAGAAATATTTTGCCTCCTGATACAAAATTTCTTTAATTCAAGAGCTCCCTAAATATGTATTTCTCTCAGTTTACTTTTAAACAATGCAGAGTAATTTACTCTTGGCCATGTAAGAAAATGTGCATATAGCATTTGCTGTGTCATTTGTTAATGATATATATAATAGAATATTATATATATTATAAATCTATTATATTAATAGAATGTTATAATTCTATTAATTATATAAAACAGGAGAAATTTAAATCATTTAATGGTGTAAAAGATTTACATAAGTCATAAGTGGTAATACAAGGAAATGATAAAAAATAATTTACTTCATAGTATTGGTAACCATTTGGTTACCAATAACAATTCATATTCTTCATCAGATATTTTGTCATTTACCAGAAGAATTTGCAGGAAATTGATATCAATGGCTTACAAAATTTTAAATGTGTAAACTGCTTTGTTTTACATTTGGAGAGAATGAGGTTCAGATAAGTTAAGGCCTTCACTGAGATCACAGAGCTTGGATTAGTGACAGATCTAAAATCAGACATTTCTTGGTTCTCAAATCTGATGTTATGAATAATAATGAAAACTACATTTTTATATTGCTTTAGAGCTTAAAAAGTACTTATAGTTAGTTGCATTATCTTCTTTGATGCTCAAAATCGTCTTTGAGATCAGATAAATATCATCCCTAATTTACAGGTGAGAAAATAAGAGTAAGGTGAGATGAAAGGGGGCAGAGCTCAGAGAGATTAAGTAAACTCCTAATGTCATATAGCTAGTAGTGTCAGAGCTCGGAATTGGATTCAACTCTTCTGATTCTAAATTGTATACCGAATCAAAATATATTGCATAGGAATCTGAACCATCAAGTTAGTAACACATCTTAGCTTTTTATTTTATTTTATATTCTCCCTTTTGTGAAATAGCTCATTAATATTATATGAGAGAATATTCTGAGGAAGTAGAGTGAATAATTTAAAATACAACGTTTCATTTTTCCAATATTTCAAAATAACTTTGAACTTTGATTCATGTGTCATCTTTTTTTTTCACTAAGTCAACACAGTTTATTACTAAACTGCACTTTCACCTGCACACAGACTATTTCAAAGAGCTGGAACAAGTGGTGGGGGCAGGTACCCCTCAAGAACCAAGACCCCAGGACAGTTTCCCTGGACCAGGGGGGAGCATTAGGCCACCAATCCCTGCGCACCAGCCCTCCACATGAATGCACACAGCAAGCCAGCAGTTCCTCCTCACACACAAATACAGACATGCTTAACAAAAATAGTATACCATCTTCACAGGGAATAAAAACTAGTCTGGAATATGTACAGGAGAGACCCTGGGGTGGCCAGTATTGTGCTGGGACCCCCAGGGATGTGACAGGCCAAGGGTGAAGCAGAGGAAAGAGGGAGACCTAAAAGGCTCCTGGCCAGGCCACTTTGACCTTGGCAGCCCAGCTGCCCAGGCTGGACAGAGGTAAGGCCAATATCTGCCTGGCCAGGCAGGACAAGCCCCTCTAGTTAGCATCCACTCCCTGGCCTGTGCATCAGGCTCTCCTTCCTGCCTTTCCTGCCTGGGGTACGGAAGACCCCAGGGCTCCTAAAGCTGCTCCCTATAGCTCACCTTTATTTGTGGGCTGAGGCCCCTGAAGCCCTGGACCCAATGGGCAGCAACTCAAGGCAAAGATGCCACAGGCTGATCTTGCAGGAAATGAGACAGCTGAGACCATAAATAGCTCTGGGGCACCTGTCTTGAGCCTAGTTAGTCCTTTAGTCATGGTCATGGGAGCCAGGGGAAGAGGCAAAGGGACTAAACTGCAAGGGTCACCCTAGCTTTAGCATGGAGTACTTCCTGCAGCTATATCCCCTCCCTCTTAGATGGGACTGGCCTCTAGCAAGAGACCTCTGGAGAACATTCAGACTAGGAGTGGGGACTTTGGCCAGGCCAGAGGTGGAGAGGAAATCCTGATCCTTGCTTCTTTATCTGAAGCAGCCTGAGTTACTAATTAGTCAAAGTGCCTTCTAAATGGTTCTTGGGGGGTAGAGATGGAAGGAATAGGTTCCCAGGTCCAGAGAGAGATGAGAAATGATCAACTCTGAGGTCACAAACATCAAAACAAAGGCAATCTAATCTCTTTCTGGGGAAGAGGGTCAAAAAACTTTCTAGCTCCTTATCAGGAAAGCAGTCTTAAAGGCAGAGGAGTAGTAAGGGTTCTACCAGTTCGGTAGGGCCCTCCTGCCCCCCAACCACCACCCACCCCCTGCCAGCCTTCATGGGACAGATTTTAGGGAAATTTTGTGGATTCTGAGACCAAGAAAACTAAGGTATGGGGGGAGGTGGCTCTCACAGAAACATGGTAGATTCTAGAAAACTAATTTCAGGGGACCAGGTCTAGGCCCAACCCAGTGATGGTTGGGTGGGCATGGGCTGCATGTAGTTGTTCTCCTGGTGGCAATGGTGGCTGGACAGAGGGATCTGGTGGGGTGGGATGGGGTGGGGTGGGAAGGAGCGTGAGTGGGTGGTCAGTGTCTGGTTATTTCTGATTGAAGAGTGAGCCCAGCAGAACTATGCAGCCACAGTTATGCTGGTCAGGAAAGAGCAGTTGAAGTGCTCCTTGTGCTTCTGGCTCTTAGCCACTGCATTACTCCCTTAGAGTTCCACAAAAGTGTCCCAGCTGCTGTTCTCCTGGATCCAAGGCTGTAGGTGGTTATTAGGTAAGTGACCATCCATCTTATGGTCCGACTCATCAATACCTGTGCTTCCTTGCCCAGACTTTTCATGCACAGCACCTACCAACGGAAAAAAAGGCCACAAGGCAACCCCAGTTTACCCCATCTGGGTAGAGTTTGTTCACTACCTGTTCAAAGCTCTGATATACTGTCTACAGGGTGATGGTGGAGCTGGGATATCAGGTCACTGAATGCCCGCAGGTACTGCAGTTCAAACTTGTCATCTACCTCCCTCAGTGCTTGCTTCACTGCTGCCATGGGGATTACTTACCAGGGAATCCAAACTGCTGTTGTGGCCAGTGGCTCCATTCACCACAGGGGATGTCCACCAGATGCCATGATGGGTTGCCATTGATGGCACTGGGGGTCTGCACCTCTGAATCAGTCCCTTCTGGGGCTCTGGTCTTGTTCTCTTCCACATCAGTGAACTGCCTCCCTTTGGGAAAGCTTGTAGGAGAGAAAGTCAACCACCAGCTCCCAGTAGCTCTGAGACATTTTTATGATAATAATGTGTCGTCTTAATTACAGTGAATAAATTTCTTATAATGGTATGTACTGTCTTACCCAAAACAGGATGTCGAACTTGTGATGAGAGGAACAAGCTCTCAACCTTAGTGCCATCTTCTTGGAAACCTCTGTACCTTAAGAGCTAAGTGGAGGAAGGAGCGAAAGTGCAGGTTAAAGTGCAAAATAAGAAAGATGAGGCAGAGGTCCAAGTAAACTAGCTTGTGCACTGTGGAGGCAAAAGGAATAGAAATAAGGAATGCCATACGCCAGGGACATTGGTACAAGTTGTTGGACTACCTGCTACCGTCCAGATTTTGTCTCCGTGGACTTAGAACTTACATCGCCATACCGTCGCCCAGACCACCACTGATAGAAGACCCACCTTGCTCATAACAGCCCCTGTTGGTCCTTTACCAGGGAACTTTGGCATTCTGGATTACTTTGTTTCTCAATTGTGGCCAGTGTAACGCATGTACAATAAATCATCCCTTCTGCTGTTTTAGCTGAAGAATCAAAAAAATAAAAATAAAAATAAAAGAAAGGAACAAAGGCCTCTGTTGGGAATTTCCACTCCTGGAAGGTGATTCAAATCTTGAAGAATTTGTTAGGTACCTAGTCCTAAGTGTTCTGAGGGCTATAGAAACTGAGATGTGGTTGCTGCTCTTTGAGAATTCTCCACCCTCTTTGGATTGTCCAAATCAATAGGCTTTATAAAAAATTACATAAAATCCAAGTTCTAAAGTAGTGCCATTTATAATTCACAGAAAAGAGGATTGGTAAGACTGGAGTAGTCAGAGAATATCTCTATGTACTGAGAGCAGAAGTACAAAGTAGTGGTTAAAAGCATAAACTCTGGAACTAGCCTGCCTAAATTTAAGTCCCAGTTCCATCATTTACTGTGTAATTTTGAGAAAATTACTTTACCTTTCTTATGCTACATGATCCTCACCATTAACATGAAGATAACAATGTTACCTGTATCTTATGATTGGTAGTTAAATGAATTAATATATTTATAATTATTAGAACAATATGTGAATAAAATAATTAATAACCTGGATTTAGGGGAAGGGTAGACTATGTGAGAAAGGTGGAATCTAATGAGATAAAATGGGAAGCTGTTACAGTAGTCCAGGCTATGGCAATATAGGATGGGGGGACTTTAACAGATATAAAATTGAAAGTAAGATGGGAGGCTTTGATGATAGATTGGAGATAATGAAGGGGAGAGTAAGCCTTAAATCTACTGTGGTCCTGACTGATTCTTACATTAACTCTTAGGAGGTTAGGTCAATTGTTGGACATTTGAAATCACATAAGGCTCTCTGGCTTTGTACTGAAATAGACCTAAAACCTTTTTTGGTCCTGAAGAGTTCTTCTGGACCAGGGATAACACAGGGTAATAACGTGTGAAGCATATTTTAATCTCTTCAGCTCTATTACAGGGCAATTATTTGCCATGGGAGTTAATTAAATACACTGAACAGGCAATTCACAATTTAAGAAAAAAAATAGACATTGGAATTAGACTTCTTAGCAATGAATTACATACTTGGTGAGGTCTTCAAAGGAATGATTCAAGAATGAATGAGCTGTATTGCAGGTGGGCAATTTTATTATTGTAAGTTTCATGACAATGATGTCTTTTAAAGAAAAAATATTGCTAATAAAATATTTTTAAAGTCTTGAGCAACTAAGTTTTTTCTAATATATATCATATATTATATTAGATATTAGATATATGTATATATAACATAAATATTATGTAATCTATCTATCTATTGAAAAAGATATAATAAGTACTATAAAGAACAACCACGGAGTGCTATAGGAAAATACAACAGAGGTATCTTATTTCATCTTCTAATTTGATCTTCAATATATATTAAATATGAGAAAAAAACCTTGATACATATATACATAGCTGTTGTTTCTTATCTGAAATCTGTGCAGTGAATCATATGATATTATGGATGTTTGGTTAAGCAAATTCCTATGGGATTATTACAGACTGACTTTGAGATATGTTCTCATGTGTTCAGAGTTCAGAAGAGATAACAGACATTTATATAAAGCAGTGGACGATTATCCTATCACTCTTCTTCACGTGCATGTACACACACACACACACACACACACACATTCTTCTAGTTGTTTTTACCTTCAAGTGGAAGGAAGAAGAGACAAGATGAAAGTGGAACTGGGCACAGTGGCGCACATCTGTAATCCCAGTGACTCAGGAGTCTGAGAAAGGAATATTGCAAGTTTGAGACTAGCCTCAGCAACTTGGCGAGACCCTGTCAAAATAAAAAATAAAAAGGTTGGGGATGTGGCTCAGTGGTAAAGCACCCCTGGATTAGAGCTCCAATACAAAAATAAATAAATAAGAGATTAAAGTGATGTATTCTTACTTTCACCTTCATATTTTGCCTTGCTACTCAGTTTGTCACTTCTGAAGGAAAGATAAACAAATTTCCACATCAAAACAAGATAAAAAATCAAATTAGATACCTCTGTTATTTTCACAAGTGCATTCCATGGTTCTTATTCATAGTATTTATCATACCTTTCTTCACTCAATAGGTAGAAGGGTATAATTTGTCTATCTCCCTATACTGCTAACTCCATAAGGGTGTAATAGTGTTGATTTTGTGCACTAGTGTATCCCCAGTTCATAAATATATGTCTGGCACATGCTGGATTGTCCCCATGTAGTCATAGATGATCCAGTCTCTTTCCTTTCTTCTTCTTGCATGTAGTTCTTAGAATAATTTATAGAATGTACTTGGAACACAATATCCTGAGACAGGGAGAAACTTCCTGAAACAGTCAGCCTTGTTTCTGCCCCTTGTAGGGAAATTAGCATCAAGAGTTAGGAAGATATTATCATGTCTAGGTCAGGCTTTATTCCCCTCTCCCCTGGAAGCAGTAAGTCCTTCACAGCTTTGCACACAGAATCATTACAGATTGACTTTTTTATACCCTGAGGTATAAAATCCATGGCAAGCTGCCTCTCATGGTCCCTCAGTTGTGATTCAGGTGGAACATGACAATCAAGACACCATCAAATAGTTTTCTTGAGCCTAAGGGGACTGGTTCATAATGCATCTTACACTATTTCAGTCCCTGGCTGCCTATCCATAAATTATAAATCCACTTAATATTACTTATTGCATGTGAGTATGTTCTGTCTCACCAAATTCAGGCAATTGGTAAAAGTGTGGCCCAAAATGCAGTAGGTAGAAATTGGATTCCTGTTCCTGATGGGAGGTGGCATAGTGATTATCTTTGCCATCCTGCAAGCAGTGGGAGTTCTCTCTTGGGGCAGTTATTAGTGGACCTTCTTTACTTCACACAGGTGCTCAGTACATATTTGTTTAATGAACAAATTAATGAAGAGTACTAACTAGCATTAATTGAACACCTAGTTCCATGCTAGATACTTTACACATAAAGTACATTCATTCTTTACAACAGTTCTGTGAGGAAGGTATTACTAGCACCTTTTAAAGAAGAGAAAACTGAACTTCAGAGACATTAAAAAATGGTTCTAACATTAGAATCCTTAAGTGACAGTGCCCAAATTCAAACATAGGACTGTTGGACTTTAAAGCTAGTGCTCTTCACTCTATCTCATTGTTTCGGTATCTGCTTAATGTGACTTCTTTGTGATGTAAAAGATGTACTCTGAGGTCATATTGAAAAGTTACAGAAGAAACAAATAAATGTTCAAAGATAAATAGGCCCATATCAATCCCTAATACCTAAACATCATAAAGAAAGTTGGATTGCAAAATGTATTTAAGTACAACTTTGTAGAATAGCATTTTTACAAATCATGGAGTTACCATTATAGACCTTGGCTTTTAAAAATAATTATTTTTCATAATATTTAAAATTTGAAATGTAATATGCAATCCCATTTTTAGAAATACAGAATTAAAAAAAAAATCATTTATCTTCCTCCCAGTCCTATTATCCAGTGGTAACTAGATTTAACAGTTTGCTCTATTGTCTACATGTCCTTTATTTTTTGTTTCTGAAAAATTTCCTACAATTTCCATTAACATTATGAAACAGTAGTTGACAGTTATTATGAAAATCAAACCAAAAGTAGATAAACATTTTCTATTTAGTATGTATATTTTGAAAGCATAAATCTTTGTAACTACTGATATTCAGGGTTCAAAGCACCATACAGAGTCCATTGGTTCTTAATTTACAAAACTCCTTTCCTTTTGTCTTTTCCTTCTTTTCTTTTCTCCTTTCCTTCCTTTCTCTCTCTTTTTCTTCCAACATTGAGTGCTTGTCATATATGAGACACTGGGAATATAATCATGAGCTAAAAAAACATAGTCCCAGATTTCATTGCAAGTTAGAGGGGAAATGTAAGCATACAATTTTAACTCAGTTTGATGAGCCATATGATAGAATGTGGTTCTTAAACTTTAATGTGTGATCAGAATCATTTGGGATGCTTGTTTAATTTGTAGACTGGCGTTACACCACACTTACTGAATCACAACACCTGGATGAATGATCCCAGTAATCTCCATTTTAATAAGCTCCTCAAGTGTGCTGATCTGGGTGTCTTCTTTTGGCAATATGTAAAGGAAAAAAAGGTGTAATGGGACAGTGTGTTGGAGGCAATTTTATTTAAAGGGGTCAGTGTTGACTTCTGTTAAAAATTTTGTCTAGATTGAGACTTGAACAATGAGTAAGAATTAACTAAGCAAGTGGAAGTTGGGCACTGGAAAGTGGGTAAAAGAATAATAACAAGAAGAGACTTCACTGAATTTGAGGAGAAAATCTGAATTTACTAAGTAAAAGAATTTTAATATGTCTAAGTAGTAGATCTGTTATTTTTGTTATTTATTTTTAATTGACAAATGCAAATTGTAAATTGTATATGCCTATGATATACATGTTTTTGAGATATATACATATATACAGAGAGAGAGTGGAATGATTAGATCAAATTAAATAATATAACCATCACTTCACAGATGTCTTATTGCTCATGTGAGAACATTTTAAATCTACTTTTCAAATACACTATTAGCAATTTTCAAATACACTATTTTTATTATACATTATTAGTTAATTATAGTCACCATACTGTACAATAAATATCCAGAAATTAGTCTTCTTGTCTACCTGAAACCTTGTATCTCTTAAACAACATTCTCTTGGAGTTTAAGGTGTATAGAGCGATGGTAAGTGAATAAGACACCACCGACATGGAATGGGTAGCTTCAGATAGTAACAAAGGCAGTTACCCCCATAGGGATAATTAGATTTAAGGGAAGGTTCAGGGGAGATGGCTAAGAAGATTAAGAAGGCCATTCAATTATTTTCTGTCATATTCTTGTTCAATTAGATATTTCACATTTTACACACACACATATAATCATTGTCACTAAATATGCTAATAACCTCTTTTATTTGTACTTTCTTATACATTTTGTTATCTGACTGGATCCCTCACAACAAATCTGAGGTAGACTGGACATTTGACAGATGAGAAAATTGCGGTTCATTAGAGGTTAAGCTTCTTAAGGCACAAAACTTATGAAAAAGCACAGAACCGAATTTTTTTTTTTATGTATACATTTTTTCATGTTGCATTTTTATTAAAATACTTTATTGGTGCATAATAATTATACACAGTAGTTCGATTAATTGAGATATATTCATACATGCATATAACATAATATGACCAATTTCATTTTCCCTCCTTTGTCCCCTGATCCTCTTTCTATAATTTGATTCCCTTTAATTTCCATGATATTGCTTCTATTTTCTTTGCTTTTTCTAGCTTCACCATATGAGAGAAAGTATATGACTCTTTAGTTTCTGAGTGACTTATTTCCCTTAACATGATACTCTCTATAGATTGTGATATATATATATATATATATATATATATATATATCTCACAATTATATATATATACATATATGTGGGTGTGTGTGTATGTGTATATATATATATATATATATATATATATATATATATATCACATTTTCATTTGCCATTCATCTGTTGACACACACCTAAGCAGTTTACCTAATTTGGCTATTGTTAATTGTGCTCCTATAAATAGTGGTTCCATTCCTAGTCTTTTGAGAAACTCCATACTGATTTCCATGGTGATTGTTTTAAAGTATTATCCCACCAGGAGTATGTAAGAGTTCTTCCACCCCCATCCTTGCCAGCATTTATTGTTACTTGTATTTTTTTAAAATATTTTGTTTTAGTTGTAGGTGGACACAATAGCTTTTATATATTTTTTTATGTGGTGTTAAGGATCAAACCCAGGACCTTGTGCATGCAAGGCAAGCACTCTACCCACTGAGCTATATCTCCAGCCTGTTACTTGTATTTTTGATGGTTACAATTCTAACTGGAGTGAGACAAAATCCCAGTGTAGTTTCAATTTGCATTTCCCTGATTGCTAAATATTTTGAACATCTTTTTCATATATTTGTTGGACATCTGTAGTTCTTCTTTAGAGAAATGTCTTTTTAATTCATTTGTCCATTTTTTGATTGGACTGTTTTCTTGGTGTTAAGGTTTTTATAAAGTTTTATATATATTCTGGATATTAATTCTCTGTCAGAAGAGTAGTTGACAAAGATTTACTTCCATATTGTAGGTTCACTCTTCACACGCTCAGTTTCTTCCTTTACTGTGCAGAAGCATTTTTTTTTCCAGAAGCATTTTAATTTGGTGCCATCCATTTGTTCCATCTTGGTATTATTCTCTGAGCTATAGAAATATTTTGGAGGAAGTAATTGACTACCTATATTGGAATATTGCCCATAAATTTACTTCTAGCAGTTGCAAAGTTTCTGGTCGAATTCCTATGTCAATTACTATTTTGAGTTGACTTTTGTGTAGGGTTAATTAGAGAGATCTAGTTGCATTACTTCAAATACAGATATCTAGTCTCCCCAGCACCCCTTTTTTAAAGGCTATACTTTCTCCAACATGTTTGTGGCACCTTTGTGAAGGATCAGATGACTACATCTGTCTTGGTTTGTCCTTGGGTCTTTTATTTTATTCAATTGGTTTTCATGTCTGCTTTTATGCCACTTATCATGCTGTTTTTGTTACTATACTTCTATAGTGTAATTTCAAATTGAGTATTGTTATGCTTCCAGAATTGATTGTTTTCCTTAGAATTGCTTTGGCTGTTCTTTTTTTTTATTTAATTTTTAAAATTTTTACAGACTTCATCTTGATTCACTGTACACAAATGGGATACAAATTTTCATTTCTATGGTTGTGCATGATGTACATTCATACCATTCATGTAATCATACATGTACACAGGATAATGATGTCTGTCTTATTCCACCATTTTTCATACCCCTGCCCCCTCCCCATCTCATTTCCCTCTACATAATCTAAAGTTTCTCCATTCTTCTCTCATCCCCCCACTGCCCCCAACCCGATTATATATCATCATCCAATTATCAGGGAAAACTTTTGACCTTTGTTTTTTTGGGATTGGCTAATTTCACTTAGCATGATAATCTCCAATTCCATCCATTTATCTGCAAATGCCATAATATTATTCTTCTTTATTACTGAGTAGTATTCCATTGTGTACATATACCACATCTTCTTTATCCATTCATCTGTCGAAGGGCATCTAGGTTGGTTCCACAGTCTAGCTATTGAGAGTTGAGCTGCTGTAAACATTGATGTTGTAAAGTCACTGGCATCTGGTGAGTACTTGTTACATAAGCACAACATTCATGCTAATAACCTTTTCTGTAAAAGTCCAAGATATTACAGGAGTTAGTCTATTGCTATAATTTTTCAGTCCCAAAGTTCAAATGAAGTAGAACTCTCTCGTCAACATAAACTAAGTTTATAGTAATATGCCTCTTACAACTTTGGTTCCTTCTATGTTGGGTATTTCCTAATAATCCCAATGTAAATAATTCTCAATGTCAACCATGTTAGCCTTTTTGATCTTCTATTTTCCCACAATTATGTTCCTCTGAAGAGCTTTTATCTTATTTTCTTCAAGAGTACAGTGCTTTGACAGGTGGTAAAGAAAGATTGGCATTATTCCTCTTGTGGAGCTTTGATAGTTCAGAAAGATAATACATAAATGGTGAAAGGTTGGTAAGATTAGTGAGTACAAATAAGGGACAGTTATATTATCTGTCCCCTGTCTCCCTTCAACCATACCCCTAAATATAAGCTTCCCAAAGTTGGAGATTAGAAAAGCAAGAATATAATAACACTAGCAATTTCAAAAGACTATTTGAAGAAAAACAGGATTTAAATTCCATTAATTTTCTTATTAGGAATCAAACTGGGTTATTCCATTAGTGTTTCTGAATTATTTTATTCTAGACCTTGATTTTTTTTCTTTCCTTTTTGTCCTTCCTTCACTTAATTAAAATATACACTAAACCTATTACCTTTTATTATTAAGATAAAATGAGAAAAAGCCTAGAAATTAAAAATATTGTTAATTTCTACAAATGACATGGAAAACCCCTTGAAAATATAGCTCTTATGTACTAATTTCCTCCAATTCCCTTTAAAGTATTTGAGGAGTTAAGAGTAAAAAAGACAAGCATGTTCTAACTTGAAACTCCCATGGTATGTGCTAAAACTTACACACTGAAGAAAGTCCTTTTATCAAAGTTTCCCATATAGCAAATAAAAAGTTATTTAAGCACATTAAGTGGGTCTTTTCTCCAGATTTTGGCACCAGGATTTCCCAGAAATGTTTATAGTGATAATTATCTAAATATGTTTAAATGTTAAATATGTATAAATATGTTCACTTTAACATTGATACCATGTAATTGGAAACAAAATATGTATCAAATATGGGATTGATTAAATAAACAGTGGTCTCTGGGTTCACAGTAGTCCTATATTTCTATCCTTACTCACTCATTTCCAAGTTGTGTAATAATAGAAAGATTAACTGCTCTAAGGTTCAATTTATATATCTATTATATTGGGATCTTTATGTCTACCTCATTGTAAGTATTAAATGGGATCATTTACATAAAACACTTTCCATAATAGCTTGGGCCTTGAATAATTTGGCATATGGTTGATATTTAATATTTGTTGAAATATGTAAAAAAACTAGAATGACTAAATTGAGATAATTAACACAAGTTATATCACTTATTTTTTTGTGGAGAGAACATTTACAAATCTCTTTTAGCAACCTTCAGGGATATAACATATCAACATCTCAGAAGGTAGCTAAGCATATCTAGGAAGTAACTCTTGACTCCTCCACAACCTAGAAATAAAACAGTGAAAAACAACTGATCAGAGAAGTGGGTAACAGAGTAAATACTCTAAAACTGAACACTGAACAGCTTGAGACTTGGAGGGACCTGGAATTTGATTAGTAGGATAGAAAATAAAGACAGAATTCCTTGACCCTGAACCCTGACCAGGGTGGGGTCATGGGTGAGGGATAACAAAGAGAGAAGCAAGGAGAGGAAAAGCACATAAACTTATTTCCTTGACAACTGTTGGACAGAAAAGCAAACTAAGTTTAAATAGAATAAGAGCAAAAAGACAGTAAAAGAGATCAAACAATTCATCCCAAATACTTGTGAAAAAGCTGTGCCAGGAGGGCAAACATTTTGCAGATTCCACAGCTAAACAACCTCCCTGGAAGAAATTTAATGAATACAGGTTTCACCCACCTACAAACAGTAACAAATACAACCATACAGAATGCCTCTGAAACAGGTTGTCTCAATAAATCCTCTATAAGGAACTTCTAGCTGAAGGTTACCAAAACCTCCTCTACTTCACCTCAGACAAGAGGACTAGGGTGGAGCTGATACAAGAGCAAATCATTACCAGGAAGTACTATCCACAACCCAGTATTCCTTAGTCCCTGTAGGACAGGTAAATATTCACCCACTGATATCCTGCCCTCATTATGGCAATGTGTAAAACCCAGTGATCTTCAGCAGTGGAGGCTTTTGTGCCACAGACTGCCCAGAGAGAGTCTATATTCATAGGCCCCACAATTGTATATAGCCACCATGCCCTTAGGTAGGGCCACTACTAACAAGCCTCAGCAGGGGAGTCAGCACTCAGTTTTGAACTTCAGACACTGTCAACCCTGAGTCCTATACCCTACATTTTTATACCCAACAGAAACAGGAGATGTAGCATCCTCCAAACAAGCAGACTTGAGTCCTGGGGTGGACTAAGAAGCACCAACTAGCAAGAAAATCGCAGCAACCAGGGAAGTAGCTCCTGTGCCCAAGCACCTCTAGGAGGGTCTACAGCTGCAGGGTCCAGAATTGCCAGTTCACTCAGTTCTTATTTATATAGACACATCCCAATAAAGTAATTTTCTGAGGCTATCTCCAAGCAGTCAGTAGAGAACCTTAAACACACACAATGACAGTACACCCCTGAAAAAAGTCTTACAAAGGAGCATCCCACAGACAACAGCTACCACTCAGTGTTTCCAGATATGAGCCCTCCTACCTGCAGCCTGTGCACATCAGAGAGGGCAGCAGCCCTATAGCCATCCTAGGAATCACCCAGCACCATATCAAACAGACTACAATACCTCAACTTTAAACTGTCACAATTCCACATGCTTTGAAATATATATGGGGGAAATCACGCTGGATTTGACAGTGCTGGATATATGAAGCTTTAATTCAGAGAAAAACACAAGACCATAACTCCTTAACAGGGAGTAACATGAATGCTATATCACAGACAATTAAAAGACCATTTCCTCTGATCTATCAGAAAGCCAGGAGATGGGTGGCACATCAAAGATGATAGGGAGGGGCTGGGGTTGTAGGTCAGTGGTAGAGCGCTTGCCTAGCATGCATGAGGCCCTGGGTTCGATTCTCAGCACCACATATAAATGAATAAAATAAAGATCTATCAACACTTAAAAAAATGTTAAAAAAAATAAAGATCATAGGGAGCTTCCTAGAATTGCACCATAGGCGACTTTGTGTGAAAACTATCTCCACACCCAAGGAAACTTAGAGATAAACCCCAAGAGTAGTGGGCATCTTCCAAAGGTCCAAATTCGGATGAAATCCAAAACAGAAAGACTCAATAGGGAATCTCCCTACATTAGCATATAATATAATTAGCTGTAATGTCAGTTTTGATCTTACAGATATTACTTTTCTTATTGAATCAATAGACATTCCCTTATTATTTGATAATATAGCCCTCATCCCAATCGATTGTATTTCTTCTCTTTTATAGAATTAACTGGTATCATTCTTTTTACTTTGCTTTCCTAGCTCAGGTTTATACTGTTCTTCTTAGCATCTCTTTTTTCTCTTCCATTACTGGCACCTGCCTCAAATCCTCCTCCATTTTTCTTCATCGTACTTGGTTTTTATTTTTTCTATTCTTTCTCGTTTTTCTTTGCCCATTTTCTCTTCTCTCCTTTTCAACCTCTATACATTGTAATAGTAATTCTACTATAGTTCATAAATACTTTCTCAACCTATTCATAGACATTACTACAGTTTTGTACCTGGTTTAGAAGATTTATGGAAAATAATTTTAGTAAGTACTTTCCTCTAAGGCTTATTAGTCCATGGCTTTGATCTTAAGCAATTGCAGTCAATAGGGTGTAGTAACTTATCTCAAAAAGGATCTGTATACTGGGCCTAGCAGAGGGCAAACATTGGGTGGAAGTATTAATACTTACATATTTTCCCAGCCCAGGGAGCTTAAGACAAGGAATCTCACTAAATAGTCCCTTGCATAAAGGTAGAAGAGATACTCATCACAGCAGTGGGTAGGTATACAAAATAATATAAAAAGGAAGGGAGTAAGCCATCCCAAACAGTCTTCAACACTTAAACAACTGATCCCATTGACATCACTGTGGAAGAAAGGTTGGAGAAAGAATTTAGAAAGTTCAGATTTAAAAAGTTTAATGTAATAAAACAGGATGTAAAGAATGAAATAAGAGAGAAAATACAGGAAGAAAAAGACCATTTTAATATAAAAAATTCTGAAAAAGAACCAAACAGAAATCCTAGAAATTAAAGACTCAGTAAATCAAATAAAAATTCAGTTGAAAGCAACAAAACAGATTAGAACACACAGAAGACAAATTCTCAGGCCTCAAAGACAAAGTATATAATCTTGAAAATAAAGTTGAAAATAAAGAAAATAAGAGATCATGATCAGAACATTCAAGAAATTTGTTATAACATAAACAGGTCAAATCTAAGAGTCTTTGCACAGATGGAGGCACTGTAATACAAAATAAAGGAATACACAGCTTTTTCAATGAAATAATATCAGAAAGTTTTCCAAACCTTAGGAACAATAAGGAAAGTCAAACAAAAGGGGCATTAAGGATCAGAAATAGGTAAGATAATAAAAGATCCTCTCTAAGACACATTAGAATTAAAATGTCTAATATACAGAGCAAGAATAGAATTTTTAAAGCTATAAAATAAAAATGATATGTCATATTTAGAAGTAAACCAATTAATATTTCAAATGATTTCTCAGCCTATACTCTAAAATCCAGGAGGGTTTGGAATATTATATACTAAGCCCTGAAAGAAAATGGGTGTTAACCAAGATTATTATATCTAGCAAAGCCATCCTTCAGAATTGAGGATGTAATAAAAACCTTCTACAATAAACAGAAACTAAAAGAATTCAAAACCACTAAGCCAGCACTATAAACATACTCAATAAAATATTTCACATAGAAGAAAGGAAAAATAAATATCAGACCCAGAGTATTGTTGAAACTGTACAAAGAAAAGTTAACTAAAGGAAAATCAAGTTTGAATTAAACATTAGTCAAAGAGCAGGAATCAAAAAATCGCTTCTCTATTAAAAATACTGAAGGTAAATGATCTAAACTGCCTAATCAAAAGACATAGATTGGCAGAACAGATTAAAAAACAAGACCTAACCATATGTTGTTTACAGGAGACTCACTTTACAGGCAAAGACATCCACAGGCTGAAGGTTAAAGGATGGAAGAATATATCCCATGTGAATGGAAACAAAAGCATGAAGGAATAGCTATGTTCATATCAGACAAAGTAGACATCAAGTGAAAATCGATTAGAAAAGACAAAGTAGGTCACTTCTTACTGGTTAAGGGAATCATCAAACAACAATATATGATGGTTGTAATATGTACGTCCCAAGCATCAATGCACCACTGTACATAAAGCAAACCCTACCCAAAATAAAGGCTCAACTAGATTCCAATACAATAGTATTGGGTGATTTTTTTTTTTTTTTTGAACCAGAGATTGACCTCAGGGACACTCGGCCACTGAGCCACATCCCCAGCCCTATTTTGTATTTTATTTAGAGACAGGGTCTCACTGAGTTGCTTAGGGCCTCGCTAAGTTGCTGAGGCTGGCTTTGAACTCGCGATCCTCCTGACTCAGCCTCCCAAGCCTCTTGGATTACAGGCGTGCGCCACCACGCCCGGCCAGTATTGGGTGATTTTAACACATCTCTCTCACCAATAGATCAGGCATTCCAGACATAAACTAAGTGAAAATTCTTTGGAACTAAAGAAATACTACTAATCAAATGAACTTAACAGACATCTAGTGAGTATTTCATATATCAGCAACCAAATTCTTCTTTTTCAGCTGCACATGGAACATTTTCTAAAAAATAGACCATATTTTAGGATGAGAAGTAAGTCTTAGTGAATACAAAAAATAGACATAATTTCTTTTTTTATAATTTTTTATTTTTACAGACTGTATTTTGATTCATTGTACACATTGTACATTGGGGTACATCTTTTCATTTCTATGGTTGTTCATGATGTAGATTCATACCATTTATGTAATCACACATGTACATAGGGTAATTATGCCTGTCTCATTACACCATTTTTCATATCCCTTCTCCCTCTCATTTCCCTCTATGTAATCTAAAGTTCTTCCATTCTTCTTTCACCCCTCCATTCCCATTATATATCATCACCCACTTATCAGGGAAAACATTTGGCCTTTGATTTTTTGGGCTTGGCTTATTTCACTTAGTATGATATTCTCCAATTCGATCCATTTATCTGCAAATGCCATAATATTATTCTTCTTTGTGGCTGAATAATATTCCATTGTGTATACATACCACAGTTTCTTTATCCATTCATCTGTTGCAGGGCATCTAGGTTGATTCCACAAGCTAGCTATTGTGAATTGAGCTGCTATAAACATTGATGTGACTGTGTTACTGTAGTATGCTAATTTTAAGTCCTTTGGGTATAAACTGAGGAATGGGATAACTGGGTCAAAAGGTGGGTCCATTCCAAGTTTTCTGAGGATTCTCCACACTGCTTTCCAGAGTGGCTGTACCAATTTGCAACTCCACCAGCAATGTAAAAGTGTGCCTTTTTCCCCACATCCATGCCAACATCTTTTATTGTTTGTGTTCTTGATAATAGCCATTCTAATTGGAGTAAGATGAAATCTTAGAGTTGTTTTAATTTGCATTTCTCTAAATACTAGTGATGTTGAACACTTTTTCATATATTTATTAATTGCCTGTATATCCTCTTCTGTAAAGCATCTGTCCAGTTCCTTGGCCAGTTCATTAATTGGGTTCTTCGTATTTTTGGTGTAAAGTTTTTTGCATCTGATGAGATCATAATGAAATTAGAAATCAATGACAAGATAAACACCTTGATTTACTATCTGGAGATTAAATAATACACTTTTGAATGATGAATGAGTCACAGAAGAATTTGTAGTCATAGGCAGAAATAAAATACTCTTAGACACAAATGAGAACTACAATATATAATAATCGGTGGGACAGTATGAATTCAGTTCTAAGAGGAAAGTCTAAAGCACTGAGTGGCTACATTAAATAAAGAACAAGAGAGATCCAAGATGGCGGACTAGAGGAAGGCTGCATTCCTACTTGCTCCGTGGATTCCTACTTGCTCGGGATTCAAACAGCAGGAATATGACTCTCAACGAGATTTTATATTCAAAGCACATATAAGGGGTCCCCAGGTGCTGCTCCAGAACGAACTCAGCCGGGCTGGGCTCGGCCCGCCGCGGGCAGCTACCATCCAGGAGAGCCAGACCCTGCAGCTGCTTCGGAGCCACCGACCTGGGTCTGTGCCAGCCAACAAGTGAGTGCGGGTCCCCAGTAGCGCTTTGGAGTCACTGGCCGCGGCTCCGGCACCAGCCGGCGGCCTCCCAGGCAGAGACCGAGCATCTCAGGCTACCTGGGGCATCCAGAGGCGTCCGGGAAAATCTGGGATCACGGACTCTGGCGGGGAGTTGGAACTACCCCACGCCATTTTGGCGGCTTGACTGGCGGAGAAGGCCCATTACCAGCTTCCTGGGGCCTACAGCTGCGTCAGGGGAGCTCCAGCCAGGAAACGCTGGGATCTCAGTCTCTGGCGGGGAGTGGAAACTATTCTGCGCCACTTCCTCAGCTTCCCTGGCGGAGAGTGCCCATCTCGGGCTTCCTGGGCCCTCCAGCCACACCTGGAGAGGTTGGCCCGAAGTCCCTGGGAT
>JAJEJO010004619.1:62409-103742 GCA_020662805.1 Glaucomys volans
TCCTGGACACAAACCAATCAGGCATGAAACAACCAGGCATTTTGCGATCAAGCAAGAGCCAACCAGGTATGAGAGAACCAGGCCCAAGCCAACCAGGCTTCAATCTACTGGACAAAAACCAACCAGGCATGAAAAAAGTATGCATTTTGCAACCAAGCATGAGTCAACCAGGTATGAGAGAACCAGGCCCAAATCAACCAGGCATTTTGCGATCAAGCATGAGCCAACCAGGTAGGAGAGAACCAGGCCCAAGCCAACCAGGCATGAATCTACTGGGCACAAACCAATCAGGCATGTGGCAACCAGGAATGAGGCAAGCAGACATGAGGCAACCATTCCTGGGCCAACGAGGCATGTGGCAACCAGGTATAAGCCAACAGTTCCCAAACCAACCAGGCATAAACCAAAGAGTCACTTGGCAACCATACATAAGCCAACCAGATATGAGCCAACCAGGCAGGAGTCAACAAAGTTCCTATCAACCAGGGCCAATTCACATAGGCAGGAGTCCATCAGGCAGGAGCCAGTCAGGTATGAGCAAATTTGAAAGGACTCACTCACCTACAAGGAAACCAAACATGATTTCTTTCCGAATAAGACCTGCAGAGGCTCGAGACTGCCCAGAAATTCTGCAGCTGATTAAAGTAAGCCTGTCTCTCCTAAATTCTTGTAGGTTAATTGTGTTAGTGTAGGGCTACAAGAGAGCAAGGAAGACATGAATCCTGGCTCAGCTGATTATGATACATGTACACCACCTTCTGAAAGTCACTAAACCTCTCTAATCTTCATTTTTCCACATATAAATTTAATATTATATGATAATTTCCATCGAAAAAGATTGTTGCAATGTTTCAATAACTATAATTACATGTAAATTACTTGTCATATAGTAAGGGGCTCAAAGGATCATGGATAGAGACTGAACATGTTGTCTCTCCTGGGGAAATTTTAACATTAAAAGAGGATCTCAGAGAAGAGACATGCTTAATCAAACAAATCAGTGACAGAATTTCAGATATTAATGATTAAGATTTTGGAGTAGGTAGTTTTGTTTCTTCTAAGATTATACCTGATTGTAGAATCTGATGATTGACTTCCTACGAAACAATATTCTCACCAAACAGATTTCCCATACAATTTGAGACAGTTGATACCAGAAGTACATCCACAAACAACCCCCAGAATCAAGGAGCTGAGTTGAAAATTTCTTATGTAAACATTTATTTTAATGACTTTTCTCGAAATCATTCTGATGTAGTAAGGGGAGCAATCTAATAACCATAGTTCTGTGCTAAAGTTCTGCAGCACTTTAGGCAATTGTTTATGTGATACACAAGCACAACAATTCCATATAAAGATACATAAAAAAGCAGCAGCCAAGATCCTTTATGGAGTAAATACAGGGCTAAAATAAGGTACCAATTATACATATGGAAATGATATGAAGGTTTTTGTAATGAAAATGATTACATTTTCTCATTATATATCATAACTAAATCTTATTTAATCAGGTCACATTTATATTCCCTCTGATTAGAAAGCAATGTTTAAATTTCTTTTCACTTATTATTAATTCATAAAATTGTACAAATTAATGGGTTTGACTGTGGCATTTCCATACATGCATGTTTTGTTTTGATTGTATCCACTCTTTCTATTACACACTACCCTCTCTTGTGCTCCTTTTTTGCCCCTTGTCCCCTGTTCCCTTTCCTTTCCCTACTACCTAACTACTTTCAGGTCCTTTTTTCTTTTTTTCCACAGATGAGAAAATGAGAGGAAATGTGATACCTGTCTTTTTGTGTCTGGCCTATTTTACTTAACATAAGGGCCCCTAATTCCATCAATTTTTCTACAAATATGTTTCCATTCTTCTTTATAGTTGACTCTTGTGTGGCTACCATATTTTCTAATGACCAATATAAAATATCCAGTTTTCTAGTGAAATCCATCTGTTGAAGTGATATTAAGCCCAGTCATAGGTTAGTAAGAACTTGGTTATATATCTTTCCAAGGTTTCCATTATATTCCATCCTCATAAGTTCCCACATCATTTCCCTTAACTGCATTAATCTTCATGGAATCAAAATACTATGCCCAACAGGTTAGTTATTCCAGATAAGATTCACATTTTTCCAGATAGTAGAAAATAATTTTAGAGTTTTTGTGGTTCCAGTATCTGACATCTGTATGGTAATTAATAAATTTATTATTGAATGACAGTGAATCTCTCCACTGGGACAAACTGCATTTCTTATTTTCCCATCAATGTCCATTGCCTCACCAGAAGAAAACACACCACTGGACTCCCACTTAAATGAACCTGTATCTGTGAAGTTCCTTATTACAGTTATATTTTAATTTGCCTCATATTCTGGAAATATACCAGAAGTTTCTTGGAAGTAATTTAATGTGTAGTCAATGTGGAAAAATAATAGAAAACCTAAATCATTTTCTATGCGTCATAGAAATACATATAGTGATTAGTTCTGAGCTTTATGTTCTTTATGTATATATATAATATATAATATATATTACCCATTTTCCCCAAATCCTGCTCATTGTTAAATTTGCAAGACACTCTCTTCTTGCAAAGAAGTTTAGAGTTTGCCATCATAATAATTTCTTTGCTGAATATATTACAGGTTTTATTTATTGTCCTGCCACAAAAATTCCTCAAAATATCCTCTATATGCAACCATTTTAATCTTAACCACATCACATTATCTAGAGATCTAGTCATGTCATAGATAGACATGACTTCTTGCTTACCAGACTTTCCATCTAAAGTCTTTTATTATAATGGTTCTCAGTGTTTTTTGGTCCATTGTTGATACATAGATGACATCTGAGTAGTAGTAATATTTCATTTTGTTTATTATGTAAACATTTAAGATCATGTACTAAGTCCTTAAAAGGACGTAGGGATTATTGAATTACTATGTCTGACCTAAAGGAATTTAAAGGGAAATAGGGGAGGTATGGACATAAATAATTCTTGAACTCTCTAAGTCCGTTCTCCAGATAGAAGCCAAAATGTTCAAAACCCAACTTGGCTTCTGGTTGTATTGAGAATAAAAATCCAGACATCTCACCAAGGCTCTAAATAACCTAGTCCCTTGTTTCAGTCATCTGTTTCGCTGCTGTGACCAAAAGCCCTGAGAAGAACAATTTTGTAGAGGAGGAAAAGTTTATTTGGAACTCATGGATTCACAGGTCTAAGCCCATAGATGACCAACTCCATTTCTTTGGGCCAGAGGTGAGGAAGAACATCATGGCTGAAGGGTGTGGCTGCAAAAAGCATCTCAGATCATGGCACTAGGGAGGAGAGAGAGAGAGAGAGAGAGAGAGAGAGAGAGAGAGAGAGAGAGAGAGAGAGAGAGAGAATGGTCTTCAGGGACAAAATATATTACCTAAAGGCATGCCCCCAGAGACCCACCTCCTCCAGCCATGCCCTACCTGCCTGTAGTTACCACCCAAATAATCCATTCAAGTGAAATAATGTGCTGATTAGGTTAAGGCTATCATAACTCAATCATTTCACCTGTTTACGCTCTTGCATTGTTTCACACATCAGCTTTTGGAGGACATCTAAAATGTAAATCATAATACCTTTGCTATCCTACTTAAGTATGTAAGTATGCACATATCCTATTTACATATTTTAAATTCCTTTTCTATTATAAATTTCATACAATTCAGTCAACATCCTCAAGTTTACACATTAAAAGAAATGCAAAAATGAAGAGTAATGAGGGTAGATGATCCCTACCATATATTATAAAGCTGTAAGTAATTAGAATGCTATGATCATTGGTACAGAGATAGATCAGTGGAGAAGTCCTTTTTATTATATATGATAATATGGTATATGATAAAAGGGACATTTCAAGTCAGTGAATAAAAGATGGTTATTCAATGAATGGCATTAGGACAACTGGGGGAAAAAGATAAAGGTGAAATTCTACCTCATATCTTCAACCTAAAAATATCTATATGGTAGACTTTAGTTTCTTGAGCTGTACTACTCCTTCATATTTATCCAAAAGGAAGTCAGCATACTCCATAGAAACATGCAAAACCACATTTATCCTAGCATAATGCACAATAGTCAAGTTATAGAAACAGACTAGGTGTCCACCAATGGAAAAATGAATAAAGAACAATATTATATCATTTGCAGGAAAATGGATGGAACTGGAGAGCATCATGTTAAGCAAAACAAGCCAGATACAGAAAGACAAGTATTGTATGTTTTTTCTCATAAGTGGAAGCTAATGGAAGAAACAAAATAAAGGGACATCATGAAAGTAGAAGGGAGATCTTTAGCATAGAGACAGAGGGTCCGGGGTAGGGAAGAGGGAAGGAGAGTTACTAGGGAGTGAAATTTACCAAATAATGTTATATGCATGTATCAATATACCTGAATGAAATCCATCATTCTATATAATTAACATGCACCAATAAAAAATCAAGCAAAAATATCTATTTTTATAATTTTCCAAGCATGAGACACAAATCATGAAGTAAAGAATAATTTGAATATGTAAATGAGATAATACTAAATATCCCTATTAAACTATTTAAACTTTCCAGGCATGGTGGCACATGCCTATAATCCCAGCAATGCAGGAGGCTGAGGCAGGAGGATTTGTAAGTTCAAGGCCAGCCTCAGCAAATTAGTGAGGTCCTAAGGAAATTAGTGAGACTCTGTTTCAAGATTAAAAAAAAAAACATCAAAAGGACTGGGGATGTGGCTCAGTGATTGTGCACCACTGGGTTTAATCCCTGGTACCAATAACAATGAAAAAGTTGAAAGTTAATCTGGCAAAAATATCTCACAAACACATGATCAACTTTTCTGTAAAGTCTACAAGCTTCATACAATATGAATTTTGTGACCTTCACATCGCAAAGTTGTGACCTTCATTTATGAGGTATTGACTTTATCTTTCTACCTACCTATCTATAATCAATCTATATTTATCAATCTATCATCTATCTATATTTTTATCCTTTCATTACATTGATGCTTTAGATTTTTAGTTTCTAGATGACTGGATTTAAGTTTGACTCACTTTTACCACACCCAAGACATCATGTCTATAAATGTTCAATACAAACTCCATGATTATTATCATGTTAAGAATTTATTACTAAATCATAAACTGAAGGTTTTCTCTACTTTGACAGGAATTGGCTGCCTGTGAAAATATGTTAGATGCAGTGAAGTTAACAGCAATGGGTAAGATGTTTTGTGGTATTTTCAGAGCAAGAAAAATAAACATGAATGTATGCACACAAGACTAGTACTTAGATATGTGAAGCTGCTGTCATTGGTACATAAAAATGATGCAATCTGATTTTAAGTCCTTTGGGTATAAGCCAAGGAGTGGGATAGCAGGGTCAAATGGTGGATCCATTCCAAGTTTTCTAAGGAATCTCCACACTGCTTTCCAGAGTGGCTGCACCAACTTGCACTCCCACCAGCAATGTATGAGTGTACCCTTTTCCCCACATCCTCGCCAACACCTGTTGTTGCCTGTGTTCTTGATGAAAGACATTCTAATTGGGGTAAGATGAAATCTTAAGGTGGTTTTGATTTGCATTTCTCTTATAACGAGTAATGTTGAACATTTTTTCATAAATCTGTTGATTGCTTGTAGATCTTCCTCTGTAAAATGTCTGTTCATTTCCTTGGCCCATTTATTGATTGGGTTATTGGTGTTCGTGGTGTAAAGATTTTTGAGTACTTGGTAGATTCTGGAGATTATCCCAAAAATCCAAAAGCCGAATGGTCTCTCTGATAAATGAATGATGATGCATAATGTGGGGGGGGAAAGATGGCAAGAATGGAGGAAAGATAGCTAGCATAGAGGGAAGGGAGGGGTGGGGGCGGGTGGGGGGTAAAATTAATAACAGAGTGTGTGACAGATACCATTGCCCTGTGTACATGCAAGAAAGCACAGATGGTGTGACTCTACTTTGTGTGCAACCAGTGAAACAATAGCTGTACGCCATTTGTGTTCAATGAATCAATAAGTAAATAAAAAAAAAGATTCAGAGAAAAAAAATGATGCAATTAGTAAACTATACATGCATGTGACATTTGATAGTTTCACCAGTGCTCTGCTGTTTTATATTTTTCTGTTTTAAGCATGAGACTGATATTTAACAGCACTTACACCTTTACAGGTGCAATAGACTTCAAGTGGCTTTCAAAACTTAGGACAAGAAGAATTATTGTTCAAAAAATATAATTTAAAACTCAGTATGTTGGAAGAAGCTTGATGTGATTCAATGGACAAAAGCAAATGATTTAAAATATTTGCAAAGTATTTAATACATTTGATAGCAATAATAATGGGATGGGTTAGTGATTTATGATGAATTAGAACTTTAGGGTAATAAACAGGAAGATTAAAAGATGATTAAGGTATATAAAATTACAAATGGAAAAGACTAAAGAGTGATTTACTAAACCATAAGAGTAAGATGAAGGATAACTCCCTGAAGGTTAATAATTGAGAATACATATAATAAATGGAGAACATTATACCAAAATGATAATGGGTTTCACTGTAATACTGTGTGACAGACACAGAAGGATGTTAGAATGACTTGTGGGATCTTTTGTGCCATGTCTTAACTAACCAACCTTGGGTGCTTTGGTCAAAAGTAGAACACTGAGCTGCATGGATTGTGGATGTCATCTCATGTGATGATTCTTATGTTCTTACACTTGATAATAAACATCATTAGAATGTTAACTAAAGAGCAATCTTATTGGTTTAAAGGAAACACTAAGAAACACAAAGTTGAAAGTAATGGACACTCATGAAAACAGTGCTCAAACTAAAACAGTATTACTATGTTGAGATATAACATTATTTCATTGTGGTTAAGGAAAATGCTGCTTGCTCAGGGTAATGTATAACAGTTAATCTTTTTTGGGTGAGGTACCAGGAATTGAATCCAGGGGTGCTTAAACACCGAGGCACATCCTCAGCCCCCACTTTTTTTTTTTTGAGACAGTGTCTCAGTAATTGTTTGAACCTTTGCTGAAGTGCTGATGCTGCTTTGAATTTGTGATCCTCCTGCCTCATCCCTCCCAGACACTGGGATCAAGGTGTGTGCCACCACACTGGGCTATAAAAGTTAGTCTTAAACAAAAAAGCAACAACAAAATATTTTATATACTCCATCTTCCAGTCTTAGGATTCAGTATTCCTTTGAATGGTAGTAATTTCACAATATCCTCATTCTTTTTAATCATCTCAGAAAGTCCTTGTTTGTATAGTTGCAGATAAAATACTTGATATTTTCTCTACTTTCACCTATTACTGTAAAGTGTTATAAACTGTAGTTAAATATACACAAATTATCTTTTTAACCATTCCTAGGTGTACAGTTCCTGACATTAAATATATTCACAATGTTGCACGACCATTATGGTTATTCATCTCCAGAATTTTGTGAAACTGAAAATCTGTAACGATAAAAAGCAACTCTTTATGGCTGTTCTCCTTCCCCTCTAGACACTGACGTTTACTCTATTTTCTGTGTCTACTAATTTGCTTCTTCTAGGTACCCCCATACAATTGGAAATACACAATATTTGTCTTTATGTGTTAGGATTATTTCACTTAGCATAATGTTTTCAATTTTCATCAAGTTGTAGCCTTTATAAGAATTTACTTCCTTTTTAAGACTGAGTAGTATTCCATTGTCTGTATAAACCACATTTTGTCATCATTTGTGTTGTTTCTCCCTTTGACTATTGTGAATAATGTTGCTATGAAACATTGATGTACAATGCTTCAATCAATTGACCAGATATGTGTTTATATTTGGGCTTTCTAGTCTGTTCTATTGTCTATCGGTACTTTTTCAAGTACTACTTGAGTTCCTGCTTTCAATTCATTTGGGCATATACATAGCTAATAGCAATATTGCTGGATCATATGAAAATACTGTTTATTTTTTATGAACCTTCAAAATATTTTCCACAGCAGCAGCACCATTTTACATTCCCATCAGCAACACATAGGGTTCCAAATTCTACACATACTCACCAACACTTAATTTCATTTTTTCTGACTTTGTTTTGTTTTCAGATGAGGATCATTCTAACGGGTACAAAGTGGTATCTCATTTTGCTTTTGGTTTGAGTTGCCCTAATTTATGATGTCAAACATCTTGCCATGTGCTCATTGTTTCTTCTTTGAGAAATATCTACTTATGTATTTTATCCATTTTTGAATCGAGTTGTAGAAGTTCTTAATATATTCCTCATATTCATTCTTAATAAGATTTCCAAATATTTCCTCCCATTCTGTGGCTTTGGCTTCTTTGATATTATCCTATCATACACAAAATTCTTTGGGGTTTCATTTGATGCTTTTCTTTCATTGCCTTGTGCTTTTGGTATCAGAGCTAAGAAATCATTGCTAGATTCAATGATTTGAAGATCTTCCATGCTTTCTTCCAAAAGTTTTATAATTTTAGCATTTACATTGAGGTCTTTGATACATTTCAACTGAAATTTTGTACATAGCACAAAGTAAGCATCCAACTTTGCTATTTTACATATAAATATGCAGTTTCCCCAGCAAAATTTGTTGAAGACAGTCCTTCCCTTAAGGAATGATCTTGGCACCTTTTCCAGAAATCAATTGATATGTGTTTATTTTGGGGTTCTTTAGTCTGTTACATTTGTCTATCTGTCCTTTTGCAAGTACTATAATGTTTCAATTACTATAACCTTTTAGAAAATTTCAAAGTCAGGAAGTGTGAATCCCGCAATGGTCTTCTTTATTTTTAAAATTGTTTTGGCTATTTGGGGACCTTTGGAATTTCCATATGGATTGAGGATCAGATTTTCAATTTCAATGCAAAAGGATCTTGGAATTTTGAGAGACTGTGTTGAATACATAAATCACTTTGGGTAATATTAACCTAACAATGTTAAATATTTTATCCATAAACATGGGCTTTCTTCAATTTATTTAGGTCTTCTTTAATTTCTTTCACTAAAATTTATAGTTTTCAGTAATGTAGTCTCCCCCTTATCCACAGATGATATGTTCCAAGACTCTCGGTTGGTGCCTGAAAAGATAGTACAAATTCCTAGATATACTGTTCTTTCCCTAAACACATGTATGGTGAAGTTTAATTTATAAATTAGGCATAGTAAAAGATTAACACTAATAATGAGTTGGCATAATCATTACAATATAATAATACATTTTCAGCATCATTTCTCTTCTGCTTTGTGGCCATTATCAAGTAAAACAAGGGTTATGTGAACAGAACTGCATTATCATAAAAACTGATCTTACTACCAAGACATCTACTATGTGACCAGTGGGCAGATAGCATATACAGCAAGGGTATGCCCCCACTTCAATGTTGAAATTTCCTCCTTTTCATTCCTGGTTTTAATATTTGTAACCTATTTCTCTTCTTTTAAAATCTAGCTGTCAATTTTGTTGATATTTTCAAATGACCAATTTCTGATTTCATCAATTTCCTCCATTGTTTCTATTCATATTTTTTATTTCTGCCACTTTTTATTACCTTTCTGCTGCAAGCTTTGGGCTTAGTTTGCTCTTCTTTTTCTAATGCCTTGAGGCATAAAATTATTGTTTGACTTTTTTTTTATAATGTCATATAGATGTTTCCCTGTGAGCACTGCTTTCACTGTATCCTTTAAGATTTGTTTTCATTTCCATTCATCTCTAAGTTTTCTCGTTTCCTTTGTGATTTCTTTAATTTACAGGTATGTTGCTTAATTTTCACATAATTGTGAATTTCCATTTTTTGTTTTTTTCCCCCTAGATTCAGTACACTGTAATTGGAAAAGATACTGTGTATGATTTCAAATTTTTAAATGTATCAAGACTTGGTTTATGTTCTAATATATGGCATGTCCTGGACAAGTTCCATCTACACTTGAAAAAAATATTAATGATGTTGTTTACAGGTAGAGTGTCATACATGTCTGCCAATTCCAATAGGTTTATAATGCTTTGAACATCATCTATTTCCTTATTTATCTTGATTGTTTTATACATTATTGAAAACAGGGCATTGAAGTTCCCTACTTTTATATTAATGTATATTTCTTCCTTAAGTTCTATCAATGATTCTTTCATATAGTTTGAATCCGTAATAGTTGCTGCGTGTTTGTAATTGCTAGTTTTTGTTGAATTGACCCTTTTATCACTACATAATGTCCTTGCCTCTTACAGGAGTTTTTGATGATGTTGTTTTGGTACTGGGGATTGAACCTGGGGGTGCTTAACCACAGAGCTACATCCCTAGCTCTTTTCTTTCTTTTTCTTTTTTTTTTGAGACAGGGTCTCACTAAATCACTGAGGCTGACTTTGAATTTGCAATCTTCCTGCTTCAGCCCTCTAACTCGCTGTGATTACAGGTATCTGACACATGCCTGACCTCTTAAAATAGTTTTTGACATAAACTCTATTTTGCCTGATGTTAATGTAGTCACCCCAGCTCTTTAGGTTATTTACACAAAATTCTCTTTTTCCATTATTCCATTTCAAACTGTTTTTTTTTCTGCTTTAATATTTAATATCTGGTGAGTTTATTTAAAAACCTGGAAAGCTTAGAAATGAAAATACTTTTACAATTCTATATGCTGCACAATTGACACAATTGTAGTAAACAGAATGGGAAAGTACCTGGGAATGAAATGTCTACATATCAAAGTTAACACAATTTACTATGCTTTATTCATCCCACATGTCCACTAACATAACCTCCTATCTCATTCTATTCATGATTGGAGACTTGCATTTTCAACCTATTTGTATCTTTGAATCTAATGTGTTACTTGTAGATAATATATAGTTGGATCATATCTTTAAAACTTTTTATCCATTTTGCTGATCTCTGTGTTTTGACTGGAGTGTTTGATCCTTTAACATTTTAAGTAATTACTGATGGCATCGGGTATAGTTCGGGGAAGAGTGCTTTGCTCAGCATGAGTGAGGCTCAGGCTTGAAACCCAGCACTGCAAAAATTAAGAAAAAATGACTGATAAGATTGACCTGTGTCAATTTTTTATATGCCAAAAGTTATGTTATCTTTTTTAATTTCTCATTTCCCTTTGTATTTAATTGATTTTTTAGTGAAGCACTTCCTCAGGATTTGCTTGTTTCTTGATTGCTACATGGTGTCCCTGTCAGGGATCAGCCTGAGTTGAAAACTTATTATGATCTTAGGTATTGTTGGAGCACATATTTCCCTATTCGCTCATGGTGGTTTTGTAAATTACCTTTTGTGTTTTGCTTTCACTGTTCAACAATACAGGTGCCACTCTTTTAAATTTCCTGTAAACTACTTCAGATCATGGGGGCTGGAATAATGGCAACCTACCTTAAGTCCTCACCTAAGTGGTCATAGTGGCAGCCCACAGTTAGAATATAAAATATCAATACTTTTTAAATGGAAACAATTAACAATATTTTTTGCTAATGATAAAACACAAACTTTCAAGCAGAAGTTAGAATTTGGAACTTTAGTTCACCACTAAAACCTGACAGATTCCCACTACATAAAGACTTTCTGATGAAACCTCAACATCTGGAAGACAAGATACTTATTTCCTACCCATCTTCCAGCAATCTGCTCCAGAAATGTATGCTGCCCTCCCCACAGCTGCCTGCCATGGGATGGGACAAGAGTAGTGAAGGTCAGGCAGCTGGCACCACACTGATGGCTGAATTCCCCCTAAATTAACTGCAGTTTACCATTCAGCCTGTCTTCTAGAAGTTGAAAGTGTTCCAATAATCTCTAGAGCTCCAAAATATTTAGTTCAGACAGCTTCTTCTAGTACACTTTCCATCCAGATGAAGAGTCAAATTCCTGGAGCTTTCTGTTCACCCTCTCAGATGTAAACTTTCTTTGTATGTAAATTGATATTTCAGATTTATTGAGGGATGGCTTTGGGGAAAATCCCCTTTTCTACTGCCTGATTGCTGAAGTAAACGATCAACAAAAACCATCAGGTAAAGTAAACCTTCTGTTTCCAATTTAATCTGAAGCATATTTTCTATAACCTGAAGAGAAAGTACAGTTACATAGCACATACTCCTACACTAATAAGGACTATACATGTATTAGCCTAGTTTATTTTTATTACAAAGAAAACATATGCTTTGTACATGTGTTCGTATGTCCATTTAAAATTTTGGAAGAACATATGCAAATTATAAGTGCTTATAAGGTTGTATTATAGGGGAATTTCGCTTTCTGTATTATACTTTTATGTATTGTTTGAATTTTGTCCCATGAGAATCTATTACTTTAATAGTTAAAGCAAACAACAAAATATTTTATTCTGGGGGGAAGATATTTCTAAATTCATTATCCTGTTAATGACCCCTCTTTCTTTCTTCCTAGGCAAAATGCCCGTTGGATTTGCCATGTACTACTTCACGTATGACCCCTGGATTGGCAAGTTACTTTACCTAGAGGATTTTTATGTCATTCAAGAATACCGAGGTAAAACTAGGACTATATTACTTAAAAATAATTAGAAAACTAAACAAGCATATATAAGTTTGTGGAGCAGAGACAGGATTTAGTATAAATATACTTTTTTAAAAATGTAACTCATTTCTATTTCATGAGCCTGATCACTATGCTAGTACAGTGAAGACTCAAAACACAAACAAGAAAAACATTTTATTAGTGTGTATTAATGTTTGAATAAGCCATGTTATCATAGCTATGTTTTTATTTTTAAAAACACTTTAAATTTTAGTTTGGTTTTTAGTATTCATAGATTAGAAAAACAGCCTGTTGTAAAACAATAGTGCCAGAGTCCTGTTATAAGACAATAGTAGCAGAGATTTGTTTCTTCTTCATTGATCTTTAAAATAAACCTAAACTCTTTTCCATTATCTTTGGTACCACATTCCAATTACAAAAAAGAGATATATGTTCATGAGTTGAATTTCAACATACACTCTTAAGAATATGTAACAACCTGATATAGGATTTTATATTTTATCCCTTTTAAACTAAAGGTAAATGGAATTTTTCATCTTATGGTTTTCATTTGGCATTATCTATTTAACAGGCCTAGGTATTGGAGCTCGAATGCTGAAGAGGCTAAGTCAGGTATGTATTATAATTAGTACTGATGTTCTATATATTATCCTTTTCTTCTTCAAATATTACTTAACATGGCATAAATTAGGAAATTAATTTCACTACTTAAACATGAACCTAATGTGCTTCACATTTTATCTAAATTATACTGGATTTTCAATTTTTTTTTTTTGGAACCAGGGATTGAACTCAGGGACACTCGGCCACTGAACCACATCCCCAGCCCTATTTTGTATTTTTTTAGAGACAGGGTCTCACTGAGTTGCTTAGGGCCTCGCTAAGTTGCTGAGGCTGGCTTTGAACTCGTGATCCTCCTGACTCAGCCTCCCGAGTTGCTGGGATTACAGGCATGCGCCACCACGCCCGGCTGGATTTTCAATTTGAATACTCATAAGTTACCTGAGTTATATTTAATTAAATTTGATTTCTATGTAATCCACAACCACATCATATACCTTTTTTGTTTTCAAGTAGAAGCAAGCATGATGACAATTAGAAGGCAACTTTACCCACAAAATAGGTCTGAAATGTGAATGACAACAATATAAAACACATAAACTTTTTCATTTTGGAAATAGATATGAGAATATGTATGCTGTTAGGTAACTCTTTCTGTAGAATAAAGACTGTAATCCATTTTGGGCTTTTGAAGAAAGAGGTTGTAATGCTTAGAAAACTAGAACTTTTTTTCTTTTTATAGCTATAGAAAAGTCCAAAAGATAATGATTGTACTCTTATTACCAAATGTTATGCACATATAACGTCTTGCATATAGTAGACCTTCAATGAAATAAATGTTAATGAATACTATATTCAAATAAAAGTAATCTTTCTTTGTTTTTAAACAGATAGCCATCATGAGCCAATGTAAATGCATGCACTTTCTTGTTGTCATTTGGAACCAGGCTTCTATTGAGTACTACACAAGTCGAGGGGCTTTAGACCTTTCCTCTGAAGAGGGCTGGCATTTATTCAGGTTTAACAGAGAAGAACTCATGGACATGGCAGAAGAAGAATGAAAGAGGCCTCATAACAACTCATCCCAACATACGCTCCAACATCTGAATGTCACCTGAGTCAAACAGCAGTTTGACTTTGAATGGTGTAAAATACAACAAATGATAATATTCTTGTTTAAGATCTTTTATTTTCAAACAGATTTTGCAGATATGGTTAACTCTCCATTATCCAAACTAATATACTAATGGCGAGAAGCAGTGCTGATAATTCAAACAAGTGATTTCAAAATCACTTGTACTTGGTTTTGGCATATTTATTATTAACCTACCATATTTCATCAGATTTACAATGCTATTTTTTCACATTTTAACATATTTGAAATTGGGATAGTGTAATGATCAACTGGCAGTTTTTTGCTTCTTAAAGGTCTATGATGTGTTTTACATTTGGTGAAATATAGGTACTTCTGAATAGAAACAGGTTAAAATATTCATTTCACATACTGGCATTAAATCCTGAAGAGTTTACTTGTTAAAAACTAGCAAATGAACTGAGTCCTTAATTTGAGAAGCTTTAAGCTTTAAGAATCACTACCTCCTTGACATTATCCCAGAACTACATTCCATTTCTAAGCATCTCTAGCTTTTTGGTTATACATATATTAGGGCAGATATCACATATAACATTGTTATTTATATGTTTCTTTCCTTCCAGTTAGAGTATAAGTCCTTTACTGAATTATAATTATTGTTATCCTGTAACCAGCAACAACCAGCATGGCAGAATGAGAGTACTATGTATTAGGCATTTCACGGGCATAGAAGAAAAATTCAGCCACACCCACAAGAAGCCTTGTCTATGAGAAAATACTAATTATAATAAATGGGATGGGCTATTATATCTATAAATACCAATTACATGGGAATGCAGAAAAAGAACTTTGAAATCCTACCTTGGAGAATTGAGAAAGGGGACACTGGTATTGGATTTGGAGGTTGGGTACAGAGTTAGAATGTTCAGCAAGATGAAAAAGAAGAGCATTCGAAGAGGGAAGAGGAAACATTCACAAAGGCAAAAAATACAGAGGTATAAATTACAAAGCATGTTCATCAAGCAAGTGGTATGTAATGAATACAATAGAAGATATATTGGTAGTAGGGTGAATAGGGAGAAGGAAGTTAAGATGGGCACTAATGAACCACTGTGCCAACTCTGAATTGCCTTATTCCAGGCTTTAAGTAGATAATTGTTTAAGCTCCTGCTAGCTGGTTAACTTGCAAGCAGAACAGATTGATAGTGAGCAGATAAACCAGGAAGCTACTCTGATAACCCAAGAGATCAATGATGAAGACCTGAATGAGAACAATGACAGGATTAGAAAATAACAAAGGTAGAACAAATTTGGCAAATAAGAAATGAGGAGACAGACACAATTTACTATAGGAATACTGACACTGGGGTATCTTCTGGATGTTAGGTGGATATAACCAAAAATATTTAGAAATATGGGTCTACAAACAAATAATTAGAAATATAGGTCTACAACACTGGAGATACATGACAGCTGAACATATGAATGAAGCTAGTGAAGTTGCTTGAATGAAAATGAGAGGGCATACAGAATGAGAAAAGATCATAAGCAATGCAGATTGAGGAGCTTTAACATTTAAGGAATTTAGAGCAAGAAAATAAGAATAAAGAACAAAAAGAGAAGCAGGAATAACAAGAAGCAAAGGAAGGAGTGAGTTTCAAAGATGGAGTGGTATAGTCTAATTGCATAAAAATTCATGTTGGTATAGAGTCCAGGATGTTGTAAGTTATAGAAAAAAATTGAAAGTGGGGAATTCAGAAAGGGACATTAATTACACATTAAAGAACTATGGAAATCACAGAAAAGAGCTCAAGAAAAGAAAGTTTGAGAGAAAAGGTAGAGTTAAGAAAAGGTTTTTGTCCTTGGTAATTGTTCCTTTTGGATAAAGGAGCTAAATATTTTTAGAGGCTGAAGAAATGGGAGGAAAAAGAAAACAAAGATTTAACAGAATGGCATATGGTTCTAGTTAGGAAGGAATGAGATCAGGAATACAAATAGAAGCATCAGCTTTAGGAAAGGGGGATTCATGGCTGAAAGAGGTTAAATCTACAAGGCAGATGGGAAGTAGTTGGGAATGGTTAGGTCTAATAATATATTTTATGCTCTATGAAATTGGAAATGCAGTCAACTCTGATAGGTATAAGAGGCTTGAGAAGAATAAAAGGTTTTTAATACTTCTCAAGAACAGAAAAGTAAACTGGTAGAAGGATTGCTATGTAGAATTAGGAGGCCTGTGAAGGATATGGTCCTTTTATATAGAGACATTTTCAGACATTTGAGGGGATTTAACCTTAATAAAACAAAAAGACAAAGTCAAAAGAAATGTGCCATAAAATATGGATATTTTTATTCTAGGTCTCAGAAATGAAAAGGGGGAGGGTAGGGAGGGAGAGAAGGAACACATCCTTCCACACACCATTCTAATTTAACTGACATTAATTTGAAAAATCTACAGCAGATATATGTATACATACGTATGTGCATATATATATATTTATATACACACATATTTTCAGATTTTCTTGTCAATGGTAATCATACTTCACTGTGGTTTGCTTTCTAATAGAAGCCCTTACAAGTCATCAAATGTATCCTCATACTTCTGTGTTGCTTCAATCATTCATTTAATATTGTTTTGATTACACTCAGAGTTTGTTTTAATCATTTATGTGATTGGTCAAATTATACATTTTAAGATGTCAAGAAAAAACTTAATTAAAGTTACATTCTACTTGTTGGTTACCCATAATATGATTTTTTCATCCTTATTTGCAACTTCACACATCTTGCAGTTCTCTATGCAGTCCCTCTCTGCAGTCTATTTCAGCTTCTAGTGCTGTACATATCTACATCTTCTGGATGGGACTGCCCGTGATCCATGAGCTTGGGGTCAGGCATAAATTGTGTAGCACCTGATAAATATTAAAACGATAAAAAATAGTCATTTAGCAAATTAATTTTTGGGACTATATGTTAATGAACAAAACAGATAAAACTCTGTCAACATGGACCTAACATTCAAGTTGAGTGAGACAGACAATAACTTATGTAAAGCATATATCAGAGGGTGGTGAGTGTTACGCAGAAAAATAAAGCAGGGAGAGACATATGGAATATCTGGGTGATTTGTAATTTTACAGAATGGCCAGGGAAAATCTTCTGGAAAGATACATGAGCCAAGAACTGAAAGATGAATGCCCTGAAAATATTTTCAGGAATACCTTCCAGGATGAGCTGACAGCAAACATAATAGACCCAAGGCATGTTTGAGGAACCCAGATAGCTGGATCAGTAGAAAATATGTGGTGTGTGTGGGTGGGGGACACTGAGTGATAGAAGACATGATAAGGCTGGGTCAGAAAGAGCCATGGTAAAGATTTCAGCTTTCATGAGAAACTAGAGAACCATTTTAAGTAGAGGAGTGACACGATCTTATATTTTTAATAAGATCACTTTCAGCTATAGAGAAGAGACCATGGGCAAAAAGGGTGCAGGGAGGGTGATCAGTCAGGAAGCAAATGCAGTACTCCAGGAAAAATACTGAGTTCTTTACTTAGGGTGAAAGCAATGGAGGTAGTGAAAAGGAATTAGATTCTGAAGATAGAATGGACAGAGTTTCCTAAATGGATTGAATGTGTTATGTGAGAAGGGCTTATTTTTCTCAAAAAACTGGAAGAATGGAGTTGACATTTACTAAAGTAGGACAAAATGTGAGAGAAGCAGGTCTGAAGGAAACAAATGTAATATAATCTTAGATGTGTTGAATTTGATTTTGCTTTTTAAACATCTAAGTAAAAATGTTTTTTAGGTAGACAGACCTGTGAATCTATTGAGTTCAGAGAAGGCCTTGACTGGTTTATAAATTTTATAGTCATATCCTATATATAGCATTTAAAACTATGGAACTACATGAGATCATCTATAATCAGAGTAGTCCAAGATAGGAGCCCTTTGGATACTCCAACTTTCTGAGGTTAGAAAATTAGGAGAATATAGCAGAGAAGACTGAAAAAAAAAGCTAGTCAGTGATGTAAGAGAACCAAGAATAAATGATATCCCACAGGCCAAATGAAGAGATTATTTCAAGGAGGAGGGAGTTTAACCTGTATAAATGGTACTGATAGATTGTATCAGTTGGAGCCAGAACTCCTGGATTTGACAATATGGAGATCAGCCGTGATTATAATAAAAGCTTATCGTGTACTATGCAAAATGTTGTTATTTTCATGCATTATCTCATAATATCACCATGAGGTTGATGATATTTTTATACAGTCATTCACATATAATGACATATTGATAAATGATGAAGCACATTACAATGGTGATTCTGTAATATTATATTGTAGCTGAAAAATTTCTTTCACCTAGTGACATCATAGTACAACATAATATACACATAGGTGATGAAGTAAACAAACTTACCTTCTGGTGGTCAAATAAAAAACTATATAAAATTATATACAATAAATACTTGATAATAATATTATTCACTCAATATGGTATACTCTTTATCACAATTTTAAAGTGAACTCATGAAAATATTTACTGTAAAACAGTATGACATATGGCAGCAGTCATCTCATGTGTCTTGCACTTACCATATCCCTTGATTATATCAAGAGGACATGTTTATATAAGAGAACAAGTTTATATAAGTACACTCTATGATGTTCACATAATGGTGAAATCATCTAATGCCACATTGCTCAGAATAGATCCCTATTTTTAAGAATACATTACTGTATTATTGTTTTACAGATTAGGAAATTTTAACTTAGGTTAAGTAACTTGAACAATGTCACTCAACTGATAATGTAATGCAAACGAAACTGAATCCAAGTATGTTTAACCCCAACACAACAACCTTGGCTCTTCTATAAAATGGGTATTAGAGTAATAACAATCTCATATAATTACTTTTAGTATTAATAGGGTAATGGGTACAAAGTGTTGCATATAATACTTTGGGCACAGTAATTACAGAATACTAAAATGTTTCTTCTGAGCACTGTTCTATTTAAATGTTTTTCTTCAAAATGTGATTTGTTTTAAAATTATTTCATTATCTTTGGGAACCATTTTTTTCCAGAGGATAATTAAATTTCAGTTTTATAATGGAAACAAAGGGGAGAAATAGATTTGAATACATGAATTTCTCTTACTCCTATCTTTTTAGGAATATTTTCTATTTTATAATGTGAGAAACACCTACTATAACTTCTTCATCGAATATATTTAAAAAAACAACCAGATCATAAGTAACCATTATCCATAATAGTAATACAGTTCTCTGTAGATCAGGAATTCTTATCTTGAGGTCTCTTTGGGAGTCTATGTGATCTACTAAATGGGACTCATGTGATCTACTAAATGGAACGGGGAAAATTTTTATTTATTTTCACTAACGTCTAAAAATAGACATTTTCTTCTTCAATAATGGACACAGGCAAAAAACATGACAGTATTAGCAGTACTTTGCATTTTGTCACCAATAGAAATCACAGATGTTTTCATATCACATTATAGTTGCAGATTATCTAAAAAATATTTACACTGACAACTACTGAAAACTGTGGTACTATTACACCTATATTAGATATTGTTCAACACTTTTAAATAAGATCATATATTGCTGTATATTTTCCATATTCTATTATTTCACTTCAAAACATTTTGAGAAGGAATCTTAGCACATAAATGGTTAAGAACGTGCTAGAAAAGTTTTCTCAAGTATCTTTACTGCCACCTGTTGGAAACCATTGCTCAGTACAAGAAAAGAGTGTGCTATGAAATAGTTTTCTTTATCAAGCTAACTTAGTATCAGTAAGCGCGTGACAAGTAGCTTTATGTGTTGAATCTGCTTACTAATATCCATAAATTGACTAAGTCCTCTAGCACTTCTACCCACTTCCTTAATTTATATTCTTGCCCAAAGTATTGTCAAACATTCACCTCACCCAAACTTCCTGGATTAGAAAAGTCCTTTTGAATTTAGATCTTCATCCCTTAAGCTTTCTTAAAAGGCTTCAAGATTTTAATTTGTCGATAGCTTAGGTCAGAGATAACTAATTAGAAAACATGCATCAGAATTCCCTGTAGATCTTTTCCTAAAATCTATCCTCTTATATATCTTACCTCTGGAGATTCAGACTTACAATTCTTCAGTAGTGTCTGGGAATGTTGAAAATAAAACAAAATCTCAAGTAATTGTAATACAGATCCCTCTGATTCAGAATCACTTTGCCTAAGTTATTTGGTTTCCATCTTTTTTTTTTCCCCTTTGGTACTGGGGATTGAACCCAGAGGCACTCCACCACTGAGCCACATCCCCAGCCCTATTTCGTATTTTATTTAGAGACAGGGTCTGAGTTGCTTATAGCCTCACTAAGTTGCTGAGGCTGGCTTTGAACTGGGGACCCTCCTGCCAGCTTCCCAAGTGCTGGGATTACAGGAGTGTGCCACTGTGACTGGCTTGTTTCCATCTTTTTAAAAATCTTCATCTCATACTCTTGAAGAATTAAGGAATATATCTTTCCTCTTAGAAGTTTCTTCATCCCTTGAACTGATCAAGGGTTCTCTTTTTCCTCCAAAAGGACAGAGTAATAATAAAACTCCTCTTGAATCTCAATGCCCCAGTAATTATGACACTTTACTTTGTATTTTATTATATTTTGATCACTAATAAAACTTCATTTACTGCTTAAAGTTGCTTAGCAGACTTCTGGACAGATAACCAGTACATTTCTGAGTGAAGTTAGATTGTCAGCAATTCTATATTTCTTTCTTGCAAATAAAACCAGGATGATATTCAGCATTCAGTTTCTCAGTAATTCAACATTTAAAGACAGTAGTTGTACAAAGTACTTTCTAGAACTTTGTTCTATACTTTCTATTCTTTTTTCTCCCTGTGCTTCAGTTTGCTGGTTTTCATTGACTTATCTTTGAATTTATCAATGCTGTTTTCTGTATACAGAATACTATTAAACTTCACTAATGAGTTCATTTCAGGTACTATTTTTTTCACTTCTAGAATACAAACAATTTTTAATAGATTCCAAGTCCCTGAGAAATTTTACAATTTTCATCTTTTGTGTCTATCATTTTTTCCAACTAACATATTAGTTACAATTAATGTAAAGTTGACTTCTGTGAACTTCCAATGTTTAAGTCACCTGCAGCTTTGCTACTATTATTTTATTTATTTTCTCATTTAATAGTCAGTCATATTTTCCTGCCTCTTTGTATGACTACTATTTGTTTGTTGGTATGGCAGACACTGTGTATAAAATAAATGAAAAAGTTCCAGATGATATCATCTACCAGAAAGGAGTCTCATTTTCCTCTTTGAAGAATGGTGAAGCATTTATTATCTCAATCCCCTTAGACATTGAGCTGGGTTTGGCTGGGTTGTAGGTTAAGTGAGTCAGAACTCTGGTTCCTCCCTGTTTTTTAGGTATGATACTCCTTGGCTTCTAACTGACAGCCTGACAAGTTTCTATCACTGGTTTTGTCCTTCAGAGGTTTTGAGGTTGGCTATTTAATCTCATGATACACAAAAAATTTGGCAAACATCATGAGGGGAGTAAGTTGGGTATATGTGCACACCCCCTCCATGCAGAACAGGAAATGGCAAACCTTTCAAGCAAAAGGCCAAGAGGAAATATTTTCGATTTTGTGAACCACATGGTATCCACTAAAAAAGCTCAACTATGTCACTGTATTATGATAGCCACCATAGAAAATACATAAATGAATGTGGCTGTATTATATTGAAACTTTATTTATGCACCAATGCCCATAAATTTGCATTTCATGTAATCTTCACTTGTCATGAAATAGTATTCCTTTGATTTTTTTCAGCAATTTTAAACATATATAAAACACTCTTAATTTATAGAATATACAAAAACAGGCAGAGAGTCACATCTGGTAGGTACATGGGTCATAGGCTGACAACTGCTGCTTTAGGGGACATCATCCTGTAAGACTCTGGAAAATTTCATTCTGCTTTCATTACATTATTAATATCAACTTACCAAATTTGTGATTCCACAAATAGTATAATTTCCACCTTAAAAGTGTAAGGGATGGTAGGGAAGTGAACCCATATTCAGAGAATTAATGATATAATCAGTATACACCTAATTTTTTTTGTATAATGCTAAGTGGTGGTTCACTAGCTAGCAATCAATAAGATGTAGTCAATGAAAATTTACTTAATGGCAAAACAGCTAATTACTTTAAGCAAATAATAATGTCTTCTTCTTATTATTATTACCAGGGATTGAACCCAGGGCACTTGACACTGAGCCACATCCCCAGCCCTTCTATTTTATTTAGAGAAAGGGGGTTGCTGAGTTGTTTAGGGACTTCCTAAGTTGCTAAGCCTGGCTTTGAACTCAGGACCCTCTTGCCTCAGCCTCCCAAGCCACTGGGAGTAGAGGCACACACCATGGTGCTCGGCTGATGACATCCTTTAATACTCATTGAGACCTTAGTATGTGCCTAACATTATGGTGCTTTATATGCAAAATCTCATTTAATACTCACAAAACCATGTGAGATCTATTACTGTCCCTCTTTCATGGACGAGGAGACTGAGGCTAAATGTGATAAGGAACTTGCCCCAGGTAACAGAACTTTTTATTAAATGCTATATCTGGCATTCAGATTAAAGTCTTATTTTAAAACCTATAATCACAGTCACTACTTTTTCCCATGTTACAGAACTTTGGGATTCCATGTGAAATGTAGAAATGGAGAATCTCAAGGGTGGGAAAATCAACTCTGAATTATATATTGTTAATGACTGAATGTTTGTGTCTCAAATACCACATGTTGAAACCCTAAGCACCAATGTGATGGTATTGGTAGGTGATGTCTTTGGGAGTAATTAGGATTAGATGAGATGTTGAGGGTGGAACCCTCATGAATAGAATTAATGCCCTTGTAAGAGTTCTGAAAGTTTGCTTCCCTGTTTTGTAGGTAGTTAATTTGTAGTATCCTTAAATGGCAGAATACTATCAATAAACAGAAGAGGGCATTCACAAGAACCTGACCATGCTGACAACCTGGCCTTGAACTTGCAGCTTTTAGAATGTGAGAAATAAATTTCTGTTATAAGCAACATGGTCTATGGTACTTCTTTTTATAGCAACCTAAACTAAGACATATAAGGATGAATAGCACTGGCATCACTCTCTCCTTCTGCATATTTCCTAAGAATGTGTGCCATATACCACATTGGCAAAAATAGATGGTTAAAGGATTCCAAAACCCAGATAAGTAAAGAAAAGATATTAGCGAGGTACAATTTTGGTCCCACCTGTAAGTCAGATTATGTTTCATCTTTACCAGGATACTTGGGAATAGACTGGCATTTTAAAAAATTACTGGATACATTATATGCTTTGGGAATATGGTTGGCTGTGAGTTATTTAGAGAAAGTCTAAAAACTAAAACTTATCTTGATTAGAAAAGAATGGCAATAGAGGAAAATAATAAAACTCAAATCAGGTTTGTTATTTGGTGACAGTTTTTATTAAGATTAAGTACAAGGACGGGGCTGAAATTAGAAACTAAATTCTGGTTTTAAATTAGAAAAAATATACAATGGAAAGAGCTTAGACTTTGTTATCAAGAAAATCTAGGCTATAAACACAGCTCTGCTACTTACAAGCTATACTTATTGGAACAAGATATTTAAGCTCCCTGATTCTCAGTCTTTTCATCAACCAATGGGAATAATTACTGCTACAGTAGAGTTTGTTTTGCTTTTCTTTGTGGGTGAGGATCAAATAATAATACACTTACAACACTTTGCATCAAAGTACATGCTTGATAAAGGGTAGATATTACTGGTACTTTCTATTTTACCTCTGAGTTGCGTCATATTTTATTAGCAATAAGACACCTTAATGGGTTGAACAATTCACATTGTATGTACAGAAAAATATATACAAACCAGTTACTGGTTAAGTTTATGTGAATGTACTGTCAAAATAGTATTAAACTCTCTGCTACATTCTTTTCAATCACAACAAAATCATGGTAGTGTTTATAAATTATAATTGTCAAGTTTTGATTGTCAATATTGAATACTAGATAAGTTATAAGTATTACGATTGGTACCACCTCTATTATTTGATGCTGTAATTTCTCTCGGCACCTAAACTTAATAAAAATAGAGGTGGTGGAAACTAAGATTGACAAAGACTGACAGGCAAGTAGCACAAGAAATAGAAATTGATATTTCTTTATGTAGGCATGACTCATACCTATATATTGATAGAATCCAGAAAGGTATATTTTCCATCTCCTGACAAAATGGCTTACATTTATAAAGTGATATTAAATGCTTAACCCAACCTGTCAGTGCTATTCTATGCCCCCCACATATAATGATCTATCTTATGAACTAAGAGGTGATTTAAAACAAAACAGGTCCCCCTAACCTAAAAAGAAATACAAACTACATGTATGAGAGAGAAAAAAATGTATGAGAAAACCATGTAAGTTCAAACCAATTATAATGCTATGAAATTATTTAATAAAAGAAAGAAAATGAAATTGAACTATTGCAAACAAACCTGGGATGGATTCTGATTTGGTCTTTGTTTCAGGGCTGAGTTCTGTTGGCAAAGGCACTGAATGTTTCCGGACATGAGTTGTTTCTGCAGGTATTTCATCAGAGTTGCCTAGCTGTTTACCAAAAAGATTTTTCCTTCATAAGTAGATCATTTTACTAAGAAAATACAATACCCCAAAGAAATATGTCAGTGTACTATGATTCCTTTATCTACTTTCATTTTATCATTTACCCCCATTATAAGTCAACACCAACACAAATAAAACTCATATCTACCTTGTTAGTCCCATTTAAACTCTACCTTATTTCTTTCTTTAGGGTCAGGGAGAGATTCTTTTTTGTTGCTTTTTGTCCATAACGATTTAAATGCTTCATAAAATTGCTGGCTAGTAGCATATGCCTTTTTTCCAGTAACCTAATTTAAAAGGTGAGGCAAAACCATATTTTTAAAAGTTAAAAACATTTTAAAATTCAAATCAGGCATTTTATATGAACATTCAGGTTATAAAGAATCAATAGGAAAAATATAAAAATATAAATCATATAACACAAGCATCATTTTCCAAATCTTATATGAAAAATAATTTCTCATATAAAAGGATAATAAATATAAAATTTGCATGTATACTGTAACATGTTAATTGTAAATTATGTGTATTTTATTATTATTTTTGCAACATGGGGATTGAAACCAAGACCTTTTGCATTGCATTTGCGCACTCCACAAAGTGACACCTCCAGGCATATTTTACTGTTTGTTTGTTTTTAATGTTTTTACTTGTAGATGGACTCAATGCCTTTATTTATCTATGTGGTGCTGAGAGTTGAACCCAGTGCCTCACACATGTTAAGCAAGTGCTCTACCACTGAGCCATAACCCAGTCCCCATATTTTATTGTTAAAATTATTTTTCCAGTTTTACTGAGGTATGATTGACAAATAAAAATTATACTTATTTAACATAAAGATATTTTGATATATCTTTTTATAATGATTCTTGCAGTTAAGTTAATTAGCCAATTTGTCACCTCAGAGTCTCCATGCATGCATTGCTGTGTGTGCTTGTGTGTGCAGAGAACACTTAGGATCTGCTCCCTCAGCAAATTTCAAGTATTCAATAACTGACCTGATATATGTACATAGATCTCCAGAATTTCTCATCTTTTTTTTTTACTTAATGTGCACCATGTTTATTCATGGATTATTTATCTGTCTTATAAGAAAGAAAAATTTATGATGCAAAATAAGTTAAAAATCTAAATGTAAAAAAATTTACGAAAAATGGTCAATTCCCATCACTTAAATGTTTAGTATGTTTTAGTGATTTTAAAAAAACACCAGGAATTAGCTCTGAAGAATATGCTGTAACTTATAAATCAGTGGAATACTACTCAGCTTTAAAGAAGAACGAAATTACTGCATTTGCTGGTAAACTTTCTCATTTTATGACTAAAAGTTTGTCTTTTGACCAACATCACCCCATTTCCGTTAACCCCCAGCCCTTAGCAACCATTATTCTACAATCTGCTTCTGTTTAAATTCAACTACTCTAGACTCCACATATAAGTGACACTATTCAAATTTGTATTTCTTTGTCCCGACATTTATGATAATGTGGTTGAGCTTGGGGAACCTTAAGCTAAGTGAAAGCTATGTCTACTTACCTAAGTTTGGTGAAAATAATTTGAGATAAGAAACAGGTGAATGAAAAAAATGAAACTTTGAAACCAAAAAGTTAATGTTTTTCTTAAATTTTTATGGCATTTTCTCCATTCACTAAGAAAGCAACTAATTTCTCTGGAGAAGAAAAATAACTTGGGTAGAGAGATAAAATACATTTATTTTCACAAACACTAAATTGGAGGCTGGAATTCCTAAAGCTGCTGTTTCTTGCATTCATATTACTTTCCCTTTGAAAATCTCCTTCTGATTTCTTCTTATCCGTTTTTCATCCTTTTGTTCCTTGTGGCTAAAATAAATTCAAGAATTATTGATTTTTCATGGGGAGATTTCCAGTATTACCCTTTCTATAAACATAATTTTTTAAAGCTATCTTTTTCTTCCTCAAGTAGAAAAGTTTCTCCTGTTTTCACTAAGTATATACATACACTTAAAAATTAAGCAATATTGCATAAAGGAAGTCCTCTTTCTCTCCTAATGTAATCTTTGTTAATAGTTATATAGGTATTCTTCCTGATTTTTACTATTATGTATACATTATATATATAATTGCTTCCTTATCTGTGGGGGATATGTTCCAAGATCTCTATTGAATGACTGTAACTGAACCTTATATTTAATATATATGTATATATGTGTATAATGTATATGTATATGATTGTATATATATGTATATATCCATCCCTATGTAACTATGTGTACTTTTTTCTATATAAATATCCATGATAATGTTTAATTTAAAATTAAGCAAGATATTAACAAAAATTAATAAGGCAGAACAATTATAACAAAATAATGTAGAAATTATATGGCAGTTCTCAAAATATCTTACGGTACTATAAATCTTAGCCACTTCAACAAATGGTTACTTTTTCCTTAAAAAAACTTTCATCTTTTTTCTTAAAGGAAGCACTTTTTAGTTTTTCTTTAGTCCATCTAAGTAGTGCCAGCACCACTTCTCTTCTGTTTTGGGACCATCATTAAGTAAAATCAGGATTACTTGAACACAAGCAGTGAGGTATTGTGATGGTTGACCTGATAACCAAGATGGCTACCAAGTGACTAACAAGTGGGTAGTGTTATAGAATATACATTTTGGGGGTAGTATCAAGAACATGGAAAAGGGGACAAAAAATGACCAGGGACCAGGAAAATAATGATCAACATTGCCATTAGGTATAAGCTTTTTGCCTCTCATGATCAATATGGCAGCTTTCCTTGCTTCTTGGCTGCCTATCTGATAACTATCTGGAAAGTAAGCTACATAAGTAAGTGCCCAAACTGATTTGAGACCAGAAGAAAAAAAGTGTCACTTTTAAATCCAAGCTGCTGTGGTACATACAACGTTTTCTCTTTTCTTGTAATTTGGGATTATGCTCTTTCAATAAGTTCCTCCATAAATGATATTCTCTTCACTCCAGATGGTCACAGGGAAAAAGAATGGAAAGATCTTGTATGTACAAGTTTTCCTTTTCTTAAAAACCTTTTTCAGAGGACTTCACAGGCTCCCACATTCTTTAAATATCTGTGCTGAATCTAATCTGATCCAAAAGTGCACTCTGGTCTGATAGTTTTTCTATGTGCTCCTTTTCTAGAGTAATTATGGCCATGTCATTTTTTTTGTCTTTTTCTGAGCTCAAGTTCTTTTATGTATGATAAATTCATCTTATCTCCTGAACAAATTAGTCTTGTTTTGTCTAACTGAAGTTTACTGCCCTCTGCTCTTTTCCTGTTTTTATTCAGCAGCCAGGTATTCAAGGGTTAACTCTCAAACACACTAGAAAAAGAAAGAGACCTCCTTTAAAGAGTCCTAAGCAGGGAAAATAACCCTGGTAATGGTGGGAGTAAATCTGCTTCCATGAAGGATGAGTGATCAGCTGAACCTTTAATTTCAGCATCCATCATGGCAGACAGAATCTATTCCTAACTTCGTATGTTCTATTTTGATTTCTAAACAGCTAAATCTGACAGTCTATATAACAAACCTTTATAGCTCTTTTGTATACTACCTGTGAAAGTAACACCTGGCAAAAAGCTATAAAATCTTTGTTTCCTGTTGATTTTTATGTCTATGTGTGCCCTGTCTTTTTTTGTATGTTGTGTCTACATGTGCACTTGTGTCTATATATGTACATGGTACCAAAATTGGCTATAGATAAATGAGCACTCATAAATTTAAAAAGTCCAAATAACTTTCAATTCACATGACTAAAAATGATTAGAGATAAAAATAAAAACTTCTTTAAAATCACTAACACACACATTTTTCCCTAGGTGATCAGTCAATGAAGAGTATTGTTTCCTATAAAATGTTTCCATTGCTTCTAGGATTTTTCTTCAACAAAAAAGACATCTTAAAATGTTAACAACTGAGTTTTAATGGGTAACCTAAGTTAAAAAATGAGTAAGTCAGATTTAACATAAATAAAGTAAATATTTATAAATATGCTTTAATAAATTTTCGGTCAATAGAAACAGTTTAAGTTTGCTTTGTTTCTGGGTTTTCACTAAGAACAAGTTGAATGAGTGTTAAAATCTACTTTCATACATTGCTCTACATAAAAGGAAAAAAGTGTCAATAAAAAATCTATAAGGAAAACAGTATTTTATTTCAGTAAAAAGTATTATTATACATTCGTGAATTTTTAAGGACTATGTTAAAATGTAAACTTAAAATGTCAGTAACTAGGAAAGAAATGTAAAAAAGGTGTAGGTATGAAAATATATTATGGTAAGAATTAAAGGGGAAAGCAAATATTTCTGGATGAAAAAGTATCTTGTAATGTAGTGTGATATTTTTGTCCTAAAGTTCAAGATAAAAGTAAGGACAAAACTAAGGATATAAACTGTTTATTAAATGTCTAAATAAACTATAAAAGGTTTGTAGAAGCTAAATCTAAAAAAGTTTGTGTGATTAAGTTGTCTATAATCAGCACAATCAGTTAAACTTATTTAAGGATTTTTCCCCCTAAGGGCAAATGTTAAAACATTAATATAAAACAGAATCTAATTCGCTATGTTTAAAAATATCAAGGTTTTATTAAAACATTAATCTGCTCTTATCTATCAAGATGATTTATTGTGTCTGCTAGGTTTTATTACTTAGGGAAACTAAGTCTTAAAGAAATTAGGGGTTTTAACTGTTTTGAAGTCGTTTAAATTATTATTTCATAACTAGTTAATAAACAACTGTTATTTTAGGTAATTGCAATATAGTTAACATCCTAAATATATGCAAACATATATATATGTACATACACACACATATACATCTGAGAACTAAATTTATTTGTCTGAGTCTTGTAAAAGTTTATAAAATTAAAGTTTATGTAGGTTTGCAGAAAATGTAACAAGTAAGTGCTTTCTTTTAAACACTGTATCGGACAGAAAAGGGCCACATTGCCATTTGAAACCTGGTTTGCATCTGTTTGCTTTAACCACATAAATGATTCATTGTCATATAAATGTGATACATTTATATATAAAATAATTCTATTTCTGATACCTAAACTGAGTTAAGACTTTGCCTCTCACTCCATGTTAAGAGGGCTCTATAAGAGGCCAGAATTAAACTTACTTAAAGTTGTTACCAAAAGACAGATTTTTGTTGTAATGATAACTTTGATCTCAAAATAAACAAAGTAGGTAAAACAAAATTATATAAAGACTTTCTTAAATTATAAAAGGTATTTAATGTTGTAAGAGAGTTTTAAAAGAAAAAACTTGTAAAGGGTTTCATAAGTAATTAAGTTCATAAATTAATGGGTCTTTTGAGAGGCTAAATAGATATCAAATATACATTAGTGCTATAATAGAGCTTGTTTTTTGGTTCAAACTTATATAAACTGAATATGTTATTGCTCTTATTAGCTTCATTTTGTGTTTAGTTTGCAAAAACTTCTGTTACCTGTTAGTATTTCACAGTACTACTTTGTACTACTTTTAACAGAACAACCTGAGTTAATTTGAGACAATTATCTACTACAGGAAAGATAGGATATAATGCTGAATTCCAGTATGGATACTAACCCATTACTCCCATTTCAAGACTGGTGAAACCGGCTTGCTGGATGCTTAAACAAACCAAAACTTGGAGACCCAAGTGAAAGAAGTAGAAGGGCCAAGGAAAACTCAGCCAATGTTTTGGATTTATAGGAGCACATAAAACATGAAGACTACTCATCCTTTGTTATATATATTACAAATAGTTTACCCAGTTTTTCATTTATCCATTAATTTTGTATATAGTATATTATGTTGTACTAATTTAATTATTATTATTATTATTGTTATTTTTTTTGGTGGTGCTGGGGATTGAACCCATAGACTTCTGCATGCTAGGCAAGTGCTCTACCAACTGACCTATATCGCCAGCCCTAATTATTTTGATGTAGACAAATATGTTAATTTTTCCTTTCATGGCTTCTAGATTGTTTTACTTAAGACCTTCCCTGTATCAAAATGACATTAAATATTATTTTTCTTCTCATCCTTTTAAATAGCATTTTATGATGAGATTTTTATTCCACTTAAGATACTTAGAATTTATTTTTGCATGGGAACATTCTAATTACTTTTTGGACAGTCAAAAATCACAACACATTTTCTATATAACCCATCCTTTGTTTATACACTGATCTGAAAGTATACTTTTACCATATACCAAGTCCCACTCCTTTGTACAAAAAAAATTTAATAAATTTTTTGTACATTTTCTTCATTCTCTTGATCTATTTTATCACCTACATTTTAGCTTAGTATAGGGTACAATACATGGTAGATGAACAACAAATGCTGTTTGAATGTTGTACTCCATTCTAATCAACGGCTTCTGTAAGAATTGAATTAAATTTCTAGATTTTAGTATATCTGCCATATTTCAATGTTTATTCTTTTGTCTAAACATACTGATGGTTTTAAAAGATCCTTCACATATTATTAGCTCATACTGTATTTGTCTTTCTGTGTCTGACTTATTTCAATTAGCATAATGTCCTTCAGGTTGATCTATGCTGTCTCAAATCATGCATTCTTTCTTTTTTGTGGCTAAACAACATTTCATCTTTATCAATGTATTACAGTTTCTGTGTTCGTTCATTCACTGTTTCACATCTTGGCTATTATGAATAATGCTGCAGTGAACATGCAGGCACCGACATTTCTTCAAGATACTGATGTTATTTCCTTTGCATACATACCCAGAAGAGAACAGAGAGATATAAGGAGAGGTGGGTAGTGGAAATGTTCATCAAAATGAGAAACTTTCAATTATAAGATGAACATTCAATTATATTCAATTATAATATTTCTGGGGATCTAATGGGCAGCATGGGTTAGTAATTGCTGTGTCAATTGGATTATGGTAATCACTATATGAAACCATACACACACACACACACACACACACACGTAAATAAACCCACTGCACACCTTTAATACATTCAGTATTATATTTTGTAACTTAAAAAAATTCCCTTCAATTGTTGAATATTTTTAAAATTGGCTAGAAAAAATTATGTAGTAAGTTTATTCCTAGATATTTGATAGTTTCAAAGACAGACTACTTATAAATCTTCAGAGGAAATTAATGAAATATGAGGAAAATTATGAAAAGCAAAGAGTTATCATACCTTGAAGTACATTTTCAATATGGTAAATAACTAAAGTAAAACTTTTATTTTTCAAAGAACTTTCTGGACTATTATTTCTTAAACTTTTAAATTTATAGATATTATGGATAATCTCTTGGAAGTTATGGGCCCTTTCCTTCTGGAAAAAAAAGAGTAAAAAAGCGCTTACCTGACATTCTTTTGAAAGTCTTGTCTGATTAACCAAATATTTTTTAATTTATAGTAAATGACACTCATAGAATCCTGACTATTCATCGATACTATTTTCCAATATTCTAACATACATCTTTCACAAGTTGGTTTGTATTCTTACCAAGAATACACTGCTTTTTCTCCAATATTTTTTCATCAGTTTTACTTGTACTTAAACAACTTATATGTGACATAATATGATAAAATGAGTGTGAAAAGAATTACTGTTTCTAGGGCTTAAAAGTTTTATAAAGACTCAAAGTAAATGGCTGAAAATTAACTGCTGTGAAATAGAGGTTAGCAAGATAACTGTAAAAGGCAGGAGAAATAATAAAATGTAAAAGAATTAAGCATTCATATACTTTAAAACTATTTTAAGTGTGATTTTTATTTAAAAAAATGTAAACAGGAACTTGTAGATATGGCACATTGCAAGAAAGATATTATACATCTTCAGCAAGGAGACTGGTACTCAAAGCCCTCTTTTAAAATAGAGAAAAATGAACATTTATGCTTTAATTTGAAATAAAATTTCAGATACATATTTTATATGTTTTTTATAATTACATGCTTTAGTATTTTCAATTGTTAACTATTGATCCTGATAATATCAAATAGGAAGGGTTCCATTGTATATACACCTTTTTTCATGTAGATTTGGATGGCAGGAGGCATAGACTCAAGTCCATCATGGATCTCATGGTTAAGAAACCATTTTCCCTCTGTAATATATTCTGCCAAATATTACACATAAGATTGTTATGTTATAGTCAAAGGAAACACAAGCATTTCAGCTCTAGGAATTTAAGAAACAATCATTACTTTTTCTAGAAAAACTTTTAGGGAATTAACATTAATATCTCTTGTATTATACAAACTTTTATATGAAGTTCAACAATTCATTTGTTTTTCCTTTGGTAAAAATAAAATAAAATTTAATATCTTACTTTTAAAAACAAAAAAATGCATACGATGTTCTCATTGTTATCTGGGCATTCACCAATCAATTTTTTTCTATCTATGCATGGAAAGATATCTAGAAGTATATTTAATCAAATTTTGACACTTATTTTTATGAACAGAAGTACTGTGAGTGGTTATTTTTCTTGTTAACTTTTCTTTCTATAATGCTTGTATATTTAAGGAGATGAGTAGATGTCATTTTGATCAAAAGAAGAATAAAAACAATTAAAGGAAAAATGTACAATCAGTGGCAACATCATCCACTAGGAACATTAATGGAGAGGAAACCAGGGCACCTGCAGGTAAGTATGATCCTAGGCAAGTCAGTGACTGTGAAAATTCTCTGGGTCATGGTTTCCTAATTGGCAAATGAGAAAATATGGACACTGAATTAAATGTCTTCAAAGTTTTCTTTGAACATCAACATATTATTAATTTCAGTGGCTAATTCCAACATAAATACTTATGAGGGAGTTTTAAAAATAAATGTTTTTATGAATCAATTCTCTCTCTCAATTATAACCAGACAATGTTCTCTTCCTTTGTATAACCTTTTACAGCTTGACCACATTATAAATTATACAGTACATGATATCCTTGACATTTTCAAAATACCGAATAGGAAGTTTTATCTACATCAATAATTAAAGAGATATACAAGTGAGAATATAAATACATAAAGTCTTCTCTAACACTATTCACTGCATCAAGAGTGAGAAGGAAATGTTAAATGTTGATAATTAATGGAAGAAGGAAAGGAGGGAAAAAAGCATAGCCCAAAATTTTCTTCTCAATTTGAGCATGTATTAAAAATAAAATACTAACAAAATCTTTTCAAATCATTAAGATAATCTTTAGATTTATAGGGAAGCTCACAAAATTATGAAACAACTGTAATAAGCATTTTTGGAAGGTATTTCTTCTAGGTGGTTTCAAAATTCATTTTCTATATGTCTGTATTTTTTTAACATTCAGAAGACTTGGTAATCTATCAATTGATTATTTCTTGCATTATGTTAATCATCTCAAATGAACAGCTGCTAAAAGTGTACTTTTCTATTCATAAAAAGCTGAATCTTATGTAGCAGCAATGAAGCAGTATTTCTGCTCAAAAATTCTAATTTGATGTCTCTGAAAATAATCCTAAAACCTGCATTTGTGTTGTTCAAATATATTTTTAAAAATTCATACTATTTCTGATGATCATGTAGTTAAGAACAGCATTTACCAGGCCAAGAGGCTAAGACAATTTTGCCTACATAAGTTGATACCAACTATATATCTCTGAAAATTAAAGGTTGCAGTTATTGTACAACATTTAAGTATTATCACACTGACAGTTCTAAAAAAATCATGAAAGGCTGCTATCACTTAAAAAGAACTTACCTTTGCAATTATTACTGACTGAACTGGATAGCAAACAGTTGCTCCTAAAGTGGCCAGCCCTAGTGGATAAGCAACCTTTTTAAACCCAGAACCTATAAAATTAAAAAAAAATAAATTCCAAATAGATGCCACAAAAAATTTGAATCTCTTATACTACAACATTTCCTTTGCTCCCCTTCAGTTATCATCCTCTTTTAAATTGCTGTTTAGGTACTAATACCAATCAAAATGATACCTAAAATGCTCTTAAGGATCTCAATTCAATTAATAACTTTTAGCTGTTATGTCCAATTAAGAAAGTTGTTCTCAACCAAATACATATAATTACCTAAACAAAAGGAATGGATGATTTTCTTCTTTTTTGAAGCTAAGTAGCTTTTCATGTCCTAAGAACAAAGCTGTAACCACACTTTTTTCAAGTATCTAACAAAAGATGATAATAATTAATCAACTACTGTGTTTGTGACACCATGTTAAAATGAAATTAACTATCTTATATGTTCTTTTGTTGATTAAGTACTTAGGAAGGTAAATGACTCAACTAAATAATCAGCTAAGGACTTTAAAAGGGGCATAACTCCTTCATGTCACTGACTTAGAAAACTGAATAATTCCGTAACTTAACATAATTAATGCATTCCCAAAAGTGCTTTAACTAAGCATCTAAGAGTCACTTTTCATACTATTTTTGAGAGCACAACCCTTTCCAAAAAATTTACAAATTGAATCTCACTAGGAACTTCAATACATAATACTTGTAAATTTGAAGCTGCTCTGATTAAACCAGGAGTTAGAAGCTAAGTATTGCACCTTTCTGTGTGACTTATTCATTTGTCTCCATTCACACCTAAACATTTTCAGGGAACTCGAGGTTCTGCCAATCAGTTGGAAATCTGCCATGGTAAGCTAAAACTTAGGTTCACTAGATAGTGTGCTCAAAATAATGTGTATCTTAAATGCTTGTCTGGGTATCTTGGGCTCTGTAAATATAATCAGGCAATTATATGCTAGGACATTAAGTTGGGGTAAGTACTTTTTTTATTCTCTCAAAAAGTTTCTTCAATCCCTACTTGACAGTGGAATGAAACTGACCAAATTATCCTATGTACATATGTTTTAGTCAGCTCTGTTGCTGCTGCAACCAGAAGATCTGAACAAAACAATTCTAGGGGAGGAAAGTGTATTTGAGAGCTCATGTTTTTAGAGGTCTTAGTCCATAGAAGGCCTGCCTAATTCATTGGGGCTCAAGGTGAGGCAGAACATCATGGCAAGAGTGTGGCAGAGGGAACAGTTCATATGATGATCAGGATGCAGTGAGAGAGAAAAACTCCACTATCCAGATATTAATATATATCCCATAGCCATGCTCCCAATGAACCATTTCCTCCACCCACTCCCATGGGCCTCCAGTTACCAGTTAATCCCATCAGGGATCAATTCACTGATTAGGTTAATGCTATAGCCCAATCATTTCTCCTCCAAACATTCTCCCATTGTCTTATATGTGAGCTTTTGGGGGACACCTTGCATGCAAACCATAAGAACATACATGAATGAATATACCACAGTGAATATCACCTTTATGTATACCTGCAAGGCACTAATTTAATAAAAAGCTATGACAGAAGAAACACCAGTAGAGTAGAGGAATGTGAACAGGACAAGGGTAGAGTGGAGGAAAAGGGGAAGTTCTGGGAAGTGAATTAGAGTAAATGATATTAAATGCTTGCATATTTATGTCAAAATGAACACCACCATCATATATAACAAAAACGCATTATCAAAAAACTAAAGAAAAAAGAAACAGTTTATTGGCATACCAATAAAGACTAATGTAAGAAATATCTGTTAATATTTGCAGGCGACTTTGTACTTTAGGGAAAGTTAAAACAACAGGTATATTTCTCTGGTTTAATTATTATTAATGAAGACTTTTACAATCAGTCTATTATAGACTGAGCTTGAGGGAGGTGAGTAGGCAAATTCCTATCTCTAGTGTCAGTTTCCTTGAGATTTAGACTGTTTTTATGGCATATGGGGAAAGAAGGTCTAGGTTAATTAAAATATATAATAATTTGCTCTCTTAGTCCTGCTCATTATTATGCCAGTACCTATTATTTAATTATTGATTTTCACTCCTAATATCTCACAGTTTTAGTTCCTTTGACTCAGCTGAATTTCTCCAAATGTGCTGCTCCTAAATTTGGTAGGTGGTGTTTTACCCTTGATGTGTCATTTTAAGGATTAAAAGACAGATTTATCCTATCTTCACCTGATATAATAAGATAGTCTGCAATAAAATAAATTTAAGTTCAATAGTTCTAATCCAATAATTACAAAAGAACTCTAGATACAATCACTAACTAGGTATGTATTATGTACTAAGAAACCATTAAGTGATTTCCTTCCCTTGGACCTTTATCTGTGGCTTAACAGGGTTAGACGAAAATCAGAGTTGTCAAACACTTTTGACTATGACTCATATTAAGAAATAAATTTTACTTCATAACCTGTGACCTATCACACACACACACACTTCACAGAAACAAAAGTTTCATGATGTTTACTGATGCTAAATACAAAGGATTCTGATCTTCTCTATTTTTCTATATTTTATCTTTTAATAAAATACTTCCTTAGATCTATTACATTTATTTCACTACTTACTAGTAGGTTGAAATCTTAAGTCTAAAATACAGATATTAGATTATTCTAGCCCTGACATTTAGAAACATGGTGAATGACCTAAGAAACAATTTATCTTATAAGGGCATTATGAGTTCCTTACTGAGAAATTAAGTCATGCATTTTGGACAATTTCCTTCAAAATTTAGGGGGAGCAGATAGAGGGAAGGGATGTTGGATAGTTTGTCAGAACAGAGTTAGATAAAAGTGTTGAATTCTATTCTACAGTGGGGTGACTGAAGTTTACAAAAAACTATTATATATTTTAGGAAAATCAGAAGAGAGGAGCTTGAAGTCTCTAAACAAATAAATGATGAGATAGAACATTAATTACCCTGATTTGATCATTACATATTATAGGAGTAATGTAATATCATACTGTACCCCATAAATATGTACAATTATTGTGGGCTAATTAAAAAATTAAATGTTTCAGGAGATGGACATGTCAATTACCCTAATTTGATCATTATACCGGAGAAATACATATAATTAAAATAATCGAGACATCAGGCTCAGCCCAGTGCAGAGGCCTAAGACCTCTGCACCTGGTACGTCAGCCCTAAGTGCTCCCATGGATTTTCCGTGTGGGGGCAGGTGGCACAGTCCAGAAGTGGGAGACCTCGGCGTGTGGTAAGCGGGAGCAGTGGACACTTGAATTTCCCCCTCGGGGAGGCTCAGCTCAGAGGTTTGGAATCCGCCAAGCCAAGTCCCCCGGGACTTCTGGGTCTGGGAGATAGGCACAGAGACAGACATCAGGCTCAGCCCAGTGCAGAGGCCTGAGACCTCTGCACCTGGTACGTCAGCCCTGAGTGCTCCCATGGGACTGCTGCACGGGGGCAGCTGCAAGGAGGACCAGCCCAGAGGCCCAGACATACCCTATCCTGGCCCTAGTCCATGATCTAGTGTTTCTGAAGACTAGGAGGTGAGGTATTGGAAACCTGTTGGGACACCACAAGCCTATAAGGGGGAAGCTACAATACCTCAGATTCTCATGGATAGAGGAGAACATACAGTAGCAACATGAGAAAACAGGGGAAGAGAGTGACTCAAACAAACCCAGCTGCTACATCAACAGAATCCAATGATAGCAGGGCAGAAGAAATGTCAAAAAGGGAGTTCAGAGTGTACATAATTAAAATGATCAGAGAAGCAAATGATGTGATGAGACAGCAAATGCAGGCAATGAATGATCTCACCAATCAACAGTTAAAAGAACAGTTACAGGAAGTTAAAGATCATTTCAATGAAGAGAGAGATTCTGAAAAAAAAACTGAACTCCTAGAAATGAAGGAAACAATAAACCAAATTAAAAACTCAATAGGCAGCATAACCAACAGGCTAGATCACCTGGAAGACAGAACATCAGACACTGAAGACAAATATTTAATCTTGAAAATAAAGTTGACCAAATGGAGAAGATGGTAAGAAGTCATTAACAAAGCCTACAAGAATTATGGAATATCATGAAAAGACCAAATTTGAGAGTTATTGGGATTGAGGAAGGCACAGAGATACAAACCAAAGGAATAAATAATCTATTCAATGAAATAATATCAGAAAAATTCCAACATCTGAAGAATGAAATGGAAAATCAAATACAAGAGGCTTACAGGACACCAAATGTACAAAACTAGAACAGATCAACACCAAGGCACATTATAATGAAATTACCTAACATACGAAATAAAGATAGAATTTTAAAGGCTGTGAGAGAAAAGCATCAGATTACATCCAGGGGGAAACAAATACAATTATCAGCAGATTTCTCAACACAGACCCTAAAAGCAAGAAGGGCCTGGAACAACATATTTCAAGCCCTGAAAGAAAATGAGTGCCAACCAAGAATTTTATACCCAGCAAAACTTACCTTCAGATTTGAAGATGAAATAAAATCCTTCCGTGATAAACAAAAGCTAAAGAATTTACAAATAGAAAGCCAGCACTAGAGAGTATTCTCAGCAAAATATTCCATGAGGAAGAAATGAAGAACAACAATATAAGTCAGCTTAAGGAGGAACTACCCTAAAGCAATAGCCAAATACAGGAGAAACCAAGTCATGTTAAAAACCAAAAATAAGCCAAAATGACTGGGAACACAAATCACATCTCAATAATGACTCTGAAATGTTAATGCCCTGAACTCATCAATCAAAAGACACAGACTGGCAGACTGGATTAAAAAGAAAGACCCAACAATATGCTGCCTCCAAGAGATGCATATCATAGAAAAAGATACCCACAGACTAAAGGTGAAAGGATGGAAAAAACACATCATGCATACAGACTCATTAAAAAGCAGGGGTTTTCATCCTCATATCAGACAAAGTGGACTTCAAGCCAAAATTAGTTAGAAGGGATAAAGAAGGGCATTTCATACTGCTTAAGGGAAGCATAAATCAGCAAGACATGACAATCATAAATATTTATGCCCCAAACAATGGCACATCCATGTATGTCAATCAAATCCTTCTTAATTCCAGGAACGAAATAGACCAAAACACAATAGTACTGGGTGACTTTAACACCTCTCTCACCATTGGACAGATCTTCCAAGCAGAAACTGAACAGAGAAACCTTAGAACTCAATAACACAATCGCTAACTTAGACTTAACAAACATATATAGAATATTCCATCCATCAATAAGCGAATATACTTCTTTCTCAGCTGCTCATGAATCCTTTTCTAAAATAGACCACATGTTATGCCACAAAGCTACTCTTAGCAAATAGAAAAAGATAGAGATACTACCTTGTATTCTATCAGACCATAATGGAATAAAATTAGAAATCAATGATAAAATAAAAAACAAACTACTCCAACATCTGGAGATTAAATAATATGCTACTGAATGATGCATGGATAACAGAAGACATTAGGTGGGAAATAAAAAAATTCTTAAGAGGTCAGTGAGAACAAAGATACAACATATCAAAATCTCTGGGATACTGTGAAAGCAGTGCGAAGAGGAAAATGCATTGCATGGAGCGCATTCAACCAAAGAATGAAAAGTCAACAAATCAATGTCCTCACATTACAGCTCAAAGCCCTAGAAAAAGAGGAACAATTCATCACCAAAAGTAGTAGAAGAAAGAAAATAATTAAAATCAGAGCAAAAATCAATGAAATTGAAACAAAAGACAATTCATAAAATTGACAAAACAAAAAGTTGGTTCTTTGAAAAAAAAACAAAATTGATAAACCCTTAGCCACACTAACGAAGAGAAGGAGAGAGAAAACTCAAATTACTATAATTTGTGATGAAAATGGAAATATCACAACAGACACTATTGAAATACAAAGCAGAATTAGAAGCTATTTTGGAAACTTATACTCCAACAAAATAGAAAACCTGGAAGACATCAACAGGTTCCTAGAGGCTTATGAGCCACCCACACTGAATCTGGAGGACATACACAACTTAAATAGATCAATTTCCAGCAGTGAAACAGAAGAAGTCATCCAAAGCCTACCAACAAAGAAAAGTCCAGTATGGATTCACAGCCGAGTTCTACAAGACCTTCAAAGAAGAGCTCATTCCAATACTCCTCAAAGTATTCCATGAAATAGAGGAGGAGGGAACCCTTCCAAATTCATTCTATGAAGCCAATATCACCCTGATACCAAAATCAGACAAAACCACATCAAGAAAAGAAAATTTCAGACCAATATCTCTAATGAACATAGATGCAAAAATTCTTAACACAATTTTAGCGAATCACATATAAAAGCATATTAAAAAGAGAGTGCACCATGATCAAGTGGGTTTCATCCCAGGGATGCAAGGTTGGTTCAACATCTGGAAATCAATAAATGTAATTCATCACATCAACAGACTTAAAGTTAAGAACCACATGATTATTTCAATAGATGCAGAGAAAGCATTTGATAAAATACAGCACCCCTTCATGCTCAAAACACTAGAAAAAGCAGGGATAGTAGGAACATTCCTAAACATTGTACAGGCTATCTATGCTAAGCCTACAGCCAACATCATTCTAAATGGAGAA
>JAJEJO010004619.1:105675-150445 GCA_020662805.1 Glaucomys volans
TCCTTGGCCTATACCCAAAGGACTTAAAATCGGCATACTACAGTGATGCAGCCACGGCAATGTTTATAGCAGCCCAATTCACTATAGCTAGATTACAGAACCAACCTAGATGCCCTTCAATAGAGGAATGGATAAAGAAACTATGGTATATTTATAGAATTGAATATTATTCAGCCATAAAGAAGAATAAAATTATGACATTTGCAGGTAAATGGATGGAATTGGAGAAGATTATGTTAAATGAAATAAGCCAATTCCAAAAAAACAAAGGCCGAATGATCTCTCTTATAACTGGTTGATGACACATAGCAGGTTTGGTGGGAAGCTTGGGAAGAATGGAGAAGGGATGGATTGTATAGAAGAAAATGAGTGGTGGGGAGGGGGCAGGGAAGGAAAGATAATAGAATGAGACAAACATCTATACTGTATGTATATGTATAAATATGCAAATTGTATGATTCTACTTTGTGTACAACCAGAAAAATGATAGTTGTACTCCATTTGTGTACAATGACCTAAAATTTAACAATAAATTTAAAAAAATGAAAAATTGGGAGCAAAGACAAAAATAAATAAATAATCAATAAAAAGATGAAATGTGTAAAAATTAATTATTATGGTTACATATAGTGATCTTGGTTTTAAAGTATTTCCTACTGAATAATTTATAATGCATATTCAATTAGAAGTTGCTTATGTGCTAGAAAAAGAAATGGGACACAGGCATTATTATTACATATAGGAAGAGCATTGGGTCTACGGGGATAAGATATGGTTTAGAGTTAGGATGCTGGCATTTTCTTACATATGCAGAAAGCTCTAATATCCAAATAGATGTACTTAATTTGAAGCTGATTTTAGAACTATATATTTGTACAAACCAACAAATATGATACCACACTCCAGACTGTTTCATAGCTGTGCCTTCCAACCACAAGTAATTTATTTTGGGACAATGTTTAGCACATGAGTGTGGACAGAGAATGGATGGAAGGTGGCCAAAATGCTTACTGACCAGAGAACTACACTAGTATAATAAAGGTTTAAAGGAGGAAGCAACACATTAATGCCTACTAAAAGGAATATCCATGCCCAGAGCCAAAAAAATGACCAAAGACAAAATTCACTGCATACTTATCAGATAGGATTATTTAATGGTATAGACAGAGTTAATATAAGATGCCTGAGACCTCAATCATTAGAAAACCCTGTGGGCAAGGTTGACCCTTGGCTAGCATCTGGGCACTTAACCAATAAGCACTTCCCTATAATGATTCAAAACATTTGCTAAATAAGAGTGGCTCACTGTGCTTAAACTCTGTACAAATAATGTGATTTATGCTGAATATCTGCTTTCCTTCTGGAAGTTTGTAATTTTGGTACATGCTAGGTAAATACTGTTTCTTTAGCCAGTCCTCAATTAAACCTGGGTCACTCAGCTTGTAGTTGTTACTCAACCCTTGGTGACAATATCTCATTCACATTGTTACAAGTCATTACTGAAGAAATTAAGCACAACCAGGGTGACTCCACTGGGAAAGAACTCATGAAAGTTTATACCTGATTTCTTCTAAACTTTGCACTACTTATCTTTTTGTTTTGCTGATTTTACTCTATAATTTCACTGCAATATGACCATATGCTAAACCCTGTAAGTCTTTCTAGCTAACCACCAAATCTAGGTATGGTCTTAGGGACTCTCCGCACAAGTGTTATAGTGGTAAGGAAGGACAAAGCTGGTAGAGACACAGGGTAAAAAAGGGGGCAAAGAAATAAAACATTAAGTCTCATGATGAATGAGAGTAGTGAGCTAAGTTATCTACTTTAACGAACTACATTCTGAGCTGGCTAAAATGGTCTGAACTACCTTGATCTAGAAGAGACTAGAAGTAAATTAAATTTTATCTGAGATAGCATATCTGTCTCAAGTCCTTAACATAACTCCCAGAATGTAAGGTCATGATTAACAAAGGCAGTTTGAGTGGTAATTGTACATTTTTACATTAACATAAAATTCTCAAGAACATTTTTTATAGTTAAGAGACTCTGAAGATGTTTAAAAAATAAAATTACCTGGAAAAAATGTCAAATTCAATTTTAATAGAAACAACTATATAATTTAACACTTTCTTATAAAATGATAATACAGAAAATTTGTACATTTCTATCAACTTTAATATATGTACCATCATGTAACTAAAACCACAATTAAGGTACATAATAATTATCCAATCTTAAGAAACACCTCATGTTATCTCCTTTTATAGTTGAAACTTTTCCTCACTCCTGACCCCTAGGAATCAATTACCTGTTTTCTGTCACTGTAGTTTGAACTCTTGAGAAGGTCATCTAAATGGAAACATACACAGACTGGCTTCTATCGCCCAGACTCATCAGGATTGCTGTACATGTTGTTGAATAGTATTCATTTGTATGGATATGCCACAATTTATTTTAGCCATTAACATGTTGACAAACTTATGGATTATTCCAGATTTATAAGATTATGAATAAAACCACTAAAAACTATTGTGTACAAGTTTTTTTTTAATTTCATTAGTTTTATTTTTTATATCTAGATCATGATTCTTAAGTATTTTACAAAATCCCAGGAAAATTTACATGGATTCCTTTTTATATAAAATTTTACAAAGCTGATGAATTTCTGAGACTATTTAATGGGCTACAGATAATTCTAGATAGTCCAAATATTTATTAGGTATTATAAATGTTAGTATTTAATGGGTTCCACAGGTATGTCCCTTCTTCCTTTTCTTTTGTAATGATTTCATCAGTGCATTATAGTTTTACATAACTCTGAGTTTCACTTTGACATTCATAAATGCACATAACAAAATTTGCTCCAACTCAGTTCCCAATACTTCTCCATTGCTTCCCATCTTCCCTCCCCGTAATCCCCTTCCTTTACTCTATTGTCTTCCTTCTATTAATTTACTTTTAATTGTTACAATATAGCTACACATACAAGTAGAATTCATTGTGATGTATTCCTACATGCATATAAAATAATCTGGACAATATCAGGTTTTTCATTTCTCCAGGGTACATACCCAGAAGTAGAATTGCTAGGTTGCATGTGAAGAGTATGTTTCACTTTATGAGAAGCTATCAATCTATTTTTCAGATTGCCTATATCATTTTGTACTTTTATAAGTAGTGCATAGGTTTTAACTGCTCTCCATTTTTGACTATTGTTGATATGTTTGGTCTTATATGTTTTGGACATTTTAATATCTGTGCCATGGTATCTCACTGTAGTTCTCATCTGCATTTCCCTAATGACTAATGAGATTTAAAATTTTTTACAAGTCCTTATAAAAGGAAACACAGTGTGTACTGAGGAATCTAAAATTTCTACATTAACCTATCCTGATGTTATTCAATAAAGGCTATGAGGTTATCAAAGTAAAATTTATAAATTGATATAATGGCATTGAAAGAGCATATTTTTAAAACCTACCTTTTCTTGCTGAAACCAAGCCTGCCAATCCTGAAACTGTAATCACACCCATTTTTGGAAGAAAATCTCGAGGAGGATTCTTCAGATAGACATATGCATCTCAAGAAATGAGGTAAAAATTAATATAAATGACTAACTACAATTGGGAGTTCTGTATAATTATTATGCAGAAAGGTTTAAAGACATTAACTTATTAATAGTGGACAATAAGTAAATGATTTAAACATTATTCAAAAGAGCTATACAAAATGATTATATGAGCAATGATCCAGAACTATATAATTACTATATTATTACTATATAATAATTATAAAACTATATAATAATTTCTCTTTAATGATATTTATTTTCTTAATGAAACCACTATTATTCATCTATAAAATATGATGCTAGAGGGTACATCTTAGTATGTATTACTTTAAGGCAAATTTATGATTTTCTATGAATAATATCATTATAATGAACATGCTTCTTTCCTTATCTGTTTAAGCATTGGTAGGATCCAGTAAGAAAAGAAATAGAAAACTATGTCCAGGAGCTCTGTCACTAGACCTTGCTTACCACTATTTCTCAATAACCTCGGAGCAGCCATTGCTCTTGGTTAAAACCAATGATCAGGAAAAGAAGTGAGGCACGACAAAAAGCAGATGAAGAATAAACAAAAGTCTAGATGTCTTGGGTTCCTGTGTATATAAATTCCTTATAGTTTAAGAATACACTCTTTTGTCATAGTTATTTATTGGCATTCATATATTTAGTGATATTCCTCAAGATTGATGAGGGATGTAGTTCTGAATTCTTAACATATTAAGTTCAAATACAGGTCATCAAATTCAGGAAGATACTTAAAATTCTGGGTGATCTTTCTAATATTTATTTTGACAACTGGTATACGCCAAGAATATTAGAAACCTATATCTGTGCCAAACACTATTAACAAGCTGAAGAGTCAAATACAATTAATTTCTGACATTAGCTTATTATTCCAGGTTGACTGATTGCAATTGATAGCAAAATACTATGCATTTTAATAGCAAATAACACTTTCATTTGGTATTGGGAATTGAACCCAGAGGTACTCTTTTACTAACCTACACCCTAAGTCCTTTTTATTTTTATTTTGAAACAGGGTCTCACTAACTTGCAGAGGATCTAACTTGCTCACTCTGGCTTCAAAGTTGTGATATATCTGTCTCAGTCTCCTGAGTCACTGGGATTATAGGTGTGGACCAACACACCCAGCAGCAAATAACATTTATTTAAACTAATCAGCAACAAGAAAGAAATATTTTGAATTTATACTTTTTAAGAACATACTGTGGACTTTACAGTTAAAACAGATCTAAGTTTGATTCTGGGCACTGCCACTTACTATGTGACCTTGGTAACCTACTTAATCTTTCCAAACCTCAGCATCTTCATCTGTAAAATAAAAATAGTATAATAATAATACCAACACTCACAGGATGACAAAAGAGAAAAAATATATAAAATGCTTTAGAAAATGCTTTAGCATATAGTAATTGCTAAATCAATGGTAGATACTTACTGCTTTGTTATTATCATCAGTAAAATACAGAATATCTTCTGAATTGGTAAAAACATAATAATGGAGTGGTATACCATGCTTTTTTTCACATTTAAATACTGCATCTTAAAAACGTAATAGAACATTGCTAATTAAGGATGGTGCACTCAGTTACCTTTTCCAAACTGTACTGTATCCATTATTCCATTTTTCACAAAGACATAAACACCCTAAGAATAAAAGGGAGATAAAAGGACATCTGTGTTTTTGAAGCTGCTGATAATTAGATCAAGTAGCCTCTATTTCTGAGATTATATTAAAAAGCTGACTTAGCTTTACATCAAAAATTAAATCCAGCTTTTTAATTCATTCACTATGAAGATAGTTGCTTAACTTAGATTCTCTTCATTTCTTGCTTCTCATTCTATTTAACATGAATAATACTTGTTTACTATTTTCATCATATAGGTGGGTAAATTAATGCCTATAAAACAGTAGAACAGTTCACAGAAAATATATTGAAAAAATATAAAGATTCGTCATCTTATTTTATAATGGCCTAGAGAAATAAATGGAACTTGAATAAAGCATGAAGGGAGGTATATTTCAGCATAGAAGCAACATCAGACTAATAAAGATGCAACAGCAACAACAGAATGATTTGAGGGAAAAAAACAAAAACAGGAAAAAGCCTAAAGAAAAGAGCTTCATCTCCTTTTTTCTTAGTTTGCATTAGAATAAGGGAAAAAATCCAGACAAGGCCTTTATTTCATGATACAAATCATCCCACTGAGACTAGTATCCATCTTATATTTAAATAGGAAAATAAATTCTCTATAAATCGGGATCATATTAACCCATTAGAGGGATTAAAGCTCTAAAGCAAATTTTTCCTTTTACCTGTTTTTTCTTTTCTTTTTTTTTTTTTTTTTTTGGAACAAGGATTGAACTCAGGGACACTTGGCCACTGAGCCACAACCCCAGCCCTATTCTGTATCTTATTTAGAGACAGGTTCTCACTGAGTTGCTTAGGGCCTCGCTAAGTTGCTGAGGCTGGCTTAACTTGTGATCCTCCTGACTCAGCCTCCCAAGTCGCTTGGATTACAGGCGTGCGCCACCACGCCTGGCTCCTTTTACCTGTTTTTAACTAATTTATTTTACTGCAGAAAGACTTACACATATTTATTGTGTGATACGTATTATCCTATTTACATCAGAAGAAAACTGATGTCACAAAATGTCTTACGTAATCATGCTATACAAACCAGAAAAAAGAATCCAGACTCCTTCTCTGAACTAGCAGCTGCAAAACCATATGATAAAAACAAGAAAAAAAAGAGATTTTCAAAGCATAAAAACAAAAATGATTATATCAAATGGGAAAAAAGAAGTTATTGGTATTGATATATCTTGGTCAAGTAATTTTGTCTCCGTTTAATGGTAAACAGATATGCAGAGATTTGGCCCATTCATCCTGGTTTAAAGTTATGCAAACAAACACAGACCTAAATGCCACTGTGCTACTTCTCTTTGTGGACTGTCTTAAGAAAATTTCACACTCAACATTAAAATACCCGTTGACCAGTTGATTGGAAATCATTTAACCATTAAGTCTTTGGGAAAAATTCCTTAGCTGAGTTTAGAAATTCATTTGTACCACAAGGGGGCACTGCTGCCTAAACTTAAAAACACTTCAGAGGAGAAGTATGAATTTGCTCTACATGATGCTAGGTTTCATACAGAATACAATTTGAGGCACACATAATTTTTTAAAGAATAGATAATGTTTTCAGGGAAAAATTAGTAAAAGTTATTTATGTTGATTAAATGCATTTGAAAATGTTCTTCAATCTATTTGTTTTAGTGTATTAACAGAGAGAAATGTTCTTTCAGTCTTAAAATGGTTGAGAATTACAATAGCAATTTAAAGATATCTCGGGGACAATTTTCCTCACAGAAGACACATCTGAGAACACTACAGAAAATTAGGTCTCAGGAGATTTTAAATTTGAATCATCTAGCTACTGGCATGTAGCCTTGGGGGCATGATTCAGACCAGAATTACTTAAGATATTTCTCTCAGAGATCAAAGAATTAAGTGTGTATAGTACAACTAGTACAATTAGAATTATATGACAAGCACATTTTTTTCAAAAAATAACTCCATATATTTATCAGATGTTTGAAATATCATCTGGAGTGCCCAGAGTTCATTGATTTGGTATTTCATATGAGGACACATTATTTTTCCTAAGCTCATTAGAATTTTCTGTTTAAAAGGAATGGACTAGAAACTAAAAAAAGCACAAAGGATCACAATTAGAGAAGCTATATTTGGGAAAAACTGTGTGGATATTAGGTCTGAATGACAAAAACATTATTCCACTATTATCATTAAGAAACTCACATTAGAGATGCTCATGTAAATACAATGATGTTTATATGATGATAAAGAAATATCAGTGTTGTATCAGCTTCCTCCATTACACTGCAGTTGGACACTGCTTATTCAAGGCTAAAGCATCAAAGTCTGATGAAGTCCATTTGGCCTAATAACTGCCTCTAGTTAGAAAGGTCTTAAGATAAAACCTCAAGTGAACAACATTTAACTCAGTCAAATAAGGAATAATTCAGAAATAATCTCAGAACTTCATGTAGAAGGTAAATAATGCTTTTTACATGCTAGTTAAACATATACCTTAACATGAACTACTTTAATCTGTGCAGTAGTGGTATAGTAGGTTGAATATGGCTACAAATACTTTGCTTCTACTCCAAGTGGAAGTCGAAATGGCATCTAGTTCCTCTCCCTTTAAAACTGGGTTGACCTTAGTGATTTCACTTTACACAAGAATGCTGTTATATAAATGACTCTGTTTTTGGACATCCAAAGATAAGAAGATTGGAAAGTTCTGCCTAGGGCCTCTTGTAATATTGTCATTAGGAGCCCTGAACTTCCCATATAAAATTATCTGCCTAGAGACCATCACGCTTGAGAGATCATGGCAGATGCTTCAGTCAACAATCCCAGCTGAGCCTGTCTTCCAGCCATACTTGACAAGATGACACAGAAGCAAATAAAGGTGTCTTGTACAATCGAGATCAGCCCATTGCCAGATAATACCACGAATTGTTTCTGTTAATACCACATGCAATAGAAGAATTACCTGTTTGAATTCTGATCAAACTCCTGACCCACAAAAGCATGGGTCAAGGAATTCGATGTTTTAAGCCACCAAGCTTTAGGGGGTAGATTTTTACACATCAATCGATAATTGGAAATTAACCTAAAGCCTCTGATATTAAACCACTATCAGAATGGACTTACCTTGCACCAGCCAATGTAATGACCAGTTGTAGTACGGATGGATGCAAAGCCCATCTGTAAGTGACCAGGCTGCTCTTCAACATATTTAGACTGGAGAGGTGGTGCAGTGTATATGGGGAGCTAGAGGCAGAAAAACAATCATGTCAAAAACATAAAATAGCTGGACTGTCTTTTCCTGTAGTATTGCAGAACAGGAATATTTATCAATCTTCCTCCTAAAAACAACTAAGACTGCTGATAAAAGTTAAAACCATCTTAAATATAGGTATGATGTGGTAAACAGATTAGTAAGACTAGGGACCTAAGAGGCCAGAAATTAACTGATACCACATACAGTTTGACCCAGTGGCTCTAATCCTATGTCTGTACAGAAAAAACTACCATACGTGCACACATTGGGGTATGTATAATATCATTCATAGCAAAACTCTAATTGCAAAAATCTGGAAACAACCCCAAGGTCCATCAACACCAAAACAGGTAAACTGGAATATATTCATACACTGTAATATTACAAATTAGAGAAACTAGAAAAGTAACAGTCATATGGAAAAATCTGGACTAATTTCAGGAATATGTTAAGCAAAAAGAAAAAAAAGGTAAGATGCATAAAACTGCATGCAGGTATGTTTCTATCAACATACAGTTCAAACAAATGCAAAAACAAAACTGCCCAGATTGTCACATTCTATTATCTTTCCTTCCCCACTCCCCTCCCCTTACTTTCCTCTATACAATTCATCCTTCCTCCATTCTTCCCCTACACCTCCGCCCCGTTACGCGTCATCAACTACTTATCAGAGAAATCATTCAGCCTTTGGTTTTTTGGGACCAGATTGTTTAGCCATACAAACATATTAAGTAAAATTATAAAGGAAGGGAATAATAAGAATTCAGAGTAGTAGTTATACCTGAATGACCCAGGCTAAGTACCCAAGGGATACTGTTTTCTTTTTTCCTTGAAATTGAGAGGAAGGTACATGGCTATTCATTATCATATTAGTACTGCTGGTTCTTATACCTTCCATATATTGAATGAATAGCTTTTGATGCTAGTCAATATAAAATAAAACCAAATATAAACATAAAAGAACTATGAGAATTTCAGGTAAAATCTTACTTACTTTTAGAAAGTGAAAAAAATTTTGCTTATATGTTTGGAGGGTAGCATCTTCCTTTGAAATTTGGTGAAGATATAATTGGGGAGAACCATGTTTACAAATCAACATAAAGGGAACTACATGATTAATGTCTTTGGATCTGATCCTGTACAAAGAACAATCATGAGAAATAGCTAATATTATATTCTTAAAAAATGCTCAGAGAGTTGATGTAAAGTGCTCTCACCATAAAAATCATAATTATGTAAGTGATAAATATATGAACAATCAGATTTAGGCATTACATGATATATATATGTGTGTGTGTGTCAAAAACATCACATTGTATGTGATAAATGCATACTATTTTATGTCAATTAAAAATAAAAACCAATACACAGTGCCAGCTTCATAAGATTTCCAGTAGTAGGTTGAAAAGTCTTGTTTTACCATTAAATGACACTTTACTACCCATACTAGGACTAAAGAGTTAGTATTTCTCTTTCCAGATTAATGTTTGGATTTAAATTAACCAAGTTGGCAACTATGTATGAATAGGAGGGCCAGATATGCATATTTTATATTAAAAGTACATATTATATATAAAAAGCAGGTGTGTTATAGGTAGGGAATTTTTTCCTCTTCCCTAGAAAGGTACATGGATGTACTGGTATTAGAGTGGGAAAAATTATTTACTTAAATGTTTGTTCATCATGTCCCCTGTATAATTTTATGTTCCCCAATTCCAAACTTTTTAAATCATTAATTGTTCTTATTATTTTCTTTATCCTCATGGAAATCTCTTGATTCTTAATTGATACCTCAACATATATTAGATTAATAGTTTTAAAAAAATTATTTGTGGTCTATTTTAAACAAAATTTTATATATGCATTTTCTAGAAAGAAAATTTAAATTTTCATCAGATTTTCAAATGGGTAAGAATGGTTAATAACCAGTGATTTCTAATATTTTCTTCAAGGACTTGGGCATTCATGTGTACTTGAAAGGTTTATATAAAAGGATATCATTTCTTTTTTTTTAGAATTTTAAGAACCAGTCAGTACCATGTTACTACAATCTCTACTGAGAGAATATTCTCACTATAAACTGGAAGCCTTGGTCTTAAATGACACTTACTGTATAAACACAATCTATTTGTACTTAGAAATCATGATTAGATCATTAAGCTATAAAACCACATTTAAAATTAAATTTAACCAAAATAACTAGAAATTTCAAATCGATATTTTTCTGTCATTTCTGGGTAAAAAGAAGCAAATGGCAAGAAAATAAGTAAAGCTTACATGAGAGGGATTTTTTTTTAAAGTTTCCATTTATGTATGTGGCTGGCTATGTACATGCAGCCCAATAACCAGTCATTGTACTGACCTGAATGCTGCAATTTTCAAGGTTAAAAAATGATTACCCTGTGGTCCTGAAGAGTTTTCTATTAATGGGAGATATATTTATGTTCACTATACGGCACTTAATAAGGTATGCACATACTGATAACTTTTAAAAATACTTTTAGTTATAGATAGACACAATACCTTTATTTCATTTATTTATTTTTATGTGGTGCTGAGGATTGAACCCAGTGCATCACACCTGCTAGGAAAGCACTCTACCACTGAGCTACAATCCCAGCAAGCAGCTGAACATCTTTTTAAAAATGTATCAGTATGGAGCTGGGATTGTGGCTCAGTTGTGGCGTGCTTGCCTAGCATGTATCAGGCACTGAGTTTTATAAAATAAAAGTATCTAGAAACACAGCATGTAAATCACATTTATATTCCTTCAAAAATTCTAAATTCCTCAAGGAGGAAGGATGTATTACATAGGGAAAAAAGGGGGGGGGTTGGGGAAGGGGTTAAGAATAATAACAGAATGAGACAAACATCATTACCCTATGTACATGTATGATTACACAAATGGTGTGACTACTTGTGTACAACCAGAGAAACAACAGCTGTACCCGATTTGTGTACAATGAATTGAAATTAAAAAAAAAATCTTGACTTTGCGAAAAGTCCCTATCACACAGATGACAACAAAATTCGTAATTTAATTAAATTCAAATTAAAATGTACTGAGGAAAATAATACATAAAGGAATCCTATATATTCCATAATATAGTAAAGATGCCCTCATTTACTTTAGAATTCAGGAATATGTAAACTTAGCTATTAGGAACAAGTATCAGTTATTTATCTTCCTACTTAGATTTTTGAGCTACCCAAATATGGGAGTGTCAAGGAAGGTTTAAAATGTCATCCTTCTGAGATTAATAAAGAGAAAGAAAACTGAGAGTCAGCAAGTAGGTAGGATGATGAATCTACCCAAGACTGCTAATGAACATTAATAACACTTTACCCAGTGCTTAAAACCATGCTGCACACAAACTCAGAAGGAACTCAGGAAATATTTTCCTTTTCTGGAATAGGTGACTATCACAATTTTTCACATAAATGTGGCAATATGTCAATTTTTATGCCATCAGCCCTACAATTCTGCTTCTAGAAATCCATCCTAAGGAAAAATTACAGATGTATACAAAGATTTAGTTAAGTGGTTCAATATGGATGGTATAATAGCAAAATTACTGGAAATCCTCTCAATTTCCAAAAATTTATAAAAGTTTTACATTTGATAGTGATACATTTATACAACAAAATATTTATGTCACTATTAAGATTTCTACCCAATATCATTTAACCCGTTATTGGGAGAGACAGAGTTCAGACTCAGACCTATCTGACTTATGAATACATCACTAAGTATGTACACAAATCCTGGGTGGACCTCAGGATGGTAGACATAACTAGCACAATAATAAAAGGAATCAGTAATCAGAATGGCAGCTCAGCAGGTTAGCATGATGGCCCAGATCAACAAGATGAGATTTAGACAGGCATAAATACAGCTGGCAACTGAGTCCAACAAATCCAAAAGCATACGTGCAGACCAGGACATGACACAGCTTACCAATAGCCAATGTAAAAAGGTTAGTGAATTTTAGAAAATTGCAATTCACTATGTCATGGTCAAAGGCTATTTAAGAGCACAGTTGATTTTGAGAATTTCAAACAAAAATAAATATAAAAACTGGATTGATCTTAGGCAGCATTGATACAAATGTAATATATAAAACAGGAGAAAGTGTCTGACTCTATCCTGCAATAGTCAACATACATCTAAAGAAAATATTGACTATACAGAACATGGCATAGAGTGATCATGGCAGTGAAGGAACTCAAAGCCATGACATGAGGAATAATTAAAACAATATTTTTTTCTAGGAAGCAAAATGTTAAGGTTTGGATATGAAGTATCCCCCGAAGATTCATGTTTTGAAGGTCTAGTCTCGAGTGAAGCAATATGCAATTTGTACATTAATTGCTTCCCCAAAGCCCCACCCCTGCACATTACTTCACTTGAGATCAAGCCTTCAACCAATGAACTGACTTCATCAGTGAATTAAACCTTTGATAATTTAATGGACTACTGGGAGGTGGTGGAAACTGTAGGCAAGCAGGGCATGTTTGGAGGGAGAAGGTAAAAGCCATGGTGCCTTGCCCTTGGGGACAATATCTGATCCCTGGCCCCTTCCTCTTTCTGCTTTCAAACACTCATTGAACTGAGCAGCTTTCCTCTGCCATGCCCTTCTACCATGATGTTCTGCCTCATCTCAGGTTCAAAACAATGGAGCCTGCTTACCAGGGTCTAAAGCCTCTGAAACCAGGAGCCAAAATCAATCCCTCTTCCTCTAAATTGAGTTTCTCAGTACTTGTCACAAAGATGAAAGGCTAAGCTGCAAGATAATTTAAGGAAAAACTGATATCTGAGGTGCTGTTTTTTGGAAGAGAAATGAGAATTTTTCTGTGTGATTTCAATAAATGAGATACAGCACCAATGGTAGTAGTCATAAAGAGGCAGGTTTGTATTTGACATAAGGAAGTACCTTCTTATGATTTGGATCTAGAAATGTCCCCTAAAAAGCTCATGTTATGTTAAAAAGCATAATCCCCAAGGAAGAAGGGTTCAGAGGTGTGGATTCTAGGTAATAATGAGATTTGCAATCTCAACCTTCAATCTGTTTGAAGGATTAATAATCTGAATGGATTACAGGGTGATAACTATAGGCAGATGGGGGATGGCTAGAATGGCTAGAGGAAACTGGCCACTGCAGGTCTCTTTGGCCACTATACATTATCTCTTGCTCTTTGGTCTTTCTGCTTCCTGGATACCATGAGCTGACAGCTTTCCTCCACTGTACCTTCTTGCCATGTCCTGCCTTACCTCCAACCCAGACCAATAGAGTTGGCTGACCATGAACTGATACCTCTGAAATGTGAGCTTAAAATAAAAATTTCCTCAAGTTGTTCTTTTCAGGTATTTTGATTATAGTGACAGAAAGCTGAATAACAGACCTTAAGTCAAATAAGAGTATCCAGAAAATGGAATGGGCTCCTTAGATTGTTTTATACAGATTTTTATACATGTAAAAATAAGTGGCCATTGAGTGTGATTACTGTACAGGGGATTATACCATATAGGAGACTGAACTAGAAAACATCTAAGGTCCCTTCTAAAACTGATATAATGATTTTTTTTAGACATTCTAATACTGGATATAGCTATATAAGTTTTTCAAGAAAGAAAAGTCATACTGTTTAGAAGGTTTAAGACCCTCTACTAATATTGATTATTTATAAAGAAAAATCACCCAATATTTTCCATTGAAGTTAAAGTTTTAGAATTTTATGTTAAATATACTATTTAGAGATACTTTATAACTATTTCTTTCAACTTATCAAACAAACCTAACAGATTTCAAAGACACTTATGATAAAGATAAATAAACAACAAAAACATTCACCAGAGATTTTGCATTGTCTTTACATTAAGTAAGGTTCATAAACTTTTGTAGGCAATTTACCTGGTCTGGTCTTATTAGCTTCTTTTTATAATCCTCTTCTCTGGACACACGTACACTTATACATGCATATATCAGACTTGCTGGCATGGTTGTCAGCTTTCCCATCTGAGAGAGATATATCAAAAAGGCCTTTTAATTTGAAAAGCTACCAAGCTTCCATTTCTTGATAAATTTGGGGGACATCTCAGGAACGCTACTATTTTCCCTTAAATATATTAAGTATTCCTGCCTCCCCAAATTAAATCATTTTTGATTTCTTCTACAGTTAGTATTGACCAATAAAATAACAAGGTTTCCATTCCATACCTATGTCAGATATCAATAAAAATATTAAAACAGGGAACGTGGCACCCTCAGCAGGAATATGAGACTGGAAGTTGGCTGCTAACATGGTGGGTGGGTGACCAGTAAGACCTGACCTAGGCAGCTGCACCCCAGGAACCCCAGGTGGGTCCAGTGCCCCTTCTGGCCAAACAGGCCATGTGGGGGAGGGGGCTGAAGCTGTGGCCCACACACACTCGCAGGCTCCTTTGTACTAGGGCAGACACTTCATGTCACTTTCCCCCCACCCCCTGCTCACACACAGCAGGGATATATCTAAGGCTGACTTCTTGCTCTTGTCACTGCCTCCCAGTCCCCTTGCTGCAGAAAATGAACCAGCCACAGAGAATGTTACCTGTGGTCATGGACAAAGAATTCAAGGACCTCCTGGACTTCAGAGAGATGGTTCTACCTGTGGCCAAGGGGAAGGGTCTGTCTCCAGCCCTAGCCTACCCATATTTTGGAAATTCACAGTTCAACTACCTACCCCGTTGAGGCTCCTGGGGCACTCACAATGGCAATAAGAACATTTCCTCTTTTGACCTACAGTAAACGTGCCCACTTTAGTGAGTTCCATGCCAGCCACACTTTGTCCATATTCCCAGCACCTGGACTTGGAGGTAAGGGTGGTGGGTGGAGCTCCAACTTCAGTAGAGATGCAGTTTTTCAGCAACTTAACCAAGGCCGACTTTTTGCAAGGCAAACTGGATTTCAGCAGCACACCGCACCACTGTGTACACTAGCAACCCTCAGTGGAGAACTATGGTCAGAGACCTCCCTCCATATACAGCCCAAGAAAAGCATAAAATTCCACCCTTTTTTCCCCATAAACTCAGGTGAAAATAAAGGAATTCTCTCACCAGCTCATTTATCAAGACCTCCAGTAGCACCTATCCCACTGGCTTTTATATGGCAGGAAGCAGTCTAGTATTTCCAGATGTTTTAGAGTCCCCATTACCAGGCAGGATACAGATATATACTGTATATCTTCCACCCCTCCTGACAAGCAGCAGCAACTCCATGGGTGGTGGTAGTGGTGGCCGAATTAGCTTGAACACATGCGCTACCAGCTCCACTGAGTAGGAAGCGGGCTCTCAGGTATGTCTTCCAGAACCATGTATAGCTGTGTCGCGAGAAATATTCTGCCAGTTGGTAGGGCTGATAGTTTCACAGGCTCCCATGAGACTACAGCCAGTATCAGTCAAGCAATTTCTTCTCATCTAGCCCCACAACCCTGGTAAGCTCCCTATAAGGCTAGGAGGGCCTTCACAGTGTCCCGAAGCAGGAGCTCCTAGTGTCCCTTGCAATATGCCCTGCAGTAATCTAAGTAATCTAAAATAAATCAAATCATTTGTTGTTCTTTAAGATATATCATTGTATAGCAAAATTATTTTATTATATTGAGTCCTCTGATTACTAAAAAATAAAATTGAAATTTAAAAAATAAACTTTAAAACACTAAAATGATAATGAAACAAATGAAGCATGAGGAGGCAATGACCACACAGCTAGGAAGAATTCAAAGTGAATTTGGAACCAACCACATAATTGTCCACCCCTAATGGTCAGTCCAAATGGAGAAAGAGAACAGCAAAGATGGAAAAAGCCTTCAATTTTAATAATAATATTGTTGGTAGTAGTGCTAGCACTTTATTATGACACTGCTCTGTGGATATGGGAGAATAGGATAAAATTTTTATATTTTAAAAACTGGGATTTTCAGTATGCAAAACAGGAAAAATGTAGGATTGATGAAGTTAAAACATAATCTTGTAGTTCTAAATTTTTATCAGAATTATCAGTTGAAATCATGATAAAGGAAATACAGGAGACAGAGAACCACAAGAAAAGACTCCATGAATATCCAATAAGTACACTCAAAGTTCAGAAATTCTAGGGTTGGGGATATAGCTCAGTTGGAAGAGTGCTTGCCTTGCAAGCACAAGGCCCCAGGGTACAATCTCCAGCACTGCAAAAATAGATAGATAGATAGATAGATAGATAGATAGTTAGTTAGTTAGTTAGTTCAGAAATTCTACAGGGCAAATATTATTAAGACCCAAAGGATTCAGCAAATAGAGGGAGAGAAACGAAGTGACAGATTTAATTTCAATAAATTGCAATTTTTAGAAATTACTTGGCCCTGGGATCAAAAACAAATATTTAAGTATTATGATATATCCAGGGATATTACACATTAATTTCATATTTGGGATTAAGGAATTACTGTTAATTATTAGGTATGATAATTCTGTAGGTTTTTTTTGTAAGCACTTCAATACATTAAGACATACACATTGATGTTTAACAGATAAAATATGTCTGGAATTTGCTTCAAAAGAATCCAGGCTTTAAAGACTATAGATGAAATAAAATTGGTCAAAATTCAATACTTGTTAAAGTTAGCATAATATGTCTTATTATATTTCATATGGTTCTCTAAAATTTATGTGAAAATGGGTGAAATTTTCCGTATAAAATTTTTAAAAGTTTCTATGAAATTTAAAGATACATCCCATTAAAATTTTACAACAGTATTTTTGGTTGAAAGAATGAGGACAGTTTATCAGAAACACAGATAAATGGCAAAAGCAGAAGTAAGCACTCTAGTATTACGGACCTCAATATTCTACTGTGACTTTACTATTAAGTACCAAAATAAAGTAGCTTACTGTTTATATTTCTTATTTGCTCCTTTTCTATTGAACAAGAAACTTTTTATTCATACTTTAATTATTGATACATACTTGAATTGTTTCCAGTTTGCACCTAATACTGTTGTAAACATTCTTTCACATGGTGAACATAGGTAGGCATTTCAATCATCTTTTTTTCTTTGTTGATTTTAGATGTACTTGACAGTAGGGTGTATTTTGATATACTATACGCCTACATGGACTGCAACCCATTCCAATTTTGATCCTGTTCTTGTGCTTGTACATGATTTGGAGTTAAGACTGGCTGTGTATTCGTATATGAACATAGTAAAGTTATGTCCAATTCATGCTACTGTCTTTCCTATCCCCCTCCCTTCCCTTCACCCCCTTTGTCTAATTCAATGAATTTCTATACTTCCCCTACCTACCCTCCCTTGTTATGGTTTAGCATCCACATATCAGAGAGAACTTTTAGCCTTTGGTTTTTTGGGAATGGCTTATTTCACTTAGCATGATATTCTCTAGTTCCATCCACCTACCAGCAAATATATTATTCCATTCTTCTTTATGGCTAATATTTCATTATATATATATTTATGTGTGTGTGTGTGTATACACACACACACACCACACATTTTTTTATCCATTCATTTGTTGAAGGGCACCTAGGTTGGTTCCATAGCTTGGCTATTGTGAATTGAGCTGCTATAAACATTCATGTGGCTGTGACACTGTAGTATGAGTTACATACTATATATAAGGAGTATAGTAGTCCTTACTTTTCTTTTCTATCATTCCATAAACTTTACCAAGTACCTACTATTATATTAGGTGCTGGCTTTACACAGGTGATTAAGATATGATTGATATTCTCAGATTCATAGTCTAATAGAAGAGACAGGTACATAACACAACCACCACCAGGGGTGATACAGGTAGGCACAAGATGCTCTAGGAACCACCAACCCTGGACCAGGCCTTTACCATCTCGTTAAAAGAAGATAGATTTTATAGCTAGATGTTGATTCAATTCTAGCTCCAGTACTTGTGATATGGCTATGGGCAAATGATCAGACTGGGTATCAATTTCCACATGTGTAATATCACCTATCTCACAGGGTCTACACAGAAAGAGCTCAATATATACTTGCTGTTACCATCATCACTATTACTTCATCCTCAGTCTCCTAACCCATGGCCATAACTCCAGTCACATCTAATTTCATAATTATTATTTCACACTATAATTTCTACTGTCAAGTCAAAATAAACCTTGCCAATCACATCATTACCCTAGCTTAAGAGAATGAATTGGCCTCCTATTTCCTAACACACCGATTAAAACAATTTTGTACTTTTCTGGTCCTCCATAATCTTTCTCAAAATATACAGGTGGTCTTCCTTCCCACTTCTCAACTCTTACATTTCAAGATTACTCTTCTGTGTATGCACCATTATATACTATCCTATAGGCTTAAAGGTGTATAAAGCCTACTTTATATCTCAAACAGATCTCTCATCAAAAATTTATTGAAAAAGTACAAATACAGGATTATGAAATACAAAGTTGTTTTAATTTACCAATGGTCACCCAAAGTCTACAAAAAATTATCAGAGAAATAATCTATTGGCTTATTTGACATGAAAAATGCCAAATCATGAATTCATTTATAGTCTCCTGAGTCCAGAACTGACACCTGTGTTTATAAAAAAGACCTCGGAAGGAAAGAAAATACTTAGAAAAATGCTATCTCATATTTACTGAATACATCACACTTCCTACAAAGCCAAGAAGTTGTGTGTGTGTGTGTGTGTGTGTCTATTTAAAGTTTCACATTCTAGGACAAAAGCAAATGACATTAGCAACCTTTTTAAGAAAATATTTTCTAAGTTTTTTTCTGTGTTCAATATCCATTTCAGACCACTATATATTCATGTCTTCACTTAGATAACAACTATAGCATATTATAAATGACAAAGTTAAAAACTGAAGACACTGAGTTATAAAGAATGGGTTCAGTGGTTGGAGTTGTGGCTCAGTGGTAGACCACTTGCTTACCATGCGTGAGGCACTGGGTTTGATTCTCAGCACCACATATAAATTATTTTTTTAAAAAGTCCATTGACAACTAAAATAATATTTTAAAATATGCTAACATTTAAAAAAAAGAATGGGTTCAATTCTGGTTCAAAGATGGATAAGAATTAGAAGGTATATTTGAAATGCAATTTTCATCAAATGTAAAGCTCTGGCATTTAAAGGCCAAACTTAAGTTGAACAAATAACTGCAGCTCAGCGTGGCTGTATTATTAAATTATAGAACATTAATGATAAACTATTTGAAGCACCAAGAATATTATGCTGTATGAAAGAAATTATTTTGCAATTAAAATTTTGTGATGTAATTATTACTAATACGTGCAAAATGTCAAAACATTACTTTAGATAAATAAAAATCCAAGGGAAAAAAATTAAAATAAAAATACATGTAGGGAGTAGAGTTACACAAATAAACATCTAAAAATACAAAAATCCTCCAGAAATGACACAATTGATTGGAATAATTCTTTTTTTTGGGGGGGGGTACTGGGGATTGAACCCAGGGCCTTGTGCTTGCAAGGCAAGCACTCTACCAACTGAGCTATATCCCTAGCGCTGATTGGTATAATTCAATTGCAAGTGGTTTATGGTAATCAGTGTCATACAAATACAAATACAAAATACTGTTAAGATCAGTAGCTGGATTTAAAAAAAAAAACATCTAGTACCCCCCCATTTTTCCCATATATAATGCATTTTTATACATGTGTGCATTCTGTAAAGGAAAAATATTGACCTTGTGGAATTTTAGGAGAGGAATACTGAAAGTAGTCTATTTACTTGAAAAAACAGTAAAACTCCAATAAGCTATTTACCGTGAAGAATTTAAATGCTATAAATTTTTAAAACAGGATTAAAGAAACTACACAGGGAAGGTGATCTAAACTTTCTAAAATAGTGCTTTCTTCTTCCAGCTGAAAAAACTCCTCGATACCTCCTGACTCTAGCCAAATTAGTTTTCCTAGAACCTAAATATTTCAAACATATTCCTTTTTCAGTGTCTTTACTCATTTCATCTTCCCTGCTAAAATGACCTCCCCAATCTAGTACTTAACAATACCTGTCACAAAGAAGATACTGAAAAAAAATCACTGTTAAATGAGTACACTGACCTAAGTCTTACCCTTTACTGAAAGCCTAGTTCACTCAGTGCCATCTCTGAAGTCACTACTGTTATTTGTGTGAAGCACTAATCTAGTATTTAATTTTATATATACATATTTAAACATGTTTATGAATATATACAAACATACATATATATTAATAGTGCAACCTACTTTCCAATAAAATATAGATCCCTTGTCTTTTATCTCTTCATATCCAAAGGACATTGGAGGTCTAAGGACCTCAAAACAAAGTGATTAAATGATCCATGATTTTAAATAACACAGTATAAATAGAGTCTAGTAAATTTTTTTCATATTTATTTATTTTGATTCATTGTACACAAATGGAATACAGCTACTGTTTCACTGGTTGTACACAAAGTAGAGTCACACCATCTGTGCATTCATGCATGTACATAGGGCATTGATGTCTGTCTCATTCTGTTATTATTCTTGCCCCCCCACGCCGACCTCACCTCTCCCTTCCCTCTATGCTATCTATCCTTCCTCCATTCTTGTCTCCCTTCCACCCCACATTCTGCATCATCATTCACTTATCAGAGAGATCATTCGGCCTTTGGATTTGGGGGACTGGCTAATCTCACTTAGCATGACAGTCTCCAACATCATCCGTTTTCCAACAAATGCCATAATTTTATTCTTCTTTATGGCTGAGTAATATTCCATTGTGCATATATACCACAGTTTCTTTATCCATTCATCTATTGAAGGACATTTAGGTTGGTTCCACAATCTAGCTATTGTGAATTGAGCAGCTATGAACACTGATGTGGTTGCATCACTGTGGTATGCTGATTTTAAGTCCTTTGGGTATAGGCCAAGTAATGGGATAGCTGAGTCAAATGGTGGATCCATTCCAAGTTTTCTAAGGAATCTCCACACTGCTTTCCAGAGTGGCTGCACCAACTTGCACTCCCACCAGCAATGTATGAGTGTGGGCTCTTCCCCACATCCTCGCCAACACCTGTTGTTGCCTGTATTCTTAATAAAAAACATTCTAATTGGGGTAGGATGAAATCTTAAGGTGGTTTTGATTTGCATTTCTCTTATAACAAGGGATGTTGAACATTTTTTCATAAATCTGTTGACTGCTTGTAGATCTTCTTCTGTGAAGTGTCTGTTCATTTCCTTGGCCCATTTATTGACTGGGTTATTAGTATTCTTGGTGTAAAGATTTTTTAGTACTTTGTAGATTCTGGAGATTAGTGATCTACCTGAAGTGTGTGTGGCAAAGATTTTCTCCCACTCTGAAGGCTCTCTCTTCACATTGCTGATTGCTTCCTTTGCTGAGAAAAAGCTTTTTAGTTTGATTCTATCCCAATCATTGATTCCTGCTTTTATTTCTTGTACATTGGGAGTCAGGTTAAGGAAATCTGGTCCTAGGCCAACATGATGGAGATTTGGACCTATTTTCTCTTCTATTAGGTGCAGGGTCTCTGGTCTAATTCCTAGGTCCTTGATCCATTTTGAGTTGAGTTTTGTAAAGTGCCAGAGCAATTAGACAGTCCAAAGAAATTAGAGGAATACAAATAGGAAAAGAAGAGCTCAAACTATCCCTATTTGCTGATGACATGATTCTCTATTTAGAAGACCCTAAAAAATTCCACCAGAAAACTTCTGGAACTCATGAATGAATTCAGTAAAGTAGCAGGATATAAAATTAATGCTCATAAATCTAATGCATTTTTATTCATACGTGATGCATCCTCTGAGAGAGAAATTAGGAAAACTATACCATTCACAATAGCCTCAAAATAAATAAAATACTTGGGAATCAATCTAACATAACAGGTGAAAGACCTCTACAATGAGAAATACAGAACACTAAAGAAAGAAATTAAAGCAAATCTGAGAAGATGGAAAGATCTCCCATGTTCTTGGATAGGCAGAATTAATATTGTCAAAATGGCCATACTACCAAAAGAGCTATACAAATTCAATGCAATTCCAATTAAAATCCCAATGACGGACCTCATAGAAATAGAGCAAGCAATCATGAAATTCATTTGGAGGAATAAGAGACCCAGAATAGCTAAAGCAATTCTTAGCAAGAAGAGCGAAGCAGGGGGTATCACAATACCAGACTTTCAACTATATTACAGAGCAATAGTAACAAAAACAGCATGGTATTGGCACCAAAATAGACAGGTAGATCAATGGTACAGAATAGAGGACACAGAGACAAACCCACATAAATACAGGTATCTCATACTTGACAAAGGAGCCAAAAACATACAATGGAGAAAAGATAGCATGTTCAACAAATGGTACTGAGAAAACTGGAAATCCATATGCAGCAAAATGAAACTAAACCCATATCTCTCACCCTGTACAAAACTCAACTCAAAATGGAGCTAGAAAATTCTTTTATATAACATTTACTGAATGCCTATGTGCCAAACATCTATAGAGGCAAACAGCTAATAGTCCTAATGTTAATCTAAAATTCTAAAACTGATTCAATGATGTAACCTTTTTTGAAAATCTAATGAAAATTATTAACTATCTTCTCCCAAAATGTACTTACAATGAGAATTTTGCATATGCTCACAGACTCCTAAACCCTCTGAAGCATTTGAGGACCCATAAAACTGCTTCTTTTTAAAAAATTTTATGTTTTTATTAGTAGTAGTAGTAGTAGTAGTAGTACCAGGGATTGAATTCAGGGGCACTTAATCACTGAACCACATCCCCAGCCATTTTTTATACTTTGAGACATCATCCCGCTAAATTGCTCAAGACCTCACCAAGTGGCTGAGACTGGTTTTGAACCTGTGATCATCCTGCCTCAGCCTCTCAAGCCACTGGGATTTCAGGCATGCGCCACTGCACCCAAATAAACTATAGGGTTTAAAGTAGTTTCAGAAAATTCCTTGCCCAGATTTCAACCTTCTGAAAAGCACTTCGAAGTGACCAACATGCAAGCCTGATTCTTTCAACTGAAAACAGCATTCTACTTTACATATGAAAGACACAATCTCTTGGTCAAATTAACATGGATATTATTATTTTGTATTAAATGCATACTTAAGACATACTACCTTCTATCTAAATTGATGTATATTTAACAAGAATGGCCCAAAATGCTTTGATTTATGAATTTCCTAGGGAAAATTATTGTTTTATACCATGATAGCTTAAAGCATTTTTAAAAGGCCCCATTTGGTGGAGGCCAAAATATCTACTAGTGGAGGGAGGTAAAAATATATGGTAAAACATTTCCATTCCATTTGTGTAATTTGTATCAGATGAGCTACTTACAAGGTATCATCACCTCAGATCTATTTATAATCTCTGGATCATTGGATTTGGGTAAGGAACAGAGGAAATTTGTAGTCTGCCATCCTTGCTAGAGGAAAAAGTTATTTACCTATTACTAATTACTCTTTTTGTTCTTTCTTTTTCCCTCTTCTCCCCACTTTTTGTATTTTCTTCTTTCCTCTTTCTCCCATCAATGAATTTTTTCCCACGACAATTTTTTCCAATTTTTTTTAATCCTTAATTTACATCTACCTTTTCTTTCTTTTCCTCAGTACCTGCTTGATCAGCGGAGGAGGGAGGACTATAACTGACTATATCAAACTGTTCTTTCTGGGTGATTTCCTTTGTCTACAGAACTAATGTACACATACTCCTGAAGAAAACAAACATATGGGCATAAATATACAACTAATGATGTTTTTAGCCTTTTCTGAGTCATTAAGTAAGGACAGGAGGAACAGAAATTTTCCTGAAAGATCAAGAATTGGTATTGAATGATGATTATTAAATTTAATATGTTGAGATTGGTTTTAAAAATGTTGTATATCAGACATATTACCTTCTTAGTATGAGAATTTCAATATCTGAATTCAATGGAACCTTAAAGATCATCTGATATAGACATTTCTCTGATGCTAAAATCCTTTCCAAAACATGCTAACAGTCTGTAACCTTCTTCAGAACCAGGAAGCTCTATCAATAGATCATTCCCCCCTTTTTGAACATTTCTATGAAAACATTCTTCAGCAGGGTGACATGAAAAATGTCCATATAATTTTCACTGGTCTAGTAACAAAACTCTGGGTCATACAGAAAAGGTCCACTCTCTCTTTCACATGAAAACCCATAGTGACCCCCCCTTTTCTGACTTCTGGACTGCACCACTGTGTCTTTAAGACTATTTTCCAAGAATAATAGTTTCTGATAATAACAAATGCCACTAAAGCCATATTCTGTTTTAAAAGAGATATTACTTTTTTTTTCTGGCTGAAATTAGAAATACGAAAAGGTATTATTGCTTCATTTTGGAGATACAGCCTAAGAGCAATTTCTTGACAGCAACAAAAGTCTTACACAGTGTGCCTGTTTTAGATTAATCACCAATGAGTCACTAAAAGAGGATCTCTATAGACCAGTCTGCTTATTTTCTTCAGAAAATAATGAGTGGGTGAATCATCTCTAAGAGAATAAACCATCATTAAATCTGCAGAGAACAGCTGAGTCTTTCAGCCATAGTATTATTTATTATACCAGTTCAGAAAAAGCTGATACTCTGCTGAAAGAGAATATTTTTTAAAAACCATGCCTATATTTTCTTGCAAAACTCTTAGAAAAGAGTACAGAAGAATAACCAAACTATAATAATCAAATTACAAAAATGTACCTGTACAATTTGGGTCCTCCACATCAGTATTTCGAAGAGTCTACTTCAGAAGACTGAAATACTGATATCAAAAACAACCTATAGAAAAGCTATAGGAGTAAAATTGTCACCAAACTATAAAATCTTTTAGCATTTCAATTCTTGAAGATTTAGGACTGTATTAAGCCTTAATTTACACTGTTATCAGTTAGGCTTTTATATAAAGATCAACGAAAATGTGACTCTCATTCATACTGTACTAGAATTTTACCTATTTCATTTAGATTAATTCTTAAAATTTTTCTTAAGCCATGAACACTATTTTATGCTTCACAGAATAGTTTTTGAGTAAACCATTTCTGCAGAAACACCTGCATTCAAATTTCTAGATTAGTGCTTAGGATAACATTTTATACATGAGGAATATGGAAACCAAATAAATATAGTATATGCCAAAATTTAAAGGTAATTTCTGTCATGAAGAATATCATAAATAACTACCAGGGTCTGAATGAAATCAGAATAATTGTAAAAATAAATAAGGCTGTAAATAAATCATTTAAAAAATTATAATAATATACAACACATTTCTCTTCTACTTGCTCGAGACTACTGATATTCATTGTTATGAGCAAGAGGTTTTCAGTCCACTGGCAAGAAGGATGTGAGGCTTAAATTGAGACCTGAAGATTAGTAATACTGAAATATAAGAGGTGCTGGGAATATGAAGATTCTTCTACAACAGAATAACAGCAGCAGCTAGCAATTATTGAACATTGGAATTGAACAAACAGTGCTATATACATTTGTATTTTCTATTTAGCACATTCTAGTTTAAAATCCTGGAAAAAAAGTATTATTCTATTTCTAATTATACAGATAAAACTGAAGTTTAGACATATTAAGTGATGTGCCCAAAGTCTACAGCTATTATATGGTAAAGCAGGGAAACTCTCACAGGAGTTCAAGAAGACATGTATATGATCATTCATAACAGCATTATTTGTAATAGAGAAATAATGGGGGGAAATTAAAAATAAGAAAGAAAAATGATGGGGAATGTGATCATAATATTAACACAATGGAAAAATAAAATCTGACATGTTTTAAAATGGAGTACTCTGCAGCAGTGAAAATGAATAAGAGCTACACATGTAAACATGAATGAAAATCATGAACAATGCTAACTGATAACAAGTAGCAGAAGAATATATGCACCATAAATAAAACTTATATAAAAGCACAGAAAATAGTATATAAACTTTAGGGATATGAGTACATATAGTAAAAGTCTATAAACATGCACAGCAATGTTCAATACCAATGTCAGGAAAGGAGTTATGTGGGAGCTCAGGAAGCAAGAGGAATAAAATGAAGGTTAGAGGGGTCCAAAGGAGGTTTCAACTGTGTTTTAAGTGTTCACTGTATTATTATTAATATCCTTTTGTATGTCTGCACCATTTTACATTAAATTTTATAAAACCATAAACCATTTTGGATTTGTTTTGGGGTTTCCCAGTGCCTTGAAGTTAAATTCCAAATCATTTTAGCAAATACTCTACGATCGTGCCTTTTCTAATCCAATATTCTCTTCTATCAGTAAGCCCAAATTAACCTTTCTGATTTAGCCAGCCTAACTGCCTTAAATTCCTATAATAGATCATAACAATGTTCAACCCCAAACCACATCTGACAAGCTAACTACTCCAATATTGATGATTCAAATGTCAGCATTCAAGATTTGAGGCCTTACAGTTTTATAATACTTGAGTCTCTTTTAACTTGAAAAAAAATTTTTTTTTGGAACCAGGATTGCACTCAGGTGCACTCAGCCACTGAGCCAGATCCCCAGCCCTATTTTGCATTTTATTTAGAGACAGAGTCTCACTGAGTTGCTTAGGGCCTCACTGAGTTGCTTAGGGCCTCGCTAAGTTGCTGAGGCTGGCTTTGAACTCGCAATCCTCCTGCCTCAGCCTCCCGAGTCGCTGGGATTACAGGCATGCGCCACCACGCCTGGCTACTTGAAATTTTTTGTATATATTATGTTACTATACTATAGTATTAAAATGGACAGGATTTTAAAACATCCATTTCATAAGTTTATGTTCTCTTTACAAAACTTTGTTTCCTTAGAGCAGAAACTATGTTGTAAAATATGTATGCATCCTTACTGTAGTTGTTATATAATCAGTATTATTAAACTGTTGAACAGAAGAGGTAATTTTATAGAGCTAGAATCTTTAGATAATTCAATCTTAATACAATAAAGAATTCTTACATACAAGTGAATACCAGAGATAAGCCAATCCAGGACAAATCAAACACCTATCTTAAAATGGTATCAATGATATGTACATGTCTGATTACACAAATGGTGTGACTCTACTTTGTGTACAACCAAAGAAACAATAGCTGTACTCCATTTGTGTACAATGAATCAAAATAAATTTTAAAAAAGAGAAAAAAATAAAATCCTAAAGAAGTAATTATATGCCACTATTTGAAGACAAAAAAAGAGTGTAAATACCATTATATAAAATACAGTATAGATCATAATCAAATATTTCCTCTACCAGCATAGGTGGAGATTTTGGTATTGGAGTTTATTTTTGTTTTTAAAGATACCTCAATTGTTCAAAAGAAAAGCAACTAATACGTACAATTTAACAACACTTAGTCACAGCACAATTAGAAAGAATACTCTCATTCAGATACATTAAATGACTTATTTTTCTGAAAGTATGCTGTATTTCTCACTTCTGCACCAATTTATGTTATGTATCTTTTTCTTGTAGATGTTTTCTAGATTTCTCTCTTTTTTTCATTAGTTTGAACAGAATGTGTAGAGGGGAATAGAATATGTGTGTGTGTGTGTGTGTGTGTGTGTGCGCGGTTATTCTAGGGGGAGTTCTCTGTTCTTCTTACATCTGTGATTTGATGTATTTCATTATTTTTTAAAAAATTGTAATATTTTCTCAAACACTTCTTCCTACAAAGACATTATTAATATGAAATAAAGGTTCAAATTTCAAAACACTAACAAAAGCCATTTTTAAAAGTAAACTATATACATGGAATTTTGAAAAAATAGGTATATTCCACTTTAATATTATTCCCTTTTAGAAATTAATGTTTTTAAAATCTGTAATTACATTAAACTTTCCTTCTAAATACATTTAAACACAAATATTCAAATATAAATTCCATACTTACTTATATTGGCATCACGGAATGCACTCATTCATTCATTCATTCATTCAACAAACATTAGTGTCTGTTATGTACTATATTTCCAAAGTCTGAGTTACAAAAATGAATGAAACATGGTCTGTTTCATAGGAATATCTCAGTTTATTCAGTAAGAAAAAATAAAAATACATGCAAATATAATTCTAAGCAGCATAACAGAGGTATGTACTGTGGTGACACAAAGAACGAACTGATCTGTTCTACCTGGGGAGCAGAGACAGAGTATATCCCCATTTTCAAGTTTTCCAAAGAACTGGAAAAAATTACCTACAAAGAACATGAGTAAGTCAATCTACAAAGGCACAGGATAATTCAAGATTTAGACATATACTGAACTATTAATTTAATTCGCATTTCCTCTCCAAGGCTATTTAGTTTTTATGGATGAGAAGTCAAAAAGTTATTCAAAGTTTTAGCTCATTCAATAAATACTTCCTAAACGTTATGCTCTAGGCAGGTGGTATGTTAAGGCATATGGGATATAAATGTGAAAAAAATATTGTTTCTGCTCTCAAGGATAATAAAACCCTCTAGGGTGGGACTCGGACAAACATATCTCAGGAATAGGATGCTAAAAAGACACGATGGAGAGCAGACTTGAGAAAAAGTGAAGATGGCAGAGTGAGGAACACCTTGGCCATTTGGCTGTTGCCCTCTGGGCCAGGGTGGGCAGGCCCCCGAGAAGCCAATTGCTCTGCTGCACCATTCGAGAATCCTTATCACACAGGGCAAACACTTTCCTGATATTTAGGTGCTTTTATATTCATCTCAAAACAAAATTTTGAACTCAGGACATGGCAGGTATTTCTATGTTCTTTCTAGTCCTGCTTCTTTTATCCAGCCACTTTCCCTACTGAAATAGGGACACCTTTCTACATATTACCTCCATGGTTTGGAGTAGAAGACTGCTTTTCTTCTGTCCCACCTTTCAGATTCAACACAGAAAGAAGCCCTTAGGATGCAGTTATCCTGCTGACTTCTCCAGGAAGAAAAAAGAAACTGGTATGGGTCTTCTGTTGCAATTTGCTTAATTATCAAGAAATTATTTTGCAAGCTAAAGAATCATGTTTAATTTTAAACAACTGCTTAAGTCATGGTATTTGTGAATTCTTTGCCTCTTGCTCCAAAAAATAAGAATAATAGCTGACAAGTATGGATGACTTCAGGGATTTTTAAAAATAAAGTCTTCCAGTTTCGGCCACTATTAAAATAAGCACATTTGAGACTGCAGCAGTAAATTCCAAGTATTTGTTGTAATTTAAAAATAAAGAGATGTTAAAAAGTTCCATATATCTCTAAATCCTGGTTCATCTTTTTTGTTTTTTTTTTTTTTGGTACTGGGGATTGAACTCAGGGGCACTTGACCACTGAGCCACATCCCCAGCCCTATTTTGTATTTTTTATTTAGAGACAGGGTCTCACTGAGTTGTTTAGAGCCTTGCTAAATTGCTGAGGCTGGCTTTGAACTCGTGATCCTCCTGCCTCAGCCTCCCAAGTGCTGGGATTACAGGTGTGCGCCACAGCGCCCGGCCCTGGTTCATCTTGTGACATAGATTTACTGGATAGAAACAAAGGTCCAGTTTTGCAGTTAACCCTTTGAAGTGATAAAGAAGCATAAAGATAAGATATCAAGACTGATTTCGTATCTGATATACCTAAAGAGATTCTGTACAAATGCATATTTTTACATGTGTAAAATCTACATTTTTGGATGGAAGGAGGGATTTTTTTTCTCCTGAAGAAAGAAGCTGTTGTTGACTATTTGTAAACTTGGAACATGTACTATTTTAAATTTTTTCATTCTTCAGAAGGACCAGATTGTGTAGTAGCTAACCCTATAAATAAATGCATGCTTACATTTAGCTGAAAGAATGGTAAAAGCAAACAACCCAATGATATGATGGAACCCTAATCACTTCCCTAAATAAGAGGCTGCTATATTACAGTTTTATTCATCCTATTTTGTGGAGTCATAGAAGGTATTATAATTTTCCATTTGGCCAAAGCTGGAATAAAAGTAGCATGAGGAGATTTTCAGTTCAGAAGGTATGATGGACTCTACAGTATGACCTGCCTTCAACTTTGGACACGGAGGAGTAGAAGAAAAAATGAAAAGTTTCCATATAAGTCCCTTCTCCTATGAAAATGAAACAAAAATATCTGATGTAGCACCATTAGACTTTTTTGGAATTTTACATTACTTAGTTCCTTTTTTTTTAAAAAAAAAAAAAGACATAAGTAACTCTTTTCCTTCAACACCAGATGGGTAAGTTGGATTTATTTTTCTAGGTGGTAGATGTAATGTTAAACTGAAAAGGATGGGACTCAGGTAAATTTCCCTGGTTGTAACTGGACTTTCAGTAAATGGGTCTATCTCACAAGCAATGTGCCCAATCCTGTGGTTGTTTCATTGTAAATTTAGAAGAAATTCAGGATCTGAAAAAAAACCCTCAAATAAGTAAAATAGTTCCAATGAGAAGTGTGGGTGTTGTGTTTGGTTCATTATATATTGAGAAGAAATTCAGGATTTGAAAAATAACTCAAGAAATACAGATCTTCCTTTCTTCCCTTTAACAGTTATATTATATGATGAACAGACTATGATGGAAAACTGTCCTTGCTTCCAAATAAACAGGATCATTGTAAAAAAAACAAAAAAGATTTGATGGAGGACTTCTACTTTTGAAAAGATGCAATCAACGTATTTTTCCAATTTCTCCCATTGAGTATGGCTCAAAACTCAGAACATTATAGAGAAAACAATTTATGTAGACACTGAAAGTTGTAGAAAAGAAGATGGACCAGATAGGGACCTCAGTACCTGAGGAATGATGTGGCAGTGAGGTCCCTGGGTTTTCTGTTTGTGTGTGTGTGTGTGTGTGTGTGTGCGCGCTACCAGGGATTTAACCCAGGGCTGCTTGACCACTAAGCCATATCCCTTTTTTTAAATATATTTTTAGTTGTAGATGGACACAATACCTTTATTTTATTTTTATGTGGTGCTGAGGATGGAACCAAGGCTTCACATGTGCTAGGTGAGCACACTACCACTGAGCCACAACTCCAGTCTGCCAGCCCTTTTTTTTTGAGACACGGCCTCACTAGTTGCTGAGGCTGACTTTGAACCTGTGATCCTCCTGCTTTGACTTCCGTGGTTAATAGGAAGGTTTTCTATTTGTCTCATATATGTTGGACTGGGTACTGGAGAAGCCAGCAACATTGATATGGCAATCTGTGTACACAAATACCAAAGAAAAATCTATTCTTCCTAACCAGAAGACCAGGAAAGAAGTACCCTAACAAGACTGAAACTTCAACTCTATTATAGCCAAATACCACAGACAAAACTGAAACTGTACCCTCACCTCCACAAGCAAAGGATGAGTGCAGAGCAGAGACATCCATCCTGGGAAGACTGAAATAAGGCATTCTAATACTCCCCATGCATCTGGGTTCACGTTAGAGAATTTGAGATTTTTATTCCTACAAGGCAGTAACGAGCCCTGTCCTCCAATATGTCAGTAGAAACCATACGGGAGGCCTGGATATCTATGAACTCCTATTGGTAATGAAGCATTCTTCCAAATCCCCAATTGAGTAGTATCAGAGAAGGCTTAGCGGAGAGTCAAGGTTCTCATCACTATTGGGAGTAAAAAGCCCCCCACCCCAGGCTTGTGTTATTAATAGAAGTCATGTGGGGAACAGTAGGGGAGTATTCCTACCCTTCCAAGCCAGGGTGGTAAGAGCAGAGGCCTACTGTTAGGCCTAAACTCCACTCTTGCCCTGGTACATCAAGGAGGCCCTTCTCATTGGGTGTCAATAGAAGCTGGGCAGGAAACTTTGACTTTTAACCTACCAGAATTAACAAGGCACTACTGCTCTTTTCTTTACTAAATGGTTTTGGAAGAAGGCACTACTGCTCTTTTCTTTATAGGAAATCAGAACTGTTGAATAAGATACAGAACTATATAACACGATACCCCAAATTTGTAGGTATTAACTAAAAACCACACAGCATACCAAGAATGTGAAAGACTTCAATTTGAATGAGAAAAAAATTATGATAGATAGTTTCAAGTTCATAGTCTAAGTTTGCTTGGCCCTGTTACTTTGAGTCTATGGTAGTCCAGTATAACATGGCTAGAGTATGTAGAAAAGAAAGCCTGTCACCTCATGGAAGCCATGAAGCAAAGAGAAAGAAGGGGCCAGGTCCCAATATCTCCTTTGAGGGCACACCCCAAATGACCTAACTCCCTCCCACTTGGCCCCACATCCTAAAAGTTCCACCACTTCCAAATAGTACCACAGGTTGGTAACAAAGCACATAGGCCTTTAGGGGACATTTAGGATCCAAACTATAGCACATACAGAGGGTACCTCTCTCCTCTTTGTGCTGCCTGGGGCTAGAGAAGGGACTGTACAAGTGTTGTAAAACTGCCCTTCAACTGTCTTCAATTTGTCTTTTCTTAATTCTGTGCTGCACTCAGGTGCCGAACCTTATGGTTTCCTAAGCTCTTGTGAAGTTGCTTTCATACGTGGACAATTGTTTGAATTGATGTACCTGTAAAAAGACAAGCATAGGAGAGTCGTATTCTGCTATTTTGCTGATGTCCACCTCTAAGCTGAGATTTGGATCACAGATGCTTCCTTAAGCTTCTTAAGCCCCAAGAGCTCCATAAATCTTAGCCATTTCTAATGTAGCACCTTATCCTACAATTTAGAAATGCTTTCATTTCAAAGATCTTAAGTACTTGAAAATTTCCTGCTAAAATTAAATGCCATTTGCATCTCCCTTGTTCTGGCAGCTTATTCTTCTTTCTCACTATGCCCAACAATTTCCTAGTACCCTAGGCCATTACTTCTATCCTTTTTCATTTATATCTTTATCCAGTCTGAACAAGTATTTGGATAAATTCCCCAGGTTTTTCCCCACCTTGCCAAACACTCAGAAATTGAGCATACCCATTCTTTCCTTTTGCTTTTCTAGGATGTAAGCCGTTCTGGAGAAAGTCACAACAGTAAAGATAGTATCAACTGGGCCCTCACGTCTATGCAAGTATTTTGTTCAATGTCTAAATTACTAAATTCACTAAATTGCCTACAATGCCCTTTCCAAGCCTTTTACATTCTTGAACTCTTAAAGGTATGTTCTATTTTTGCTCGCTTAGATGACCTTACACTGAGAAGACATATCCAATATGAGGTCTCCAACTTCCCTTCTCTGTTCTTCAAAATCTCTCTGTATGTTCTTCATTTTTTATTTACCTGTTCTGGCCTATAAAGGCAAGGATTCTTTTTTTGCCATGGTTAATCCTTCTATTTGTCCTTTTAATTTTACCATCTTATTATGAAATAAGGTTGAGTGCAGCTTCTAGATTTAGATCATACTATTTCAGATCTACTTCTACCACTTACTACTGAGCAAGTTACTTAACCTTTTTAAGTTTTGGTTTCCATACCTGTTAAAATACTGACAAACAGCATACAAAAAACACATTAAAAAGACAGGATCAAGTGAGTTTCATTTCAGGGATGCAAGGTTGGTTCAACATGCAAAAATTAATAAATGTAATTCACTATATAAATACGTTAAGAAAAATAACATGATACCTCAATAGAGGCATAAAAAACATTTGACAAAGTGTAGCACCCATTCATGATTAAAACACTAGAAAACCTAGGGATAGAAGTAACTTACCTCCACACTGCATAAGCTATGTGTGACAAAACCAAGGCCAACATTATACTGAATGTAGAAAAACAAAGTATTTCCTCTAAAGAAAGAAACAAGACAAGGATATTCACTTCCATCACTCCCACTCAACATAATCCTTGAAACTCCAGTCAGAGTAATCAGGCAAAAGAAGGAAATTAAAGGGATAAAAATAGGAAATAAGAGCTCAAATAATCTGTTTGCTGATGACATAATCCTCTATTTAGAAGAACCAAAAACTCCACCAAAAGAATTCTAGAACTCATAAATGAATTCTCCAAAGTAGGATAAAAAATCAACATCCATAAATTATTTATATTCCTGTTTTCCAATGATGAATCTGCTGAAAGAGAAATTAGGAAAACTATCCCATTTACAATATCCTAAAAAATATAAAATAAAATACTTGGGAATCAATATAACAAACGATGTGAAGAACCTCTACAATGAAAACTATATAACTCAAAGAAAGAAACTGAAGAAGGCCTTAGAAGATGGAAAGACCTCCCATGTCCTTAGATAGGAAGAATTAATATTGTCAAAATGGCCATACTGCCAAAAGCACTATACAGATTCAATGCAATTCCCATCAAAATTCCAATGGCATTTTTTCAAAGAACTAGAAAAGGCAGTTATGAAATTCATGTGGAAAAATAAGAGACCCAGAAAATCCAAATCAGTCCTTAGCAAGAAAAGTGAAGCAGAAGTCATCACAATATGGGACCCCAAAACATACTACAGAGCTAAAGTAACAAAAAGAGCATAGTGCTGTCATCAAAACAGGCTTGAAGACCAATGGAAGGGAATAGAAGACACAGAGACAAAACCACATAAATACACTTATCTGATACCAGACAAAGGTACCGAAAGCATATGTTGGAGAAAAGATAACCTTTTTAACAAATGGTACTGGGAAACCTGAAAATTCATATGTGAAAGAATGAAATTTAACCCTTATCTCTCACCCTGCACAAAAGTCAACTCAAAGTGGATCAGAGACCTACCTAGGAATTAGACCAGAAACACTGTGTCTACAAGAAAAGAATGTAGGCCCCAAACCCCAACATGTTGGCAAAGGAACCAACTTCCTTAACAAAACTCCTAAAGCACAAGAAATAAAATCAAAAATCAATAAGTGGGATGGCATCAAATTAAAAAGCTTCTGCATAGCAAAGGAAACGGGCATGAAAAAAGAGCCTACAGAACTGGAGAAAATCTTTGCTACCTGTTCATCAGGTAGGGCATTAATATCCAGGGTATACAAAGAACTCAAATATCTTAACACAAAACAAACAAACAAACCAATCAATAAATGGGCAAAAAAAATACCTGTTTGTTTCTTTGCACTTGTAAAAAGAAATACAGCCAACAAATACATGAAAAAATATTCAACATTTCTAGCAATTAGAGAAAGGCAAATTAAGACTACATTGAGATTTCATCTAATTCAGTCAGAATGGCAATTATCAAGAATACATACTCATACATTGTTGACACAAATTAGTACAACCACTCTGGAAAGCAGTTTGGAGATTCCACAAAAAACTAGGAATGAACCATTACATGGTTCCCACTCCTCGGTATATATCCAAAAGATTTAAAATCAGCATACTACAGTGATGCAGTACTGCTACTTCATAGCAGCATAATTCATAATAGCCAAGCTATTGAACAAACCTAGGTACCCTTCAACAGATGAATGGAAAAAGAAAATGTAGTATATATGCATACTGGAGTATTACTCAGCTATAAAGAAGAATGATGTTTTGATATTTGCCAGTAAATGGATGGAACTGGAGACTATTATGCTAAGTAAAATAAACCAGTATCAAAGTATCAAAGGTCAAACATTTTTTTCTCTTATGCAGAAGCTAATCCAAAACTGGGGTGGGGGGTAGATAAAATATAAGGAAGAGAGAAAGGGAATTAAAGGGTGGGGAGAGGTAATTCCATCAAAATAGAGGAAAGATCTGTAGAGTAGATGAACGAAATTGAGGAAGAGGAAGAAGGGATGGTGTAAGGGAAGAACAGTGGAATGAATCTGAAACTTTCATATGTGCATGCATGGATGTGGCACATTAGGGGTATCCACAGAATACTTAAAAAACAAACAAACAAAAACAAACTCAGTAAATGGACTAAAGGGGGATCAGTAGAGTGGAGGGAGGGAGGCAGGGGTGAAGTGCTGGGGAATGTATTGGAGCAGACTGTGTTCCATGTTTTATAATTATGTCAAGGTATAACCTGGCATTGTATCATAACTAAAAAGGTTTTTATAAAAAAACAATATCTCATCATTATTTTATTTTAAAAAGATAATAAGTAACAGTACTCCAAGGGCCACTGAAATACAAATGAGAAAGTCTCAGGAATGTGATTAGTGAAATATACACCTCATACTAAATATTAAATAACATAATGGCAGTGATTAGTGTTAATATCTTTCAATTTACACTAGCTCTTGGCACACTGTCCTTGTCTTCAAACTTGCAACAAGTCCCCTGTTTTTAATTAAAAGACACTTCAAGAATTTGCTCCCCCATCCCAAGATTTCTTTCCTTCCTTTCACCACTAAACTTCTCTAAACATACACTTTGTTTCCACAGAAAGCAGGGGGTAATGCGAAGACTCTGAAGCCCAAATACACCTGTTTTTGAGCCTGGTTTTTCCACTGAGGAGCTGTAAGGCCTGCAACAAGCACTTTTTCTAAGTCTCAGTTTTTCATCTGTAGAATGGGTATAATGACCCTTTCTTAATGCTATCAAAATGCTTAAACTGAATACATGTAAAGCAAATAGCCAAAGTGGGTGCTAAATGAATGCCATTTCTCCATCTCTTATCCTTTCTTTAACCTCCTTCAATCTAGAATCTCTTTCTATTACTTTAATACCTTTTCATCTCACTTCAGCTCTTATTAGCATTATGACTTTGGGCATTTATTTGACTTCTCTAAACATTAGTTTTTAATCTGTAAAAAAATGATATCTACCACTTAAAGTTGCTTAAGAATAAATGAATTAACATATATAAAGTGTTTTAGCACAATGCCTGACCATGAACTAATGGTTGAATGAAAAGATTTTCTTTCTCTAGCTTTCACTAATAGCACAATATTCTAATTTGCTCTAATAACCTCTGACCATTTCTTCTGTCTCTGTACCACCTTCATGAAGCCATTTGTATTCTCTTCAAACTTAATGTGAGCTTTTTCTCCTTTGAACCCTCAGAGTACTTTGTACTTCTCTTGATATAAGGCACTTTGCTTACTCTGAAATCTAGTAATTTGTATTATGTTGCATCTCCATTGCTTAATTTAGTCCCTTTTATCCTCTTTGCATGGTGCTTATTAATTCATGTATAACTTTTGAATATATAATATAAACTAGACCTGAGCTATTAATAATATAAAGACTAAGATGCTGTAACTATTGTCCTTAAGAAATTTATAGTCTAGGACAGAAGAGACAGGTAAATAGTCTATTTTTTGTAGTATAAGAAATACTATGTGAAGAGTAACCTGAGGGTTTCTGAGAGCATAGGAGGAAATATTTAAACTAGGCTGGGGAGAACAGGGACAGCCTCTTATAAAAGGCACTTTTTGCATAGCAAATAGGGAGGCTGCTCACAAATATCTGTCAAATGAAGACATGAACGGTGAGTACAAAGTAACTGGATGAGGACAGGAAAGGGTACTTAAGGGCCAGCAGAAAAGAGAAGGTAAAAAATGACATGAAGGAATGAAGCAAGTAGTTCAGTATTGAGGACAGGAAGTTTTTCAAGTGTCTGGAGATGAAGCTGGACAGTCAAGGCAGGGTGAGATATTCTAGACATAGGAGTGTGACCTGGGCCAGCAACGCTGGTAAAGCAGTACCGATATAGACTTTTTAGCAGAGGAGCATATTCAGATTTGCATTTTGGTCTAAGTACTAAGGCAGCACTGGGGAAAATGGATTCCTCAAGAGCCAGACTAGAGTTAGAATTCAGTTAGGAGGATGTTGTGATAATTCAGATAAAGTAGGAGCTCCAGAACTGCAGAAATGAAGTCAGAATGGGGAATCAAGACGGATACTGGGCCAACTTAAAATCAACTTCAGCTGAACTTAATTATGTGTATTTGTATCTCCAAGGCCAGAAAAAATATTTTACACTTAAAGCATGGTACGTAAATATTTGTGGACTATCGTTATTGAACCGGTAACTGCAGCTAGCTGCGTCACTTCCTGTACTCAGATTGCTAAGTAAAAGCACCTTTACTCACTTTAAAACTCAAAAGAAACAAATTTGTTGTTAGAACACTGAGATTAACAACACCACGTATAAACTCGCACTCTGCAAAGACTCTGGGTCATCTCTATACTGGATTGTTTTACCCCAAATAATATTTGAACAAACTCCTTCGATAGTCTTGACGCTCGGCTCTGGGCGCCGAGACAAACGCGAAGGATTCTTTTCTCTTTCTTGCAAGCAGCTCCTGGCCTGACCATTTTCACCCAGCGGCTTCCCAGTGTGTATCAAGCTGCTGTATAAACAATCAATCACAGGGGACTAAGGAGAGGGCAGTGTTCCGGGCCGCGGAAACTCTGGAGAAGAAGGTGTCTTGAAGTTTCAAATGTTAATGATTCCAAGTCTTTCACACCCACACCTCCACCCCGCCAGTTTCTGTGGAACTACCTTCCGAAGAGAAAAGGAACCTTTCTAGAGTAAGTGGAATGTTATCAGCACCAAAAGAAAAAAAAGAACATAAAATGAAAAAAAAGTAAAATGAAATTAAGCAAGTTTACTTTCACTCACCTTAACGACCGCCATCTCTATGACCCCCTCCGCTCCAGTTTTCATACGGAGAACGCAAAGGGACAAAGCAGTTCAACTAGGTTTCTCTCGCGAGAACCCCGCCCCGTTCTGCCCTTCCAGCAGCAGGCTCCCGCCTTTTCTCCGCCCTCATACCAACGCTTTGGCAACTAGGGCAATTAGACTGTGACCTTTCTTCCAGGGATAAGTTTTATCCTTAATTGACCATCCAGATCCCCAATAAAGTCTCTCAGAATATTCTCTATAGTTGTTTCCTTGGGTGCAGAACTTTTCGTTATTTTTTTTTTTAGGCATACGTGATATTTAGAAAAGAACTTAAAATCGAAGTCCAACTGCCTTAAAAAATAAATATATAGTCACATGAAGAACACTTTATGTCTGCCATAGATGGGCATGTTCATTTATTCTAAAACTATGTCACTGAGCACCAACTCTATGCCAGGCAGGTCTTCAGAGTGCAGAACCAAACTAAGTGGCGTCTCATGAAGCTTATGCTTACAGAAACCAAAGAAAAACAAATACCACATAGTGCCAAATACTATGAAAGAAAGTAAAGCAGTGTGGAGACAGGATGGGTTTTTGCTGATTGATTAGATAAAGAATCTCTGATGAGTTGATTTGGGAAAATCCTGAAGGAATTTAGGGAAGAGTGTTCCCTAAAGACAGAATAGAAATGAAAATGTTCAGCCTAGGGGAGTGCTGAATTCAGAAGTAGAGAAAAAACATACTATATAGGGACTTGTGTCACCATAAGGAATTCGAATTTTATTCTGAATAAGGTGGGAAGTCATTGGAGGGTTTTGAGTAAAGTGTGACATGATCTGTTACATTCTGAAAGGTTGGGTTGGGTGTTGTCAGGAGACAATGCTATGGGTGGGTGCAAAATTTTCAATAGGGGCAAGATCTCCCTAAAACCTCCTGTGAATTATTGTAAGTAAATAAGATATTTATAACGTGTCTATCAACATCTTCAATGTCAATTCATTCATCTGTTTAACAAGTATTTATTAGGTACAAACTATATGCCAAGCATTAGTGGTGTACCTACAACATTTGCTATTCAAAGCAGATTCTTTTTTAACAGAAGCTCCTTTATATGACAAAATTATTTTTTAAAAAATAATGATGAAATTAAATTAGTAACAATGACCCTAAAAATAGTCAAATTTTTCTTTTATTGAACTTCATATGTGTACATATATACACATAAAATGACAATACAAAAATAAAACACAAAATAAAGCAAGTCGTACAACACAAAGAATACAGGAAAGATACTCATTTTTAAAATTGCATTAATGCATTTTTACAGGAGAAAAAAAACCTTACATCTACATATCATTCTACCAGAGAAATTAATAGTAGTAGTTTTTGGTTTTGAGTCTTAACATCTGCTTATTTGTTAATGACTTCATCAAAGTTTAATAGTTTAGATAGCTTCGTTAATTTATTTTTGTTCATACTTGATTGCTGATCGATGAATGCTTTTTGATAAATTTTAAATCAGTAAAGTTTCTTTCTCATTAAGGAACAGATATACAAATAGTAAAAGTCTTAAAATTTTGATGAGTTGAGAGTGATGACACTCACCTATAATCTCAGCGTCTCTCCAGGTTCTCATGTTCAAGGCTAGCCTCAGCAAGTTAGTGAGACCCTAAATATCTTAACAAGAACCTATCTCAAAATTATAAAAAAGGGAGGGGGATGTAGCTCAGTGGTCAGATGCCTCTGGGTTCAGTTCCCAGTAACAAACAAATAATAAAATAGAAAAAAATACTCAATAAAATGCTGGGGATGTAGCTCAGTGGTAGAGTGCCACTGCATTAGGTCTCTAGTATCAATAAAAGAAAAAAAAATTTGAACGAGTTTGGTACAGATTCATAAAAAAACCTATTTTCCCCAAACTCCAGGACTTATAATACCACCCATACTGTTGTTTCTTCAGAATCAAATATGAAGGTATTCAAATTTTCCATGATTGAAAATTTCAAACAAAGTATCTTCACCAGAAATTAATCATAAATTCTGTCATACTTGGCAACAACATCAGAAGTTTTTCTTCTTTAAAAATCAGTGATCTCTGTTTCCTGGTTGCCATGTTCTGGGCTGCTTTTCTCTGACACCAGGGCCTTGTGCTGTGATGTTCTGCCTCATTTCGAACTCAGAGCTATGGTATAAACTGACCATGGAGCGAACCTGTGAAACCAATACTGATAGACTGCTGTGAATAGAGAAAATCTTTAACCCAAAGGAATTTGCATTCTAACTGAAGTAGAAAAGCATTTAAGAGTCTTGCTAAATTTCCCAGATTGGCTTTGAACTATCAAACCTCCTGCCCCAGTATTCCTAGTCACTGGGATTGCAGGCATGCTCCATGAACTGTTTATGGAAATAAAACACTTTATATGTTTCTTGGTCTGAGTACTTGAGATGCCAATTTTATACCCAGCCTCAGCTAAATGCAAATTTAAGATTTACAGGCTGCTGGTTGTAACTCAGTGGGAGAGTGCTGGCCTAGCACAGGTGAGGCTTGAGGCTTGAACTTCAGCACCACATAAAAAACAAATGAAAAACAAAGGTTTAATTCTTAAAGAAAAATAAGATTTACAGGGCACTTAAAATTATATCAGGATCTCAGCAAGTTACTGAGAACATTGCTAGTTGCTGAGGCTGGCTTTGAGTTTAGGATTCTTCTGATTCGGCCTCCTGAGTTACTGGGATTATGGAAAGACTGTTCAAAGAACAGGACAAGCTCCTACAATGTGGGACAAATAATGTGCTTAGAAAATAATCAGCAATATCTTCAGAGAAAAACACTCAAAAATAGTAACAAATTCACATGGAGTCACTTGTCAAACACATCAAAAATAAACAGCTGGAAGGCTATGGAAAGAGAGTTCTTAAAGGAAATAACACTAAAATCCTTCACCTTAGTGGATCTACTATTTACTTCAGACTTTGCTTCCTTGAGAAGTAAGCATCTGACTCTTTTTGTTCAGGTTCCTTGACAGGAAATGTATATATATCCAACAATGGACTGTCATTCATATGACATGGAGCCCCAACTCCTTCAAGATGGAGAGATGAGGCAGATGCGGTGCACATAGCTGTAATTCCAGTGGTTCTAGAGGCTAAGGCAGGAGGATCACAAGTTCAAAGTCAGCCTCAGCAATTTAGTGAGGCCTGTATCAAAATAAAAAAAATTTTTAAAAATCCGGGGATGTGGCTTAGCAGTGGTTGAATGTCCATCGGTTCAATCCCTAGTACTAACAAAACAAAAAGCAAAAAGAAAAGAAAAGAACAGGTTGAGGGATGAACAGGATGCTGGGGACAGGGCAGGAGGGGGATTTGAAACAGATCGTCTCCAAAAAGAAGTTCAATTTCTTGATAATTTGTTTCTCTGAAGGATTTGAAACAACCCCATTGAAATTAAAGATCAAAATTGTTTTATCTCCAGAAATTCCGCATACTTAAAATAAAATCTTCCTACTGAGGGCAGATGCCCTGAAAGTTGAGCCTGACAGATTCTCTGGCTAACTGAATCTGCATAGGCTTATTTCCTGCCTTTTGTTTCATTTTGCTTTTTCTTCACTTATTAAAGCTTTCCTCAACATTGAATTCTCAAAAATGATTTGAGACAAAAATTCTCTTTTTTACCTTCAAAGTTGTCTTTGAATAAACCTAATTTCCTGCTCCTCCCCAGATCATTGAAAATGTCTTAATGAAACTTAAACTAACATCATTTAATAGATTGCTTAGAAGAAAGATCCAGTTCTTGATGGAAATGACAAAAATATTCAATTACAGCCCTTTTTATTTCTTCCAAAGTTAAACAAGAATCTTTTTTCTCTCATTTATCCTGGTATCATTCTCTAAAATTTGATTTCTTAAAATTTAAACATTCACTTTACATTATATGAGTGCCTAGTAAATGACTCTCCACATTTTCTGTACCCCAAATCTTTAAAGTAAAAATTAAAACTTAGTTTTTCACTTAGTTTTTTAGTTTTTCAAGGCTTTTTTCAAATATTTTTCTGATAAATCTCATTACAAATTTAACAATAGAAAAATTCAAATTCAGTAAGATTTTTCAGGTATGAATCAAAAGTTTCACATTCAAAGCAAAAATATTATACTTCTAAGGTTACATTGTTTCACTGTTTTAAATGTTTTACAAACAACTTGTTTATTACCATAATTATTAACATATATTAAGTGTATAAATTAATGGGTTTCACTATGGCATTTCTGTTTGTGCAAATATCAAGCTTTGATTGTGTCCACACTTCCTTCTCCAACCTCCTTCCCCTGCAATGCAACTTACTCCAAATTCTTAGTGAATGGGGGTGCCCTCAGATCATCTATTTTTTGTACTTTTTATTAGTTCATTTAGTTATGTGTAATATTAGGTTTAATTCTGACAATTATACAAGCATGGAAAATAATTTGCTCTCCCTCAGTCCCCAGTACTTCCCCTTTCCCTCTCCTCTTCCTTCCCCTAGTTCGCTTACCTCTGCTCTACTAATCTTTCTTCTATTTACTTACAGTTTTTTTTAGATTAGTGCCTTGTGGATATACAGAACAGTGAGATTCACTATGGTATTATCATATATGTATATAGGAAAGTTTGGTCAGATTCATTCCACCATTCTTCCCTTTTCTTGTCTTTCTCCTCCCTCTACTCCACTGATCTGTCTTCTGTTGTTATGGAATTGCCCCCCCTTTTCTCTCTCTCCCTCCCCGCCTCTTTTTCCTTCCTTCCTTCCTTCCTTCCTTCCTTCCTTCCTTCCTTCCTTCCTTCCTTCCTTCCTTATTTTGGTCTAACTTCTGAGTATCAGAGAAAACTTTCAACTCTTGAAATTCTGGGTCTAGCTTATTTCACTGAGCATGATAGTCTCCAGTTCCACCCATTTACAAGCAAAGGCCATAATTTCATTTTTGTTTATGACTCAGTAATACTTCGTTGTGTATAAATAGTATATTCTCTTTATCCATTCATCTATTGATAGGCAAATAAACTGATTCCATATCTTGGCTATTGTGAATAGTGCCATGGGTATGCAGGTATCTCTTTTGAATGCTGATTTAATTTCCTTTGAATGTATAACCAGGAGTAGTATATCTGGATCATAGAGTTACTCTATTTTTAATTTTTTCTTTTTGGTACTGGGGATTTAACCCAGGGGCACTTGACCACTGAGCCACATCCCCAGCCTTATTTTTGTATTTTATTTAGAAACAGGGTCTCACTGAGTTGCTTAGGGCCTCACTAAGTTGCTGAGGCTGGCTTTGAACTCGCGATCCTCCTGTCTCAGCCTCCCAAGTGCTGGGATTACAGGCATGTGCCACCTCACCTGGCTTATTTTTAATTTTTTGAGGTTTTCTATAGTGGCTGTACTAATTTGCATTTCTACTAACAACATATAAAGGTTCCTTTTCTCCACAACCTCACCAATATCTGTTTTGTTTGTTTTTTGATGTTTTGATAATAGCTATTCTTAATGCTGTGGAGTGGAATCTCAAAGTAGTTTTAATTTCTATTTTCCTAATGGCTAAAGATATTAGTCATTTCTCATAAATTTGTTGTTCATTTGTACTCATTTTTCAAGTGTCTATTCAGATCATATTACCACTTATTAATTGGATTATTTGGTTTTGCCAAGAAGTTTTAGGGGTGCTTTATATATTCTGGATATTAATCTGTTAGATAAATAGCTGGTAAAGATTTTATCCCATTATTTTTTATTGTTTCCTCTGCTGTGAAAAAGTTTTTTTTTTTTTTTTTTTTTG